>CM044433.1:22529173-22605274 GCA_024363595.1 Xenopus borealis | reverse complement strand
AACACTTGGGGACTGCCTGCTAAATAAACTAGGAGGTTAATTTAGTAGTCCCCTACATTAGTATCCCTTTAAAAAGGTATTGTGTCCTGTGGATAACTGTGAACTAGGACTGTGTGTGTCTCCAGGATAACATCACAAGTTCCCCTCGGCACTGATAGATATCTGCCACTTCCGAAGTTCACTATGCAAAAGTTCTTTACTTCTGTGTCTTAAAGGTCTATGACTGTGCCAACAAAGCAGCCTGGGTGCTCAGAAGGGAGTGACAGGGTAAAGACCAGAGCAAAAATTAAATGGATATTGTCATGGGAAAACATGTTTTTTTCAAAATGGATCAGTTAATAGTGTTTCTTAATCTGACATGGGGTTACACATATTGTCAGTTTCACAGGTGCCCCCAGTCATATGACTTGTGCCTGCACTCGGGCCCTGACTGGCAATCTGTGGGTTCTGGTAAATACCAGAGGGGTTGCTGTAATTTGCCATAGAAAATGATGGTTGATACCAATTTTACTAATAGGTAAAAATACAAATATATAGGAAGGCCGGTATTTTTTTCTAGAAAAACTGGCAACCCTAATACCAAGCGTGTAAAATGTAATGTGGCAAATCTTAAGAAACATGGACGCAGGATTCATTGGCAGGGCTCTTTGAAAAGCATTAATGTCTGTGGAAATTAGGAATATTTGGAAGCTGCGCATTCACAAAGACCATAGGTATGAAATTATAGCTGTTATATTTTCCCTGGGACTTTGTCTCATTCTTTTGGAATGCAATGACTGAAGCTCAGCAGTTTGGGATCAAAGCAAATGCTCTTAATATAATAGAAGCAAATATCAAACACCAACAATAAAGGAACGGGCATGAAATCAAAATTATTACTGCATCAGCTGGGATATGCCAAGGCAGGCGGCTGGCACATTATGTGGCCCCAGTAAATATGAAGAATAATTATGTAGTGATATAACTGGAGACAGCTTTTGGTCTGTATCTATTGTCTCTGTGTGGAGTGAAAGGGTTATAGGGTAAGAGAATATTCCTACTGTATATGAGTATTGTGACCTCATTTCTTACTCTTTATTTTAAAATAACTGTGGAATTCTGTGACTAACATGTTGTCGCATACATATAGCTTCACAATGGAATAGCATGGCTTGGAATGGAATGGGACCAACATAACGTAGATGTGCTGAATTTAAAACTTTCCATCAATTTCCCGTCATATTCACATGTGAATAAACCAGATTAAGTCACAATCAACCAGATTAAGTCACAATCAACCAGATTATTATTAACATGTATTTCTATAGCGCCAACTTGTTGCGTAGCGCTGTAGATTAAGTCACATTAGGACTCAATGCAAATAATGCTGGCCATAGACGCAAAGATCCGATCGTAAGATGATTCCACGATCGGATCTTTGCATCTCCCGACCTGCTCCCGACCTGTCACTAACCTTCAGATCAACTAAAGTAGTAAAAAGCACAGACAGCTGATGTTCTGCCCCTGACAAGGATCGTACTAAAGTTGTACGATTAAAAACCTAGTGATGGTCTCCCACTGAAAATCGTACGATCTGCAATAGACGCAAAGATATTATCGCCAGCCGACAAAAATTTTCTAACCTGGCCGATCGACCAAACGACCGATCGGCATGGCACGACAAATGTCGGAGCACTCCACACACGATCCGAAAGTCCTACGATAGTCGTACGAATCCTCGATTCGTACGACCAAGTCGTTGCGTCTATGGCCAGCTTAAGTCAATGGAGCTCTTGACCAATCAGGGGGCTATACAAACCTTATTAGGGAAAGGAGGACATCTATATCTACTGGTGGAGCCACATTGCCAATCCCACCAATGCATTCCCTTGCTGAATATTACATATGGGAGGCATATGGTCATTTGTATCAGTGTTAATTAGTATGTGAAAAAACATAGTTTAAATGGCAAATGTGATTTCTGTAAATATTATTGTTGTTGTACAGTTATACAATAATATAAAATAAAATACAGTTGGAAAGAAGGCTGCAACTAAACTCTCTGTCTGTCTTGTTTTTTTTTTTATCAATCAGTTTATTTCGATATGCGACTCCACCCTAACAGCCCACTGATCTACTGTAGGTCCTTAAAAAAAACAAATATTTCCAATATGAGACTCCACCGTAACAGCCCACTGTCTTAAAGTGATATAATACCAACAAAATACATATTTTACATGGTTTCTGAGATATTAGCTCTTTTAGACTGCTAATTCCAGGCTTTTGAGTTAAGGTGACCATACGCATCGATGTCGCCAAAGGAGCGGATCTTTTTCCGATATGCCCATCTTGAGGTGTGCGATCCGATCGAATCACAACGGAGGAGGTATGGCCGTTCGGACCGCAGAACTGCATCAACGAACAGATGTGGCTCCAATCCGTATTTCGGACAGAAATTGATCAGGAATGCCCATCAGAGGGTCCCACTCGCGGGCCAATAAGTCTGTCCGCAGCTTTTATCGGCCCGTCTATGACCACCTTTAGAGTCACCAACATTAAAACCTTCAAAAAGAATCTAAAACAGCTAATGTTTTAGAAACCACTAAAAATAGGAAATGACCGTAAATTACACAATTACTCAGAGAAGCACTTAAAGGTGGCACTCCACCCAAAATGTTTTGTTTGCATAATAAAAGAAAATCTTGTTCTAAACAAGTTTCCAGTATGCATTAACTCAACATTTTCAATGGTTTTAGAGTTATTTGTCAACGTTATTAGCATTAGAACTAGTATTTGTCTGCCCTGTTTCCTAGCGGCACTCATGGATCTTGTGAAGCAATGTGCTGGTTCTTAGCTGCCCCCGGGTTGGGGCGTCAATACTTCATTAGATTGTAAGCTCTTGTGAGCAGGGCCTTTTACCTAGTTTATTCTGCAAGCCTTGTATGTTAAATTTAGAGCTGTCCTAAACACTCGATGCCTTTCTTGGGATGACTAACCCTCTTGTAGGTCAGCCGACACCTGATGTCCAAACACAATGCTTTAAAGTGGACCCGTCACCCAGACACAAAAATCTGTATAATAAAAGTCCTTTTCAAATTAAACATGAAATCCAATTTCAAATTTTTATTAAAGCATTCATAGCTGTTTTAAGCTCATTTAAAAAACTCAACTGTCAATCAAATATTGCCTGCCACTCCTCTATGCCTTAGGCATAGAGGCGGGGCAGATAATTACTTTCACTTTCCATTCAGCACTTCCTAGATGTCACTGCTCCCCACACATTCCCCCAGTTCTCTTAACCATTTAATTGTGTAGCCAGGACATGGAGATAGACATCAGGTCCCCCATTCTGGTGCACAAACAAGATTCTGAGATGATGCAAGGCTTGTCTTAATAACAGTGTCCACAAAATGGCTCCTGCCTGCTTGCTAGATTTATGGATTCCCAGACTGAAGGAAACAAGATTGAAATAATTTATATAGTGTAATTAATGTTCATTTTGCTTAACTAATGTGATAAAATAGGATTTTTAATTTTTTTTGGGGGTGACGGGTCCACTTTAAATTCTGGAGGAGTAAAAGGTTCTTTAAAGGGAAACAGACACATGATGCTATTTTGAGAAACCTGAATGTACTACACCATAACTTCATTTGTTTTCTCTGTTGCCATCCTCTTTTTTTTACTTGTGAGATTTTTCATTTACAGCTGAGAGACTGGAAAAAGACCGGCAGGAGTTATTAGATCTACAGGACTCATTTTTCTTATCCCTTTTTTTTTAAAATTTTCTTTATTGTTGTATAGACTGAAGCACAGGCAGCTCTAGTACAGACACATAAGCGTGAGCACTGCCAATGGTGTTTTAATGGGTGAAAGTCTGTATCCGTTTTTGCATTTACCGGCATTAGTAGACAAACTATATATATAATATATCTATATATATATATATATATATATATATATATATATATAATGCATGCTTTCTGCTGCTCAGAAATGAATTTGATACAGACTATTTATTGATAGTGTTTATCTTTTATCCTGTTTAACATACAGTCTGCTTGTCTTGTACATCTCTCCAGGCTCCTGATACTACTCCATGTCACCCATTCATTCATCACAGTCTCCTGTATTTATGTGTATTTCTAGCCCGCGCTACTGAGACAGCTTTTACTTACTCCGCAGACCATAACTGCCTTTCATCACGTTCATGTTGGATGACTGAATATCTGAAATGAACTTTTACATTTTCTTCGGTTTGCACATTTGGGGATTCCGAATCAAACTTTTTTCCTCACTGGTTTATCAAATGTTGATGCTTCCCCATTTGTAGTTTATGCACAAGACTTTAATAAGTGGGAAATTCTTTTATAGGCACAGGTATGGGATCTGTTATACGGAAATACATTATCCAGGAAGCTCCAAAGTACAGAAATGCAATTTTCCCAAATAATTGAAATCTTTGTTTTTTTCTTTGATTTGGTTTTTCTCTGAAACAGTAAAACAGTAGCTTGTACTTAATCCATACCAATATATAATTAATCCTTATTGGAAGCAAAACCAGTCTATTACATTTGTTTAATGTTTAGATTATTTTCTAGTAGAGGTTTTGAAGAGCCAAAACATGGAAAGAAGCTACTCGGATGAGTAGTGAAACATCTTCAATGATTACTCAGCAAGTCCAGTTGTTTTAGAATTACTCATATTAAATACACGAAATCACGGGGCCCCATACAACAAATATTCCCCCCACCTACCCCTCGGCCCCACCCACCACAAGCCCCACCCCAGATCCCACCCACTCCCTACTACAGTTAAAACACCACAAATACATAGCGCTAAAAAAGGTAACCCACACACACACACAAGTTATAAAAAGCTATTGATGGTCAGGGCCATCTTATAAGTTAAAAAAAACTGTGGCACCAAAGCCCCCATAAAAGTTTTTTTTTTTTTAAATTTGGTGGTCAGGGCCCCCCCTACAAGTTAAAACAAATAATAGGTGAATAAGTTAAAAAAAATTGGTGCCAGGGCCCCCATAAAACAACATTGGGCCCCCCTTACAAGTGGAAAAAAAATTGGTGCCCCAAAGCTTATTTTTCAAAAAACTTTGTCGCCTGTTAAAAAAATTGGGGCCCCAGGGAATATTTCTTTAAAAAACATTGGTGGCAGGGACCTATAGAGTATTAACATAATACATTGATGGCCAAGGGATTAAAAAAATAAATCAATAAATAAATTTGGTGTTCAGTAGAATTGAACTCATGGCTTCAGAAATTCAACTTTGTCTCCTTTCGTGACTTTGGGTCGTTTTCGCAGATTTGGGTATTAAATTTGGTGGTCAGTCGCCTGGGCCCCCCTTACATGTTAAAAAAATTGGGGCCCCAGGGAATATTTCTTTAAAAAACATTGGTGGCAGGGACCTATAGAGTATTAACATAATACATTGATGGCCAGGGGATTAAAAAAATAAATCAATAAATAAATTTGGTGTTCAGTAGAATTGAACTTGTGGCTTCAGGAATTCAACTTCATCTCCTTTTGTGACTTTTTTGGTATTTTCGCATCTTTTGGACTACAGGTCTTTTTGCCGATTTTGGGACTTCAACTGTTCGGCTTTTTGGAGCGGAAGAGGAGGCACACTTTTGGCGCGGTCAAGGGGGGCCCGGTTATTAAGAAAAGTGCAGCATAGTTACCCCCTGATGTGGTGGCCCTGCACGGAAAAGAACCTTTATATGGAAAACTCCAGGTCCTGAGCATTCTGTATAACAGGTCCCATGCCTGTACTCATTTTAAATGAATCTTGGCCATAGTGGAGTGGAAAGACTTTTATCCAAAATAGAAATGATAAATGCCACCCAGTACCTTCCTTTGTTTGGTTTTTCACTGGGTTTAATGGAAAGGGGCTGACCAGGGCAGAGCTGGGAAATCCTACAAGCCAGTTTAGTACAGGCATGGGACCGTTATCCAGAATGCTTGGGGCCTGTGGTTTTCCAGATAAGGGATCTTTCCATAATTTGGATCTTCATAGTTTAAGTCTATTAGAAAATCATGTAAACATTGAACATTGAAGCTGGTTTTGCTTCCAATAAGGAATATTTATATCTTAGTCGGGATCAAGTTCAAGGTGATGTATTATTATTACAAAGAAAAAGGAAATACTGTGAATTATTTAATTAAAATGAAGTGTATGGGAGATGGCCATCCCGTAATTCCGAGCTTTCTAGTTAACAGGTTTCCGGATAACAGAACCCATACCTGTACAACAATTAGTGTAAACTCAACTGCATAGTTACAAAACTGTGTTCTACTTTTCACATTCCATATGCAAAAGCTCAGTTTTTCCTATACACAAACAAGTTCATTAACTAGTAAGGGAATCATGAGAATGGGCTTTGAAAAGTCATTTGAAATGAATAGGAAGACAAAGTTGTGCATAGAAAACTTCTGTAACAATTGTGTAACAATTTCACACAATTTCTACAGGATGTCATTAGTAATGAGCGAATTTGGGGCGTTTTGCTTTGCAGAAAATTTGCTAATTTGTAGTAAAAATTTGTGAAACTACGAAAAATCTTGGTTTGGACGAAGGCGCCCATTACCGTCGGCAATTGGCGCCGGTGTCCAAAAACGGACATTCGTGTCCAAAAGTGGATTGGTTATTACCTCCCAAACCCTTGTTATCAGAATATTCAACTAACTACAGTGCTGCATCTTGCTCCAAATGCACGGCTTAGTGGTCTTACACATGCACCCAGACAGTGTCAGACCAAAGAGGCTAAATAGATGGAATAATTGATTATAGTATGTAAAGAAAACAAACTAGGAGAATAGAGGTTCATTGAGGAGATAAGGAATACTAGTACTGAGAGTGGCCCCTGGTCTAAGGTTTTATGGTGGGCCCCTGGTCAAAGATTTTTGGGGACGGCCCCTGGTGTCCCAGTCCGACACTGCACCCAGGGGTCTACTGTAGTGATGTGCAAGTTGGGATTTGCCTGACCCGCACCCGCCCATCCGAACTTCCAGGTTCCTTTTATAGACCCGCCCCACTGATTACATCACAAAAGGGGCGGGGTGCATAGGAGCACGTCTATAAAGGTTCAACCCAGAAGTCGGAAGCCGCCATTTGTAAGGAAAGAGGGGTGTGAGGTGGGTAAACCTACAAGCCCCGCGAGTATTGGGTAGGCCTTCATATCACACGTCTACTGTGCTCTGCACTGAGCACCCGGTTAAAAAAATGCAGAGAGCAGTGTTGCCATTTAAATATTAGAGGTAAATAGTTACTCAACATGGTAAGATTTTAAGTAATATTTTCTTGCTCTGAAATGAAATTACAAGATGATACCAATCATAAACTGTTGTTCCTATATCAACAAAAATCTAAATACAAAATATGCAAATGTTACAAACATCAGAAATGTTGAAGCGACTTTCCTAATAGGTACAAAAACCCTGCGACTCATCCAAGAGGCGGATACAAATACACTTGGAAAGACATATATGCACATGGAATTGTTTGTATGTTTTCTCAGTAGACCTCTAAGAAAGCCTATTTATTTCAGAGGTAAACTCAAGGGCCAATGAAAACAAGCAAATCCAGATGAAAAAACAACACAGGTTTCACAATCTACTGCAGGGCACGGCCAGTGAATTCACTGCTTTAAGAAAATAAATAAATGGTACAAAGTCATTGCCACCCAAAATGTGACCTCTATAGTCTATCGTTATCTGGAAACCCGTTATCCAGAAAGTTCTGAATTATGGAAAGGCCGTCTCCCATAGACTCCATTATAATGAAATAATGCAAATATTTAAAAATGATTTCCTTTTTCTCTGTAATAATAAAACAGTAGCTTGTACTTGATCCCAACTAAGATATAATTAATCCTTATTGGAAGCAACACCAGCCTGTTGGGTTTATTTAAAGTTTATATGATTTTCTAGTAGTTTTAAGGTGCGAAGATCCAAATTACGGAAAGACCCATTTTTCCGGCAAGCCCCAGGTCCCGATGATTCTGGATAAAAGGTACCGATGATTCTGGATAATCGGTCCCATACCTGTAGCATTATATAGTAGATTCAGCCAACATATAAACTTAAATTAGGTTTTTGCGTGGATGTAAAAAAAGAAGTATGGGATCTGTTATCCGGAAATCCATTATCCAGAAAGACGCCATTTTATTCAAATAATCCAATGTTTTAAAATCTGTAATAATAAAACAGTACCTTGTACTTGATCCCAACTAAGATATAATTAATCCTTATTGGAAGAAAAATCAGGCTATTGGGTTTGTTTAATGTTTACATGATTTTCTAGTAGACTTAAAGACCAAACCCAGTCTTTAACCCCCCCCCCCCGCAGACACCCCGCTCCCCCCAGCCTACTTGCTACTTCAGGCAGATGCCCCAAACTTTTTACTCACCCCCTCACAGCTTTTCAGAGCAAATTCCCGGTTCCGGATAACTATGCATGTGCCGAAACTCACTGGAATCACTGAACAGCCGAAAGGAGACACAAAGATTACAGAAGAACATGGCTGTCTTGAACTCTGACGACTGAATCTGCCGCGAGGGGTAAAAAGTTAGGGTCATTTGCCCGGGCAAGTAGGCTGGGGGGTGGAGTGGTCAGGCGGGTCTATGGGGGGGGGGTTTATAAAGTATGGGTTTGGTTCTTCTTTAAGGTATGAAGATCCAAATTACATAAAGACCCATTATCCAGAAAAACTGGTTAATTACCCAAGGGGGCCTCCAACATCCATGTTGAAATTACAAGAAGACTGAAAACCCTCAGCGTGTGTATTTCACATGGCAGCTGTTTGTTATTCACAGGGAAACTGCAGGGCCGTCTGAAATTCACAGTAAAACTATAGCATTTCTCTGTCAGGCTGCCAGTTCAAGGGAAACCTGGACACCACCACAAATGCTTTTTTTGAGGCCCCTTCTCTGAACTCCAGCCTTACTGGTAAAACATACATTGTGTGGCCTTAGATTTATATAAAGTTTCACTGTCCCAACTTTAAGCATGGCTGGCTGGGGCTGCTAGGATTAGTAGTTAAAATGCCATAGCCAGGACAGTTGTACTTTATATAAATGAAGAGACAACCGATATTTCACCCTGGGTTACAAAGACTTTAAGAGGACCTGGCACACAGACTGGGAAATGCCATCATAGTGTATAATTATAGCATCAGACTAGGAAACAAAACATGAAAACTCTATACAATACAGAATTTACAAGGGATGTGGCTTCTGCAAATTATTGAGCAATTGGATATTGGATATTGTTCAGGCAAATGACCTATTTGCCTACAGAGCTTGCATGGTATATTCCATAATATCTGCATAATACTCCCTCTGTTTGCTATAACTTTCAATATAAAAGCATATGGGTGTAGAGAGAAAGTGGAAAGATGAAACTGGCACCAAGGATACAGGTGTTAAAAGAAACCATGAGTATACCATCAGCACCAAGGATACCAATGTAGAGAGAAACCATGGGTATGATGCAGGTACTAAAGATACAGATGTAGCAAGAAACTGCAACTGCAATAACTAATAACTGCAACTTTGCATTTTTTCTTGTTGCTTTGGTAACAGCACTGATGCAAATTACCAATCAACCAGCTTTGTATTTTTGTCTAGTGCCACCCTGGGTACTCCAACACACCCAGGGTCGGACGCTGGGAAAAAAACCTGGTGGTCCCCCACTGGGACAAGCCAGGACTGGACTGGGATTCAAAATAGGCCCTGCCATTCCTACTACACAGAGGCCCAGACAGCTCCCACCAACCCACTTAATAGTCACTTTCTATGGCAACTTACAGCAGCCCCTCTGGCATTTGCCAGAACCCACAGATTGCCAGTCCAGGCCTGGGACAAGCCCTCTTGGGCCCCCCCGCCAGGACCTGGCCGGCCAGATTCCCTATCCCAAAAAAAAATTGCGGCGAAGCGCAGCCCTATTGCATCACAGGAGAGGGGCCGGAGAGGGGCCCTGTACAGCGGCCCCAGACAGGCCCCCCAGTCCGATCCTGAGCACACCCACTCCCACGCCCAAATGTGCATGCACAGGGAGTGCATGTGTGTGGTAGAAAATAATGATACACATTAAATCACTTCCAACCACATCTAGGGTTGCCACCTGTCCAGTTTGGGAAGGGCTGCCCAGGTTAAATTAGGAAATCCAGGCAGTACATTGACATTAATGACAAGACGATCAACCTATCGCCATGTCATAAACCCGCCCCCTGTTGCAAAAGACCCACCCCAAATTATCACCTACCCCGCCCCTGACATCCCGCATCCTGCCCCTGATATCATCTGTCCTGCCCCTTGACATCATCCATCCCCTCTCCTCCACCTCCAGGTTTTTAGGCAAGTATCCTTAGTCGCCGGGTGACTAATCTCCCTGAATCTTCACATGTGTCTCTGCCCTAAAGGAACAGTGTCAGCTTTTCCCCATGAGTGATCCCCTTATGAGCATTTCCTCCCAAAACACAAAAACTAACTGTACAGTTACAGCCCATTAATTCCAAGGTTGGCCCCTCTCTGCTGGAAAGTAAAAAAAATTTGGCTTTTTTTGTAATTTGAGGTGATTCCCAATTTCCTTGACTGCACAGAATATGGGGATAACCCTGCGTGTGTTCCACGGGGATCCATCTACTGAAATCAATACCCTCCCACCACACACAACTATAAATCTGCTGTAATCATTATACAGTATGTTTATTGCCATACAGAGAAGATGTGGGATAATCTGTCATTGAGTTCCACTTGTGCAAACATACAGTGAATTGGCAAAACCTCAGAGCTTCCCTTCTTTTCTTTGCCTTTATACACAGGAGTCTGAGCTGCCATGTTGGTTTGCTTTAGATGTTGCATTAAATCTTGCAATAATCCCGGTACTTCAGGACTTTCTTTTTTGATTCATGGATATTTCCAGGCAACTAAATATCTATTTTCCAAAGCTTCACCTTCAGCTTTCTCTATATGCACCCAGTCTGCTTTTTCCTTTTCATTGGGACAGACCTGGATTCCATGGGGAAAAAATAGGTAAGATCTGTGCTTCCTCTGGGTGGTGCTAATAGCATGCCCTGGTTAGACCAACCAGCCTGCTAAATCATTTTTGAAACCCAGACCCGACCCAGACCTGCAACTAGGGTTGCCACCTTTCAATACAATTTCCACTGGCCGGTGGGGGGGGGCGGGAACAAAAGGGCAGACCATGATGTGACCAGCCCGGCCTTGGAGGGTGTTTTACTGGCTAGGCCGGTAAAATCCCAGCCGGGCGGCAACCCTACCTGCAAGTGCAACCCATATTTTTAGTCACTACCCAACCCACAACTACCTTATCTGCAACCCAATCAATGACCCCGTGACCACCAAGAAACAGGAAGTGCTGTTGCTGTAAACCGGAAGTGACGTCATCAGAAGTGGACGGTGGCAGTAAAACTTTATAAAAATGTGTAAAGGAGTAAAACTTGCTATAGAAAAGATTTGCTTTTTTTGCAGATAACTCAAGGTTACTGACCCACTGCAGGACTCTAAAATGGTGAAGCAAACAAACAATGCCTCCTTACAAGGGTTGCTGCCTTCTGTCTAGAGGAACTCCAGGCAGAGGGGTGGAACTCTATAGTAATGGGATGGAGCCCCAACATAATGAGTGGGGCTGCTAAATAATGGAGAGGGTCTGTGATGCTTCAGGGACTGGCCATGACGTTAGGGACAGGGCTATGACGTGGTGATCAGCGATTGGCCGACCACCACATCAATCACAGGAAATCTTGTCTGGTTTTCCTAATTTGGAAAACCGGGCAGGCAGCTTTGACCCAGACATCCCTTAAAAAAAAAACGAGCTGTCCAGGTCAAAACCAAACAGGTAGCAACCCTACCCCATACCAAGTGCTGCTAGTCTGTTGCAGTCTGTGCAAAAAGAGTCTTCTGTGTCTGTGTGGAACACTTTAGTAATTTGTGTGTAAAAGAGAGAATTAAAAACTACAAGTTAGGTAAAAAATTTAGGTATATTTTCCCTTTAAATTAATGCTAAAATCAATAGGGCTGCTGCAAATGGGTAATGAGGTAATAAGTCAGACTACAACATGCTATCCTTAAGGGTCCATACACACGGGCATTTTAACCTGTGCTCCCCTGTATTCCGTTCTGCTGCGTTCAGCCGCAGGGGAGCGCAGGTTAAACCGCCTGTGTGTAAGGGCCCTTAGAGTCCCTCTGCAACACCTCCTCTCTCCTCTGCTGTGTGTTATTGCCTTGACACGTTTAAAGTACAGTATGTAACTGTTGATCTGTCTGTACATATATATATGATTCTCTGCATGTATGATTGCATGTCCCTGTGTGTGTGTATCTGTGCAACTGTCAGCAACACATATATCACTATATATATCTGCACATGCCTTAGAGTGCATGTCTGTATATGAATGTGCACCTATCTGGGCCTATGTCCCTATTACATATATTTCTACATGTACAGTATGTGTGCATGCCCCATTAAGGCTCATTTATGAGAAAGTCGCCTGTGTTTGTATCACTGAGTGCATGGAGTTGGCAGTTGATAGGAGTTCCATGGCAGTGTGTGGCTTTGCATTACATTATGATGTCCTGCCCAGTACAATAACCCAAGTGTTCAGGAGTGTTCTGTTACTGGAAAGATTTATTTTTTTAACCACAAAAGTAAAGTCCCAAGGAGAAATTTCTCACAGCTTAAAGGGCATCTTTTCCATGAGCCTGCTTTGTGAGTGAATGGCATAGGCTGAGTTATACACAGGACAAAACAACGGCTGTTTGTGCAGTAAGCTCAGTCATATACAGCCTCAGTGTGGCAAAACATCCAATCCCATCATCCACAGTGAGCCATGTCATAAATAAAGTTATTTTTGTATCAGCTGAATGGTCATTGGCTGGTTATTCTGGGGTTGCACAAAGGGCGACATATGAGAAGGTCCCACTATTAACCATCTCAGGTCACTGTAAACGTCTTGTCGTTTAGGGGAGGGGAGATCAGATATTGGCACCTGGACTCCTGACATTATAGCAAATAGCACTGTGTTTTGCTACTGCCATTATTTATACATACTGCAATTGTTACTTTCTCCTTACTTGACACTAGGGTTGCCACCTTTTGTTGAAAAAAATACCGGCCTTCCTATGTAATTATCTTTTTTTCCTATTAATAACATTGGGATCAATCATCAAAAATACCAGCCAGGCCGGTAAAATACCGGCCAGGTGGCAACCCTAGTTGCCGCCTGGCATGGATTTTACCAGCCTGGCCGGTAAAAATGAAAGATGAGTCCAATGTTATTAATAGGGGGCAACAAATAAATATATAGGAAGGCCGGTATTTTTTTCCAGAAACCCTACATAACACACACAGATATTAATATGGCAGCAGTGGTGTAAATACATATTACTCTGCCCCACAGCAAATGTCTAGAAGTTCTACCAATATTTATTGAGATTTTATATGAATTAGGACCAGTGACAGACTGGGGCCTCCACCACAGGGCCCCCGCCTCACTCTCTGGGCTCCTCCGCCCCCCCCCCAGGTTCACCTATCTCTGTCACCACCTCCCTAGAAGCTCCCTGCACCACCCACAACCCCCTCCAGGCCCCCACTTGCACCTGTGTTGTAGTTGTGACTGCGATCAGGTCAGTGGTCGAGGCTCAAACAGGGCCATAGGAGGGTGTGGGTCAGCAGGACCAGGGCCCATTGTGCTTTTACTTACACAGAGGTATTGAAGAACAATGCCAACAACTAGGAGTCTCTGAACAGAATAATAAATGGTCATGTTTTCTTCAATGTTTATATGAATGTACATTGGAAACTGCTTATAAAAGGATATGTTATTTTTCTTAAAGAACACAAAATGTTCCAGAAAAACAGACCCTGAAGGTAAATGAGCAGCAACCAGCCTACAACTTTGCTTAATATAATATATTTTTGCTTTGTCTTGCTCCATTTATTCCCTTTTTTCATTACTTGCGGCTATAATAACAGGAAACTTTGCACTATCCATTCCCATTTTATTCTTCTTCATTAACAAAAGGCAAAGTGTAAAGTCAATGAAATATAAAGCCAACAATGAGTGTTTGCTAGGGGGGGTTGTATATTAAATAATATATACCACTCTGTTAGGACTGTTACCTTTTCTGGCAACAGAATGCAGGCCTTCCATTGTCTCTTATCTCTCTTTCCTAATAATAACACTGGCATCAGGTAACATTTGTACTGGCTGGTAAAGTCCCGACATTCCAGATTTGAAAACCAGGATATATATTGAGGCCATTCAGCTCCAAAAAGACCACACTGTGTTATACCAAGCTGTGCTCATGATCTGCCAGAACCTTTTCCCCACAAGCCCCAAACATTATTTCTTGAGACATACCTTTTTCCTTAGCAAATGTTTGTAATATTAAAATCTCCAAGACAAATTGGCAGCTGCAAGCTATAAACCAGGGGTGGCAAAAAGGTAGATCGGGATCTATCAGTAGACTTTTAGTTGATCAGCTCTGAAGACACTGTCAACAAACAGCTTGTCTAAATTACCCTTCAGTTTTATTCTTTTGATTCAGCTATTTCTTCTATTTAGGCTATATAAGAAATAGTTGTGTTTAATTATAATTATATAAATTATCTTATAAATCAATATAATAATTTAAGTAACATTTCCCATGGAACAGAACGCTAGCAGTGATATTATGGATGTACAGTAGATCATAATGGGACATCATCACTAAAAGTAGACCCAGCATTAGTAAAGTATGGGCACTCCTTCTATAAACAAATTGGGAATCATATACAACCCTATTCCCCAGGATATCCTAAGGCCAGGCCATGGCCACCTTTCTATTATTCTGATCCTTTGGGCCCAGTTGATCCGAAGTGACTTCAAGGTTACTTCTAATATCTTTATATTTCTTAACAAGGGATATGTTATTTTTTAAACACATATATGAGTCATGTGACATATGTGAGCTCACTAGGCACTGTTTATACAGGCATGGGAAAACCAGAAAACTCCAATTTAGGAAAGCCCATCTCCCATAGGGGCAAATTCACTAAGATGCGCAAATTCGCTAGTGTTGGCTTCGCTAGCGTTTGCCGCACTTCGCCAGGCGAATTTTCGTCAGTGCTACGCAAATTCACTAAAGTGCGATTTAAGCTCATGGGCAGCAATTGGTGGCGTAGTTGCGCTAGTGTTACTTCGCTAGGCAGAGCACTGTTATGCTAGCGAAGCCTAATTTGCATACGGCGGGAACTTTAAGTTATAATAGTATATGTTACAGCCACTACATTCCACTACACAAGCCCAGGAAACCTTTAATAAATAAATAAAGTTGTCCTGTTGCCCTAAACATGTGCCCCCTGTATAGTTGTGTTGCCATATGTTAGGAAATGTGGGGGGGAAGGAGGGTAACCCCCCCAAATAAGTATCAATCTTTTTCAGACTATCACCCTCCTATGCTAAAATACGCCAACGTTTTTTTAGATTATAAAAATTTTTACCATTTTTTTTCTTTGAACTTCGCCTGGCCTGACCAGGCGAAGTAACATCTAACGTTAGTGCTAACGTTCAGGAAAATGTTCATCTTAGTGAATTTGCGAAATTAAGATCCTTCGTCAGTGCGCAAGTTTGCCTGGCGTAAGGGTGCAAATTTGCGCAAGTCTATCTACTTCGCTAGCGAAAATTCGCCAGAGTCCATGTTAGTGAATTTGCGAAGTTGCGAAATGACGTCACGCTGGCGAATTAGCGCTAGCGTTAGACGCTTTGCGCTTTAGTGAATTTGTCCCATAGACTCCATTTTATCCTAATAGTCCAAATTTTTCAAAATAATTTTCTTTTTCTCTGTAATAATAAAACAGTAGCTTGTACTTGATCCCAACTAATGTTGTGATGTGAACAGGGGAGTTAGATTATTTATTGCAATACACATGTTTTGCTGACAGAAATTACAATATTAAGTGCTGATTATACCTGATGCGATCACTATGCACTGTATATAAGGATATACTATAAGCCACTAAAGAATCATATGATGGCGCAAGGCGAGTGTTTTTTGTAAAGTTCAGGGAACTATAGGGTAACTTGTAATATCTTTAATCGGTGCATTATTTTTATAATACACACAGTTTAATAAGTCACGTGATGACATCATTAAGCACCTGTTATAATAATCTAATTTGCATGATATGCATGACTCTAGTGCATCCAAGGAGACGCCTTATATTTTACATCAGAGGGTGCATTATTTCTGGTGCTGCATAAGTTCAGTGAGTCACGTGACACAAATGACATCACTAAGCATGGTTTTATAACTGATGACATCACTAAGCGCCAATTATAAGAATATTTAGAATTAGGATACATTTTTTTAGGCTGTTCCTGACTCTTTGCTTCTGCTGCATCTTGCCTTGGCCGTTACGAGTATGAAAAGTTTTCATTCTGAAAGAGGTGCAGCCTTCGCTATTCTGACTTCAGATCCTTCAAAGTGAGTAATATGGTTGCCATCCTTCCAGTGTGGGAATGGGAAGAGTAGTCTGTAGTGCTATTAGCAGGCACCCCCCTCGTGCACAGTATTCCAGGGGCAGAGATACAAAGCCATTAGAGATCCTGGATAGAGTTTGCACATATTTTGTTCCACAGGCACTCCTCCCCAAGCATTTTATTCTTTTTTTTTTTCCGGCAGCCCATATGACTTTTTTTCTTTTTCACTTGGTCCCTGGTAAACAGATTTCTGAGAGCAGGGTGAGTGTTCCTGCCTTCTTGCTGCTGCCTTCACATCCACCACCTACAGCAGGGAAGAGGCTCCGCCCCTGGCCGGCACATAAAAGCAAAGGGCATGTAGCCCACAGCTGCTCAGAGCACTTTCTCCCTCACTGCCACACGCCACAGTGATACCTTCCCTTCCGCCAAGGAGAATTAAGGTAAGGACGCCTGCTTCTTCTTTAGCCCCAAATATGTGCCATCCTCTCTGTACCATAATGCAGTACTTCCCAACTATTCTGATTAATGTGGGACACTTTAATAATATTTAACCTTAATTACTTATTTATAAGTGAGAAATAAAAATGATGCCTGTGAAGCTGCTGCTGAACTAGCCGTTGACACTTTACATTTCGATAATATGATCCCTTCACTTAGGGGGGGCAACAGACTGTATAAATAAAAGATATTTTTTTAAATTGTATAGGAATTTGATCACTTCTATAAAGAGTTTCTCGAATAAGTTCAGTTCTTCAATGTAACCCCTTGAATTTACTATAATCTTGTTAATTGTATTGCTTCTTATTGTCATTCTTGAGCTTGTCTGGTAAAATCTGACACATTATACCATATATTTGCCATATCTGCTATATACAATATCTTTATATCCTTACATATATGTGCATGGGTGCTGTTTCCTCTGTGCAAGTGTTTGATGTGACTGGGGCATGTGCTGGGGGCTGTGAAAGAAGTGACAGAGTTAAATCTAATAACTGGGCAGCGGTGGAGCCGAGGCTGCCAGGTCTGTACGGTACTGTCCAGCACATTTTGTCTGAGAAGAATTTGAGCAGGTGTAATGGAAGAAACCAGGCAGTGGCAATGCCCAGCTTTCTAGGATATCCCTACAATATCTACTTCTTAATAGGCAACAGGAACTTCAATGTTTATTTATTACTGAGATACAATACACAGTATATGTTTTAGATATATCCATATATATATATATATATTATTTATGGGGGAAACAAATGCTTGAACACAGACAAAAAAAACCTTACATGTGATTAGGGTGCCACGTTCCAGTATATGTTATATATACATATATATAAGTATCAATTTAATTTATGGGGGAAAATGCTTGAACACAGACAAAAAAAAACCTTACATGTGATTAGTGTGCCACGTTCCCTTTCTGTGTTTGGGATTGTTGTGGTTATATGTGTGTCGGGCAAGTTGCATGCACCCATTGGATTACAGCAAGTTTTATACACAGACATTAAATATACATATAAATCACATTTATGACTTCCCAGCTTCATTAAAGGCTGAATCATTAAACCATTAGATCCAACTGTAATGACTGCTTTATAGATATAGTCATATAATTATGGTTGCCTTATATTTTTTGTCCTTGCATTTAATTTATTTTTAACATGAATTACACTGAAGTCCAAAAATCGTTCACAGAGGTTGTTAGTAGTTTATATTGGATATTATGGCTGCGGGAATTGGAGAAGAAGCTGTAAAGTGTAATTGTGTGGTTTCCTAATGGGCTTCCAGCAGGCAGCCATCTTTCATTATTCAGGATATGTAGCTGTAACGGTATATATATATATATATTTTTTTTTTTTTTTTTTTTAATATACCCGCACTCTTACCCCTCAATCCACTCATGGGTGCCAGGTCAAATATCACTTACAATATATTCTTCAAAATGTACCAGCACTCCAAATATTTCCAATAAACTATTTATTGCGACATCACCTGCCTATCCAATGTTTCGGCCCTCATTGGGGCCTTTATATATTACTGTTTGTTTACTTATATCCTTGATAAAGGCCCCAATGAGGGCCGAAATGTTGGATACATGGGCGACGTCATAATAAATTGTTTATTGGAAAATATTTGTAGTGCTGGTCCATTTTGAAGAATATACATATAAGTATAAAGCTGGAGAAACTCTCACTCACAGGACTTAAAAGTCAATAAAATGTTTTAATTCCACAGAGGGAAGACAGGTCTTTCCTCTGTGAAATAAAAACATTTAATTGACTTTTAAGTCCTGGGAATGCAAGACTTTCTCCAGCTTTACATTTTTGTTTTTGTACCCAGGCATCATTCATTTATATTTGCCTGGTATACTTGTGGTATATATTTATATACATTTATCTATCTATATATATATATATATATATATATATCTATATATATATATATATATATATATATAATAATCGATCCGCAGAGGTTCAGCACACCATACAATTCATTCTGACCCAGGTGCTACTCTCCATAGCTGAAGGTACAAAAAACTAAAAATTGAGGTGCACACTGGGAGCCTTTTTACATAATTAAAAATTTATTTCTTTATTCAATCCATTAAAATTAGATCAACGTTTCGGTCCGTGTCTTGGACCTTTCTCAAGACCTTTCTTGCAATAGAAGCCTATGGGAGCACTCCCATAGGCTTCTGAGGCTAAGTCCTGATCGAATAGGATTCGTTCGATCGAAGTCTTCGATCGTTCGAATCGTACGAATCATTTGAATGATCGAACGATTTATTCAACTGATCGAATAAATTATTCGACTGATCGAATAAATTTGTATTCGATCATCGAATGTTCGAATATCGAATAAAAGGTAGCCTAAAACTATTTGTTTAGCATTCAATGATCGAATGCTAATCGAATATCGAATTTGGTCGAACTAATTTTGGGGAATAATAGTAGTAAATTTGCCCCTAGGTGTAAGTACATGGGCATTTCTGGTCCGATCCGACGTTTCCGGTCCGATCCGACGCAGCGTCTGCATCTGACAGTTGTGTCGTATGCACGCTGCAACAACATCAGAGATTTCAATTTCTTACCTTATTTTCGGCACATCCGACTTTGTCACGGTGCGTCTGATAGAACCGAAAAAACACCCATATAGTTCTACCCTAAGAGTCCATGTTTCGGTTTTCATTAGGACCTTTCTTATCATTGGTCCTAATGAGGACCGAAACGTTGGACTGCTATACAATGCATTACTCATATAAAGGCAAAGATTTTATTAGGGTGTGTCAGTTTGAAAAATCGTGTACATACAAGTTGTAACTGAGCACCCCAATTCCTAAAGGGGTATACAGATACTCACCAGGCCATTGTTGTTATATATATTTTATATATATCATATTATTTCATGTGTCTATTAAATTCAAGAGGATTTTCTCTGTGATAAGGCCCTGACACTTTCCTACATGTATTTAATTATTTATTTCTAGTCATTCTTTCTGACTATCAATGTAGTTATGTCAGGAATTTTGCATCTGGATTGTCTGATTGTCCCCATCTCTTATCTGAAAGAGCCTGTAATATACACATCTACTTATCATGTGCCAAATCTTGGCTTTCTTTTCCTTCAATTGTTTTGTTCTTGTTTTGCTAATGATAAGGTTGGCCGGTGTTTTTGGACATGGATGGTTGGATGTTTTCTATGTGATGTCTGGCAGTGTATGCCATGCGGGTACTGTGCCAGGCTGCTGGGTGGGTGATATCAGTGGAAGGAGAAAGGAAGGGAGGAGAAGCTTATTCTGTTTATCTAGGCAAATCCATGTCCAGTAGGACACTATCATATGCATATATATATATATATATATATATATATATATATATATATATATATATATATATATATATATATATATATGAAGGTTTTCTTAATAACATTGACATCAGTACTCAGAGGTGTCATATGTTGTATTTGCATTTTTTCAATCTCACTGCATGTTCTTATGCAAAGGTGGTGTCAAAACAGAGTTATATGTCAGGTTACTTGGTTTTTTCCATCTTAAAGCAATGTTAGCACAGAGCCAATTGGCCCTTATAGTAATAGCCATTCCCAATTTGTTCTTCCATGAAACAGCATTGGTTTGACTTAAAACTCTATGGAGTATATACCACCAATGAAAACCTTAAACCCCACACCTTTTAGAGGGTATGGCTAGGGTCAGACTGGCTTGCCATTGTACCAAGGGATTTGTAAGTGTTCTCAGGCCCTTGTAGGCTTCAAGTCTAAAGTTATTTCCATCAGGTATACATATGAGCCACAGCAATTAAAAAAGACTGTTGCAAGTGCCATGACAGTTTCTATGGTAGGACCTAAGATTTCCAATACTGAAGGCATCTGCCCTGGGTTGAGTTGCCACCTATTGCTGGAAAAAAAATAATATAGACATTATTTTATACTTTTTCCCCTACTAATAACATTGGCATCAAGCTTCATTTTTAATGGCCAGGCTGGTAAAATATCTGACAACCCTAGGTCCTGGACCATGCACATAATGGTGTAAAATAATTGTAGTCCAACAACTGCTAAAGGCCCACGGCTTGAACAATCCCACTATAGGTATGAGGTCTGTTATCCAGAATGCTCGGGACTTGGGGTTTTCTGGATAAGGATTGTTCCATAATTTGGATCGTAATACATTGTCTACATAAATGTAATTTAAACATTACATTCACCCAATGGGTTTGTTTTCATCTAACAAGTATAAATTATACCTTAGTTCAGTGATTCCCAACCAGTAGTTCGTGAGTAACATGTTGCTCTCCAACCCCTTGGATGTTGCTTCAAGTGTCTTCAAAGCAGGTGCTTATTCTTGAATTCCAGGCTTGGAAGCAAGTTTAAAAGCATAAAAACTAAGTATAGTGCCAAGCAGAGCTTGCTGTAGGCTGCCAGTCCACATAGGGGCTACCAAATAGCCAATAACAGCCCTTTTTTGGCACCCCAAGGGACTTTTTCAGGCTTGTGTTGCTCCCCAACTCTTTTTATATTTGAATGTGGCTCCTTTTTCTCTGTAATAATAAGTGTGCCTTGTACTTGATCCCAACTAATGTATAATTAATCTTTATTGAAAGAAAAAACTGCTTATTGGGTTTATTTAATCATGATTTTCTATTAGAAAAAGGTATGGTAATCCAAATTACGGTTAGATCCGCTATAAACCCCAGGTCCCGAGCATTCTGCATAACAGGTCCCATACTTGTATTCAATGTGATGTTTTCTTTGAAAGATGCCTTAGAAGAGATTTCCCTGCCCCTGTATGAAGTTCCACATTATGGAAAGATCCATTATCTGGAAAACTCCAGGTCCTGAGCATTCAGTTCCCAAAGCTGCATATATGATCAGTATCTGGACCAAAGAATGACAAGAGAAGAAAAGAGGTTCAAAGAGAAAAGCCCCAGGTTTATTTTTCATTTTGTATTTCCAGGAGGGGACATCCTCTCAGTACTGTCTGAATTGTATACAAAGGCTATTTTATATTAGTTCTGTTGTTACCTTACATGATTTACTTGTGAACTTTAGGAAATGGGCTTTGTCGGACGTCTGCCTTTTATTAGTGTCTTATGCGGATGCCGAGCTTTTATCCAAAACTTTGCATTAAAACCAGAACCCGCAAGTAGCTCTGGGCCACAGCTGTGTGTAAAGCAGCCCACAAAATAATAATAAAATGTAAATTTGTAGGAAAAACTGCTCCGGGACATGTTCATTACAATGCTAGCGCAGTTCAGCTACTGAAAGAACCCCTCGTATCTCTGCATCTGGTATTGATGTACATGCTAAATCTAAACAGGGCCTGTTTGCTTTAAGACAAGCTTTTTATTGCTACGCACATACAACTGGGTTTGCCAGTGTAAAGTAAAATCTCACTGCAAACAAACAGATGGCCAATTGTTTTTCCACCTATCTCTGACTGTGGAACCTGGGTAAATATTATTTTCAGCCATGGACCTGAGAGTTTGGGATATCAGCTAGAGAGAGGACCACAAGTGCTATTCCTAAAGATAATATATTGTTTATTTTATTTATTTTTTTTAAATCTATTTTTGGAGCAATAAGTATTAAAGATATGGGACTTGTTATCAAAAATGCGCAGGACCACCCCAGATAGACTCCCCTCCCTACTCCCCCCAACCTAATTACCCCCTAGGTAATTTTTACTTACCCCTCTGTCCTCGGGGTTCACAGACGCCATCTTCTTTCTTCACCAATCTTCGGAAGGAGACTAGCATTTCACAACCTGCGCAGTTGGAGAAAACTTTCGGTCCCGAACAACTGCGCATACGCCGAAAGTCATGCGCAGCTGTTCGGGACCGAAACATTACTCCAACTGCGCATGCGCCAAATCTCCTCTCTGCTTCCGAAGATTTATGAAGATGACATCAGGGAATCCAGAGGACAGAATATGCGCTGAGGGGTAAGTAAAAAGTTTAGGGCATTTCCCAGGGGGGTAGTTAGGCTGGTGGGAGGAGAGAGAGGGTATATGGGGGTGGGGGTGGGGGTATGTTTTTTTTTTTCTACCAGGTTGAATTTTCCTTTAAGTCTACTAGAAAACCATGTAAACATTAAATAAACCCAATAGGCTGGTTTTGCTTCCAATAGGGATTCATTATATCTTTTTGGACAAGCTATTGTTTTATTCCAGAGAAAAAGGAAATCATTTTAAAACATTTTAATTATTTCTAGAAAATGGAGTCTATGGGAGACGGATGTATATATTAAGAGCTTTCAGGATAACGGATTCCCATAACTGTATAACTTTTCAAACTCTTTTTGCAATTAGTCTTTCACCATTACCTTTTTAGCCCTAAATACATCTCAGTGGAAAGCCTGGTAGGCAGTAGGGCAAAATATTAAATACTGCAGGATCTGATAAGAATATGATAATATGTAGCATCGGTTGAGCTTGAGGGATGTATCTTGCACTCAACACAAGATAAATTATATAAAAATGTAATTTGATGTGGATTTACCCCTGCCTACAATGGCTATAGAAGTATATATATATATATATATATATATATATATATATATAATACACAAAAGCCATGAATATCTTTATTATAACCTTATAAATGGTGACTAGTGATGTCATTAGTTATTAACAGTGAGTAATGATGTCATGAGGATACAGGTATGGGATCCATTATCCAGAAACCCATTATCCAGAATGCTCCGAATTACTGAAAGGTCATCTCCCATAGACTCCATCATAATCAAATAATCCACATTTTTAAAGGGATACTGTCATGGGAAAACATGTTTTTTTCAAAACAAATCATTTAAAGTACTGCTCCAGTAGACTTCTGCACTGAAATCCATTTCTTAAAAGAGCAAACAGATTTTTTTATATTAAATTTTGAAATCTGAAATCTGACACAGGGCTAGACATTTTTGTCAGTTTCCCAGCTGCCCCTGGTCATGTGACTTTGTGCCAGCATTTTAGGAGGGAACTGCTTTCTGGCTGGCTGTTGTTTTTCCTTCTCAAAGTAACTGAATGAATGCAGTGGGACATGGGTTTTACTATTGAGTGTTGTTCTTAGATCTACCAGGCAGCTGTTATCTTCTGTTAGGGAGCTGTTATCTGGTTACCTTCCTATTGTTCTGTTGTTAGGCTGCCTGGAAGGGGGGTGATATCACTCCAACTTGCAGTACAGCAGTAAAGAGTGACTGAAGTTTATCAGAGCACAAGTCACATGAACAGGGGCAGCTGGGAAATTGACAAAATGTCTAGCCCCATGTCAGATTTCAAAACTTAATATAAAAAAACCTGATGCATTTTGAAAAAAAAATTTCCCATGACAATATCCCTTTAAAAATGTCTTTTTTCTCAGTAGCTTGTACTTGATCCCCACTAAGATATAATTAATCCTTACTGGAAGCAAAACCAGCCCATTAGGTTTATTTAATGTTCACATGATTTTCTAGTAGACTTAAGTCATGAAGATCCAATTTACAGAAAGATTCATTATCCAGAAAACCCAGGTCCCCAGCATTCTGCATAACAGGTCCCATACCTGTATTAGAAGTAACCTCGGAGTTCCATGACCTTTATAAAAACACTCGACCCTCAGCCTTGTGCTTTTATATGGTCATGGAACGCCTCTGTGACTTATAATATCCTTATATTTTACAATAAGGGATACTTTATTCTCTCTCTCTCTCTCTCTCTCTCTCTCTCTCTCTCTCTATATATATATATTAATGCATGGAATAAAGCACCCACTTTTGTCAAATGTATTGGAAGTCACCATTAGCTATTTGCTCCATGGATGGTGCACATAATGGGGCATGCTCAGTGGTATAAAATATAACTTCATTCACTCATTACCTACTGCTAAATGACTTCTAAACTCCTTACTAAAATGGGCCACTCATCACAGGCTCAGGCAAAGGAAAGATATTAGAATGTTCTATGTAAGCCCATTCACTCACAGTACAGTAGCTTACAGAAATAGAGCAAATGTGGGTAATTACTTTCTGCTCATAGGGAAATGGGGATACTGAGGCATACATGTACAGATCTTATTTACTGGGACAAATGTCTCAAAGAGGGGACAGCCCCTGGAAATTACAGGCAAGTTGGTGGCTATGAAGGCTGACCATGTACTGCGCTTGTACAAGTAAAGGTTCAATGCAAAACATGAATATTTCTCCCTCTGTTCTGCTTCTTATTATTAATTTAAAGGAAAACTATTCCCCCAAAATGAATACTTGAGCAACATCATATTAAGGGGCATATTTAAGAATCTTACCAAACTGTAATATATATTTAAGTAAATATCGCCCTTCTACATCTCTTGCCTTGAACCCCCACTTCGTGATGGTCTGTGTGCTGCCTCAGAGATCACATGACCAGAAATATTTCAACTCTAACTGTAACAGGAAGAAGTGTCCTACCTCTCAGAAGCCATGTTCCAATATCTTGCACTGATGAGATCTAACAAGATCGAAACAGGCTGTCTGCAAGTTTGGATATATGGCTCTGAACTATTAGGCTGTATCTGTGCTATAAACCAGCGGTTCTGGATGCATAGTTGGCCACAGGGACATAAAGGAGTGATTTACATGTCTCCGCCCATGATGCATTATGGGAGTAATAAAACTCTCATTTTTGATATCTAGGCAGTTCTATATGTATGGCATGAGACATGTAAATACCTTCTGATTTCAGAAGGCTTCACTTTGCAGGAAGAAGTGTGGAAGCAAAAGACACAACTCTGTCTGTTCATTGGCTCATGTGACCTAACTTTATAGTTTGTTTGGTATGTTTGTGTGCACCGTTGAATCCTACGATCCCAGGTGGCTGTCCTTATTTTTTAAAATGGCAATTTTCTATTTATGATTAAGATTACCCAATGGCACATGCTACTAAAAAATGAAAGTTATGAAAATGGTTTATTTACATGAAGCAGGGTTTTACATATGAGTTGTTTTATGCAATATCTTTTTATAGAGGAACCAGGGAACATAGTTGTAAATGTTGGAATATACAGGTTTGCCATCAAACTCAGAATAGGACAATGGGGGCATTGTGTACAGTAGAATCCCCCATTTAATTTTTTTCAGGGGACCATTAAAAAAAAATTATGTAAAATCCAGGAAAATGTAAAATGACGCGACGTCACAAGCTGACAAACGCGCATGCGATCCTACTGTCATGGCGGCTCGCACCGGGAGCTCTCTCATGGTGCGAGCTTGCCGGCACTGGCGGGGGCATTTAAAAAAAAAAAGTACTAGTACCCCCAACAGGAATGCGAGCTCTATCAGCCCACACATTTGGTTGGGGGTAACAATACGATAGGTGCCCTTTAAGCTATGAAGATCCAAATACCGACCTGTTACAGTATACGGAAAACCCCATTTCCCAAGCATTCTGGATAACAGGTCCCATACTGTACAGAATTTCAGGCAGCTTTAATGTATCAGTTTGCTCCAATAAACTTACCCAATGTATGCAGTTGGTAATTAGCTTTCACCAGTGTTCTGCAGTGTTAATGGAAGGGAATATGTGAAAAACTTTTGAATCAATCTAACTGTGCGAAATAAATCAATTGCCCATTTCGATCAACTCCCTAAAAATTCCATCAGAGTGTGAATGTCTGCCTGCCGGATTCCCAGACATTCGCACTTTGATGGAATTTTCATGCAACTTTGATCAATCAGCCCCGAAGTCATTTATGGGCTTAAAGTGATATTTAGACTCTATAAAAGGGTAACTTGACTGGCTTATGTCAACGTGGGATTTTTGCTGTGTGAGACCCAGTCAAGTGCCTCAGTCTTTCCAAGGCTGTACATATTTTCCCTCGATCAGAAACGCTTGTTAGACTGTACAATTCCTGCCTGTCCTTGGCACCCGAGCCAACGTGCAGTGCCAACAATAGCACATTTTTGTTACTGTACAGTACAGTAAGTTCAACTCCTGTTCTAGGAGTCTTGGGCCAGAAGAATCTGTGCTGTGTTGCAGGATGATATAAATCAGCCCTCTCCAGAAGCACAGTTAACTCTTGCCAAAACAAAGAGAGACGTGCTCAGGTTTTTTTTTTTTAATGCTTCAGATCTCGGCAACAAGGCAGAGTTCTCCATGTTTTCAAGCATGTTCCATTGAAGGACATTGAGTCTCAGCAATATCTTTTAATTTGCATTCCTTTATAGCTTATTGAAAATGGATCAGTTCTGCTTCATTAAGGGTAGGGACAGACAGGGAGATTCGGGGAGATTCTGTCGCCTGGCGTTTTTAGCAGGCGACAATCTCCCCGAATTTCCTTCTCCCTGTCTGCCGCTAGTATTAATGACAAAGCGCCAGCGCCTGTGCACACGCTGCGCGGCGATTTCTGGAATGGCCCGAAGATACCTCGTGAGGAAACTTCGGGCGAATCCGGGAATCGCCGCGCAGCGTGTGCACAGGCGCTGGCGCTTTGTCTCTTTTACTAGCGGCAGACAGGGAGAAGGAAATTCGGGGAGATTGTCGCCTGCTAAAAACGCCAGGCGACAGAATCTCCCCGAATCTCCCTGTCTGTCCCTACCCTAAAGGAGAAGGAAAGCTACTTAAGCTACTTATTGCCAGTAGATTAGCCACAACAGTGCAAGCTAGAATGCTATATTTATACTGTAGAATGCATTACCATACCTGAGTAAACAGCACTAGAATCTCTCTCTCTGTTTGTTTAGGATAGCAGCTGTCATATTAGCATGGCGTGACCACTTCCTGTCTGAGTCTCTTTCTGCTCACTCAAAGTTCTGGGCTCAGATTACAGCAGGGAGGGAAAATGGAAGGGGAGAGGAAAAAACTGAGCATGCTCAAGCCCTAGCCCTGGAGGTTTAAGCTGAAAACAGGAAGTCTGATACAAAAGCCCATGTGTACACAATAGAAGGAAAGAAATGCTGTGTTTCTTTTCACAGAGGACTCAGAGCAGCATTACTTTGAGGGTTTACTGGTGTATTTATGTAGACCTTTTTGATGAAGCTTAATTAATGTTAACCTGTCCTTCTTTGTTAAAGTACACTGAAACCCTGGAACAGAAACAGTTGCTAAGTGTTATAACATAGTTACAGAGCTGCTGGTATCTGCACGGGCATAATAAATGCTGGCCCTGAAATTGTTCCCTTTACCTACATATCAGGAGGCGTGAATGCCCAGTGCAAAACCATTGGTGAATGTGTTTGTGTCTTGTGTAGGTAGTGCCATTTCCACATTGATTTCTTTATTAGTTTCTCTGGGTATAGACTGATCTCAGTACAGGTATTTGTTGTATAGCACAGCAGCAAATGAACAGCAATAGACTGGCACTATAAAAACGTTATTCATATATGTGAAGGCTTTCTAGATATCTGGGTTCTGGCTACTAGATTGGCATGCCAGAATAAAGCAAAGTTTGAACACGTGCCTACCTAATTTGAAAAAACGGTGCCACCTGCTGTTCTTTCAGTCAGCTGGCTACAGTTAAAGGGATACTGTCATGGGAAAACATGTTTTCTTTCAAAACGCATCAGTTAATAGTGCTGCTCCACTAGACTTCTGCACTGAAATCCATTTCTCAAAAGAGCAAACAGATTTTTTTAACTTCTTTTTTTATGGCTTCAGACTGCCCACGGGCCCCTTAAATGTATTTATATGACACCTTATGGGGAATCATTGGCTCATTACTTGGGTTATGTTGGCTTTAGGACTACGAACCTACATGCAGGAATGGACAGAAGACAACCTGTATTCAGTCAAGGTTATAAAAAATTAGGTAGAAACAAGATACTAGTACTAGTAGATAGTTTTGCAAGTGACAGCGTATGTAATACAGGTATGGGATCCGTTTTCCAGAAACCTATTACCTAGAAAGCTTCAAATTACAGAAAGGTTCGTCTCCCATAGACTCCATTTTATCCAAATAATTCAAATGTTTAAAAATGATTTCCTTTTCTTTAATAATAAAAATGATTTTAAAATAAAAATTATTTCCTTCTCTGAAATAATAAAAATGATTTCCTTTTCTGTAATAATAAAACAGTACTTGATCCCAACTAAGATATAATTAATCCTTATTGGAGGCAAAACCAGCCTATTGGGTTTATTTAATGTTTACATGCTTAAGGTATGAAGATCCACATTATGACCAGTTATCTGGAAAACCCCAGGTCCCAAGAATTCTGGATAACAGCTCTATTGCCTGTACAGGTATGGGATCCGTTATCTGGAAACCCATTATCCAGAAAGCACCAACTTATGGAAAGGCTGTCTCTCGTAGACTCTATTTTATCCAAATAATCCAAATTTTTTTTTAAATTATTTCCTTTTTCTCTGTAATAATTAAACAGTATCTTGTACTTGATCCCAACTAAGATATAATTAATCCTTATTGGAAGCAAAACCAGCCAATTGGGTTTTGTTTACATGATTTTCTAGTAGACTTAAGGTATGAAGATCCAAATTACGTCTGGTTCTCTGGAAAACCCCAGGTCCCAAGAATACTGGATAACAAGTCCCATACCTGTACTAAAGTCCCCCGACCTCTGCATTTTGTATTATATAGTGTGGACATTGCATGCACTATTCCCAATATGTCATTCTGACGCACTCCCAATATTCCATCCCCACCTATCCACAATATACAATTGATTTACAACTAGGCACTTTTCTTCTCTTCTTCCCTCCCATTTACTCTCATCTCTTTTTTGTTTCTCTCACTTTTTCCTTCTCTTCTTCCCCCTCATTCTAGTCCCTTAAGGTGGCCATATACGGCAGCTTATGGGCCCGTGTATGGGGCCCTCTGATGGGCTTTACCGATCGATATCTGGCCGAAAGTTGGGCAGATGTCAATCGGGCGGGACTAAAAATCCCGTCGGATCGTGGCCACATCTGTTCGTTGATGCAGTCCCGCGATCTGACCACCCATATGGCCTCCATTATGATCCGATTGTTGAGCCCTAGGGCCCATGATCGGATCAGCCCGATATCGCCCACCCCAAGGTGGGCATATCGGGGAGAGATCCGCTTGTTTGGCGACATCGCTAAACGAGCGGATCTCTCCGTGTATGGCCACCTTTACATGCAAGAATGAAGGACAGGTAAAATCTATAAATCTATTTGCTTAATTTCCACAACAATACTAAAGCTGTGTGCAGAAACTAAGTTATATTGCAGGGTGAATATGTCTATACATACAGTATATAGTAGATGTTTCAAAGCAAACGTTTGCTATATTTGACATTTACTGCCTTCTGCATCAGACCGTGAAACAGTCGCCCTCTAACATGACCTTAATAATTATGAATCAACCTTGAAAGCTTGAAGTCTATCCTCATAAACCTTATTTTTCCTCCCCTTCTTGTTTCACCATGATGACTCCTACCTTCAAGCCCATTTTTAGAGGTGCAGAATTTGAAACTCTGGTGTGGTCTTCAAACAGCTGTACTGTCTGGGGAGTCAATTTCCTCAGGAATTTTGCAGCTAAGCTTGTGCATCTGCACTGTGTGAATTGGAGGCCTCTTTGACCACAAGTCCACAGATACTCACATGTGAGAAATCCAAGTACTGTCCCAGTGCGTGACCTAAATGCCAAGTTCGTAGACTGAGATGCAAGACTTTTTTCTTGAGGTCCAAAGAAAATAGGACTTGACTTTCCAAGATGTTTTGCAACATATTTCTTTTTTATTAGTCATTGCCTTCCTTTTTCTGTTAATAATTAAATGGAGCATGGAAAATATAGCTTGATGAGTCTTTGAAATTAAAACTTTTACAGTCAGATTCCCGGGGGGGGGGGTATTCATATTTCTATTGCAAATGAAAGGTTACTTTAGATTCATTTGGTGCAGGTATTTATAAGGATATTAAGGGCAGTTAAATATTTTGGGGGGCATTCATGCTATGGCACATATTATTGTTGAGTTTGACCAATAATTACTTTTCTTGTGGGACTTGCCAGCACCAGCATTTTCATTGACATATTTGCAGTATCCAGAATTAAAGGGATACTGTCATGGGAAACTTTTTTTTCCAAAATGCATGAGTTAACAGTGCCACTCCAGCAGATTTCTTCACTGAAATCCATTTCTCAAAAGAGCAAACAGATTTTTTTATATTTCATTTTGAAATCTGACATGGGGCTAGATATAGTGTAAATTTCCCAGCTGCCCCTGGTCATGTGACTTGGGCTCTGATAAACTTCCATCACTCTTTACTGCTGTACTGCATGTTGGAGAGATAGCATCAATAGCTTTTTATAACTTGCGTGTGGGGGGGGGTTACCTTTTTTAGTGCTGATGTCTGTGTGGTGTGGAGTGGGGGGGTCTGACGTGGGCCTGAAAATTTTGTTGTACGGGGCCACGTGATTTCTAATGGCGGCCCTTACTACATATAATTAGGGTTGTGACTGGAGGACTTATTGTGGCTTGGAGGATGGAGTTTAACTATAGCCTGGCACAGATAGTTGTAGAATTTTAAAGGGTAGGGGTAATAAGTTGAAATATTTGCACTAGCTCTAGTAATCTATAGCAACTAATCAAGAGGGAGCATTTATTACTGACCCCGTTTGAAAACACTGTTATATCTACTGCCCCGCACTCCTGCAATTCTTCTTCTACTGCAATGGTGGTGCTGGTCCTCCGTTGACCCGGAAAGGTTCCCTAGCAACAGCAATTTTGGTTCACGGATTCGCACACAGAGTTCTCTGCGTGGTGCCTCTTTTTATTGCTATAACACAGCAGTATCAACATTTCGGGGGAGTTTCAGGGGTGGATCACAGCCGCATCAGTTCGTTAATGCGGTCCTGTTATCCAATCATTGGGCCTCAAGGTTTCACTGTGTATGGCCAACTTTATTCGTCCGTTACTAGTCCTGGAGCATCAGTCTGTCCCACGGACCATGGCTTGGGAGACTTTGCTACAGGCTTTATCTCCTTACACAGGCTCCTAGGCCAAGGACTTCCCCCTTTCTAGAAACTTCCCGGGGGGACCTATAAATGGCCAACCATTACACTTCATTATAAATAAAATATACTTCATCTCCTTACATCCTGGATTTTTTACACTACTGAGCAGTCTCATAATCTGCTTCCCCTTATAGCCTTAGGGCAAGATCACACAGGCAGATTCGGGGAGATCTAGTCGCCTGGCGACTAACTGACTCTTCTTCTGCTCGACAATCTCCCTGAACTGCCTTCCACTTGCTATAATGAGAAAACGCCAATGTAATGGCACTCGCAGCGATTCGATTTCCAAAGTCGCCCAATGTTTCCTCGTGAGGCAACTTCAGAAATCGATGTGCAGTGAGTGCATTGCGGCAGGTGATTTTTCATTTTAGCAGGCAGGGCGGGGAGAGAAAGAAGAGGCAATTAGTCACCACTAAATATCCCTGAATCTGCCCGTGTGCCCCTGCCCTTACTCTTGGTAATATGAAATGATGGCATTGACATCTGGGTAAAAATTAACCCCAGTTTCACTGAACGTGAGAAGTGAAGAGAAGTGTGAATGAGGCCCAGAATCCTGATGGACTTTCCCAGACTCAAGGAAACTTGTATAACACTGTCAGTTTGTGCCCCCCACACAGTAGGAAGCACAAGTGAGGGGAAATGACAAATTACTGGAAATATTTATTTGTTGCCCACAGGAATTCTGTATACGTAGTTAGTGAAACAAGATACATCTTGTGCTAATATCTCAATACAGAACATTTTATTTTTGTCCACCCCCATTTACTGAAAACCTCCCCTAATACCATTTCCATTTTACAAAATTTGGCAGGTTATGGGGGTTTTAGGGTCATATATTGGGCCAGATTCAATTCAGTGGGAAAAAGGTTTATCACGTGAAAACTCATGGACGAGATTCAATTTGAGATGCCATTCAATTCAGGAAAACTTATCTCATGGTTTATCAAGTGAAAACTCTACTGAAGTCTATGGGAAAAAACTGCAACTGAAGTAGGAGAAAAAAAAATTCTGAATTGAATCTCGTCTATGGCTTTTCGCGTGATAAACCTTTTTGTCACTGAATAGAATCTGGGCCTTAATGTGTTATTACAGTTTTGCTAAAGAAGGTGAAATTGCCCTTTAAAGGGGCTTTTCCACCTTTGAGATAACATTTAGTATGGTTTAACAATAATATTCTGAGAATTTGCAATTGGTTTTCATTTTTTTATTATTTACGGGTTTTGAGTTATTTAGCTGTTTATTCAGTAGCTCTTGAATTGGCATTTTAAGCAATTTGGTTGATGGGGTCCAAATTACCCTAGCAACCATCAGGGGCGTAACTACCGGGGGAGCAATTGGGCCAGAGTCTGCACCCCCACAGGGCCCACCCGGCAGTCTTACGCCCGCTGCAGCCAGCTAGAATCGGCTGCAGTGGCGCAGAAATTAGCCACAGATGAGGGGGGGGGGCTGCACGGCCCGCCCCAACCTATTTCCGTTACTAGCAACCATCCATCGATTAGAATAAGAGACTGGAATATGTATAAGAGAGACCTGAATAGATAGAAGAGCAATAAACATTTAGCAATAAAAATACATTTGTAGCCTTACAGAGAATTTTTAGAAGGGGTCAGCGACGCCCATTTGAAAGCTGCAAAGAGTCAGAAGAAAATGGCAAATATACTATAAAACTATAAAAAATAAATAATAAAGACCAATGGAAAAGTTGCTTAGCATTGGCCATTCTATAACATACTAAAAGTTAACTTATAGGTGAACCACCCTTTTAAGCTGCTAGTCTCAGTTCTCTCAGGAGACCTGTTTTTCCTAAATAGTTACAATTGTATCTTTGTTTATCTTAAATGGTTACAGTTGTATCTTTTCTTATCTTAAACAGTTATAAAAGTGAAGGTGCTGAGTATTCTGGAATCCCTGCCAAAGCCTCTGGTTTTAGAAACTTTGTATCTTTTTCTGGCATCAGTGCAGGAGATCAAAGAGCAACTTGGGACTTTTCAGTAACAATGCAGGAGTGCGGGCTGATCTGTCAAAATTGGGACTGTCCTGCGAAAACGGGACAGTTGGGAGGTATGGTATGTTTCTGTGCTTATGCAGAAATATGCCATGTTCTGATTCTGTTCTTTTTCAGTATCCTATTTAGAAATACCATGTATTTGTCCCTTTAAAGAGCAGGCAAGTTGATGATAGGCCTTAGTGTATGTCTTTAAATCACTTTACAAAAAGAAAGTTTACATTCCTCCGTGCAGAACGCATGATAAGAACTAAAGGAAAAGGCATAAAAATGCAATAATGCTAAGAAAATGCCAACAATTCTTTATTTCCTCTTGCTTTGTGCTTTCTTTTCTGTAAGAAATGTGAGTATGGGCGGTGGAATGCCAATTGCTTGTAGGAATAAATGGAATTTTTTTTTTATTCTGGCAGCTCCTCAGATTTATATTTGTTATTATGAGGAAAATAATACAAAGTGATTTCATCAAGTTTAGCCTGGAAGGGTTTCAGTGATGCCTCTTTGTCTTCATGTAAAAACTCCTCTCTACCTGTCAACTAGAGACCTGCTTCCAAATCATGAGAATATTATAATGTTCTTTATACAGAGACTCCTTAAAGGGTGGTTCACCTTTAAGTTAATTTGTAGCATGTTATAGAATGGGCAGTTCTGAGCATCTTTTCAGCTGGCCTTCGTTTTTTTTTTTTTTATAGTGTTTATTGTTGTTTATTTATAGTCATTATTTGACTCTTTCCAGCTTTCAAATAGGGGTCACTGATCCCATGAGAAAAAAAATGCTCTGTAAGGCTACAAATGTATTTGTATTGCTACTTTTTAGCAGGTGGGTCTACCTGGGGTTGTGGGTTATGTTTTTTTCCCCCACAGGTTGATTTCTCCTTTAATGATTAAGCTCGCTAAAATCTAGACCATAAAATCAGTGCCGACACTGACCATATATTATTTCCGCATGTGGCGTTACGAACAATCATGGGAATTCCCATTTACCACATGTCACACACAAAGGCGCGCCCATAATCTTGGTAGATCTGCACCTCCAACTCTCACCCAAATTACCGGGAGAGTTGCAGACTTAAGGGGCCCATTTACTAAATTCGTGTGAAGGATTCAAAATTCGATCGAATTCTGATCGTACGATTTTATCGAATATTCGAATATGCAAATTTGGCCACTTCGATCATCGAATATGCAAAATTCGATCATATTGAATAGATCGAACAATTGAATATTCGATCATTCGATGATCAAAGTCCTTCGACTGCCAACTGAACTGCAATAGAAGCCTATGGGAGCCCCCCATAGGCTTCTTTTCTAAGTTTTAGGTTTGATTACCAATAGCACGATTGAACGATTCGATAGTTCGATTCGTACGATTTTATCGAACAATCAATTTTTTTTTACGATTTTTTTTTTTCGTAAAATCATTCGATCATACGATTTTATCGACAAATTGAATATTGGCCAAAAACCATCTAATTTTACTACGATTTTATCGAATTTTCATTTGAAAATCGTAGAAGGGTCGAATTCGAAGGCAAAAAGTAGGGATGCACCGAATCCACTATTTTGGATCCATTGTGAAAGATTCGGCCGAATACCGAACTGAATTCGAACCCTAATGAAAATGGGCGAATACCAAACCAAATCCTGGATTCGGTGCATCCCTAGCAAATAGCCCACAAAAATTGGCCCTTAGTAAATCTGCCCCTTAGTCTCAGAGGATATTGCTGTCTAAAAAAATATATAGAAGAAAACCGAAGTCTAGGAAAAGAGGGAAAGATTAAATAAAAGGATCTCGGATGTGTAAACGATAAATTAAAATCTAACTTTTATTATGATAAAAAACAGATCCAGTTCTATTATCTTTAAAATTGAAAATTAGGACGGAAAAGTAATTGTTAAAAGAATGCCATATAGCAGTGATCCCCAACATGTTGCTCTCCAGCCCCTTGGATGTTACTCCCGGTGGCCTCAAGGAAGGTGCTTATTTTTCAATTCCAGGCTTGGTTGTGTTGCTCCCCACCATATTTTACTTTTGAATGTTGCTCACAGGCTCAAAAGGTGGGGATCCCTGCAATATAGCAGAGTTTTATTACCAGTGCTAGATAAAGTCAATGAAAAGGTTATTTTCTTTCATTCCTTTAGGAGAAACTATGTCTAATTTGAAAATCCAATGACTCTCTTTTTTCTCTCCAGACTGCCCTTGCTAATTCCTAAGTTGACTTTTTCTATGCCCCATACTTTAACTTTAGAGGGGTCCATGGCATGATATTTTTTATAATGCTGTGCCACTGTTGAGAGTATTTTTTCTTTTTTGTTACACTTATCTGCAATTCTGATCGAACTGCAGTGTTGTTGTATTCTTAGCTTCAACATTTGCATGTCATGCCTGCATATTGTTTATGACATGGGTACTATATACAGTAAATTATGTCCTGGCCTTTACAGTTGATATAATCATTTATGCTGTGTTCTTTCCCAAATCTATCCTTAAAGGGATACTGCAGTAGACTTCTGCACTGAAATCCATTTCTCAAAAGAGCAAACAGTTTTTTTTACATTCAGTTTTGAAATCTAACATGGGGCTAGAAATATTGTCAGTTTCCCAGCTGCTCGGTAACACTAGTGCAACTACACTACCGCTCGCCATTTTCGCCGCTTAGTGAATTTGCATATGTCACATGCCCTTGCTTAATCTTGCTTCACTTCCCATATCCCCAGCTGGCTAGGGGGAAATCTTCTCTCCACTACTCCTTTCATCTTCTTTCTTTTTCTGGCCGCCAGCTGTAGCTTTAACAAGGCAATCAATGGCATTGCACTGCTCACTCCAGCACCCTTTTCGTGTTGGTTTGAGCACCTTGGATGGGGTCACAGCACAGTCCCTTTGGCTGGACTCGCAGGCCATGACATGCCCTGGGGCAAGCTTTGGCAGATCCCAGGGTAGACGGGACTCCCAATAGCTTTGGCGAAGAGGAGTCCATATGACCCCAAACCCCCTTGGGGGGCCTCCCTAGCTTGGGTGAAGGGGGACACACTCGCACAAGCTGTACAGTACAATTATTTAATTGAATAGAGAGTCAATGTTTGCTCTGCATTTTTTAGTAGGATTCTAAATTACCCATAGTATGATTTGTCATATTTTATTCCCACAATGCAGAATTGCATGGGGGGGTCATGTCAAAAAGTAGTGAAGGACTGCGGCACTATAACTGGTGAGTATGGCATGTACCTTCAACAACATTAAAACTGATTATTATACTACATAATACTTTACACAAAAATTCATGAATATCCTGTAACTCAGGGGTCCCCAATGTTTTTTGCCGGTACAGCAGCAAATATTTTTGCAAAGACCTGGGGGTCAGGGGTCCAAATCTGGTCGCCGCCGTCCAATTCGGGCGCTGCGGATTCATTCTGGGAATTTTTGCTTAGTAATGTCATCGTTTATAATCACATGACTTACTGAAACTTGTGTATTATAATAAAGTACCCCCTATTGCAAAATATGAGGATATTAGAAGTCAAATTCCTCTGTAACTTATAAAAGCCTTATATTTTATAATGGTGGTACTTTTTCTTTATTTTATTCACTATATAATTACCCCTATGTCCATGATGGTGCTTGCTCCCCCTCTTCCCAACCCAAGTGACATTTTTATCATAGGACTCTGTTAAAACTTGTTAAATTTGTGTTTTATCCCCTCTCCTTATGTTAAAGAGTGCAGTGTGGCATTTACACATTGTAAAATTCAGCACATACACACGTATATATATTTAGTTTAGCCAAGTGTTTATTTATGGGTCTGTGAAAGTCTCAGCGGAGCTGTCAGAAGTGGTGGTAGTTAAAACAACCTGCGAGGAGCCCGTTTATTGACATAAAAAAGGTCTTTCTTATATGATATTGATGTCATTGAACCTCAACCCCCAGCATTCCTCCAAAGGCTCCCAGCAGTTGAAGGCTGCCAGTTGTACAGCCTAGTTTGCCCATCTTCAATATTATATATACAATATATACAATACTATATATAATACAATAAGTCAAAGGTTGACTGGGGGAGGAAGATGTGCGTTCTCAATCTCAGCAATTACACCACCGCTCCAGGTGTGTGGAGTCAGAAGAATAGGTAAGGAGCTGAGAGAAAACAAGGATGCAGTGCTTGCTGCTAAGTGCTGTTTAATGTGCACAACATGTTTCGGGCGTCAGCCCTTTGTCAAGTGTACATTTCTGTAAGTGTTACAACCTTTTTAACAAGACTTACAGGAAGTGAGATCACAAACCATTAGTGTAATGGATTAAAAATACAATAAATATATAAGATAATTGCTGACAATAATTTAACATCATGTGGAAGGCAAATATGCAGGTGCATAGTACAAAAAGTCCGTGTGTTTAAATAGTCCAATAAATAATTACAAAAAGTGAGAATAAAAATGTGAATAAAAATATATGAACAATATTTAGGAACTGCCCATGCCTAGGCCTACCACAAATTCTTGATATACATGTTAGTATTTAAGGAAGGAAGGAGCCCATTTAGTCTTACCCTTAGCTGTAGAAATTAATGTAATTATCTGGGCTCAAAAATTTTTTCTTATCTCAAAGGAAAAAAGTTCTTTTATCTGGAAGGAAAAGATAGTTTCATTAGTGTTTGAATATTGATAACATAGTTTACAAATATGCAACATTGTTATAAAAGGCAACAAATAGTAAAGAGTGTAACAACTCATAAGAAACATTTCACAGACCAGCTGTCATTTAAACCCATTGGGTAAAGTGTATCAAATTTCTTGATCCAGTAGGCCTCTCTTTGCAAAATCTTCTTTTTTATGTCCCCACCTCTATTCAAAGGGCTTATTACTTCTATAATGGCCCATTTCAACTGAGACTGATTATGGTTGGCAGTATTGAAATGTCTAGAGACTGTAGTGTCAGTAGCTGTTCCTTTTTTATAATTACGTATATTGCCCTTGTGTTCTTTTATTCTAGTTTTAATAGCTCTTATCGTCTGACCGATGTATGCCAATCCGCACGGGCATTTCAATAAATAGATCACATGACTTGTGTCACATGTAGCAAAGTGATTGACCTTTATAGGGGTGCCTTTAGCAGGATGTCGCAGTGTGTCACCCTTGATAATGGCGGAACAACAATTACAACTTAGACAAGCAAATGTGCCCATTTTTGGTTGCCCTAAAAACCTCTGAGTACCTTTACTTTTAGGGGGATCTATCTCCGTGGGACATAGTATATCACGTAAAGACCTCCCTTTCCTATAACTAAATAGTGGAGGTTTTGTCAAAGCATTTCTTATTGTTTTTTCTTGTTGGAGGAGTGGCCAATACTTACGGACAATCTTTTCAATTTCATTACTGTGGGAACTGAATTGGCTAATGAATGAAAAAACATCCGTCTTGTTTTTAGGTTTGTATGCCAATAACTCATTCCTGGGTAATTTCTCAACTTCATTAACACATCTTTCAATATCTAGTGATCTATACCCTCTATTTATAAATCTATGTTTCAAGGTGTCCACGGCTAGGGAGTAATCCCCTTCCTCGGATGTAATCCGTTTTGCTCTAACAAGTTGGCCTTTAGGGATCGCTCTAGTAACTTTAGGGGCATGGTAGCTTGGAGGCTAGCAAAATATTGTTTTTCTCAGTATTCTTACGATAAAGTTTGGTACTTATATGACCATTAGATATCAATATTGTGACGTCTAGGAAGTTTTACATTAATTTGTACAGCTAAGGGTAAGACTAAATAGGCTCCTTCCTTCCTTAAATACTAACATGTATATCAAGAATTTGTGGTAGGCCTAGGCATGGGCAGTTCCTAAATATTGTTCATATATTTTTATTCACATTTTTATTCTCACTTTTTGTAATTATTTATTGGACTATTTAAACACACGGACTTTTTGTACTATGCACCTGCATATTTGCCTTCCACATGATGTTAAATTATTGTCAGCAATTATCTTATATATTTATTGTATTTTTAATCCATTACACTAATGGTTTGTGATCTCACTTCCTGTAAGTCTTGTTAAAAAGGTTGTAACACTTACAGAAATGTACACTTGACAAAGGGCTGACGCCCGAAACATGTTGTGCATATATAATACAATACCAGGCCCGGAATGGCAATTTGTGCGTTCTGGAAAATGCCAGATGGGCTGCTATAAGGTCCCATAGAAAGTCAGTATTTAGTGGGCTGGTGGGGGCCTCTGTGTACCTGAAATGCCTATTTTGACTCTCAGTGCAGGCCTGTACAATACTATATACATACTTCAATACAATCTATATTACAGTAGTATCTATACTACAATACTATCTATACTACAATATAGCATACACCTTCTGTCATGTGAACCCAACACAGTGCTTTTTGGTGCGGCTGCAGCAGGCCCGGACTGGCAATCTGTAGGTTAGGGCAAATGCCAGATGGGCTGCTATAAGGTGCCATAGAAAGTCAGTATTTAGTGGGCTGGTGGGGACTGTTTGGGCCTCTATGTGGGCTGATTGGGCCTCTGTGTCCCTGAAATGCCAGGGCCTATTTTGATTCTCAGTCCAGTCTTGGGCTGCAGGTGGATCTCCCCTTTTTGTGCCCCACTGGATTTGGCTCTGGGTTTCACTAGCTACAAAAAAAAACAGTTTATTTTTAAAGGAGAACTAAATCTTTATTGAAAAAAAAACCATCACCCTACCCGACATAGACCCCCCCCCTCCCTGCTCCCCCCAACCTAGCTGCTACCCCTGGTAAATGCCCTTAACTCTTTACTTACCCCTCAGTAAAGATTCAGGGTATAGGAGTTCACAGGTGCCATCTTCTGGCACTTTGGTAGTCTTCGGGTCTTCTTCCTACACTTTCTGTGACTTTCGGCCTATGCAGAGGAAGATTGCTCTGACTGTGCATGCGCCGATACGCAGCTCTCATTCCGAAGATTACCTAAGAGAAGAATATGTTGCCCGTGAACTCCGATGCCTTGAATCTGCATTGAGGGGTAAGTAAAGAGTTAGAGGCGTTTACCAGGGCTAGCAGCTAGGCTGGGGAGGCTTGAATTCTCCTTTAAGAACTGCTTTTCTTTAAAAGAACCTTTGATTCTTGAGGTGTGATAGATATGTCTGCCAGTTGCCTGTCTTTCCATTAAAAAGAATTTTGCTGTAATGTTTTATTTACATGGTACAATGTTCTCGGTGCAAGTCTGCTGCAATGACATTTTGGTTGGGAAATGTTGCATTGTGGGTAAAAAAACCTGGCCAATGACATCCAAAATTGGAGTTTGCACCTTGTACTTGTAAATGAACTTTTATGTATTCTGTGTGCGCATGATATATAGAATTGGTCCTGTATTTGTCTTGTTACATGTTCTAGGGGCATTGTATACAACTTTCCTTCACTAACTTACATTTCCCTTACTGAAACATATTGGATAGAGGTGATCTATTGTATGGTTATGTAGCAAAAGAAATGTGCTGTGTATCATGCTGTGTATCTAGTTGTATACTCTTTTATATTGTATGTCACACTGTGACTGTGAATGGATTTGGAATATGAGTGAGAATTACTAAAAATAGCATTTAGGTATGATGAAATTACAGGTAAAGGATATATTCTCCAAAATACTTGGACCTGGGGTTTTCAGGATCAGGGATCTTTTTTTTTTTTTGGTGCACTATGCTTTAGGAATATGAAAAACAAAATACAATAAAAAATACAGAAAAAGCAAAAGGCATATTTGTGCCAGTTTATGCTAGTGTACTCTTTTAATATTATGGCGAAGACAACATATACTCTATTATTTCTGATCCTTCTAAAGCAAAAGTGCTGTCAAATAATATTGTTATTAGTAGTGATTAGGGATGGCGCGAACTGTTCGCCGGCGAACTTGTTCGTGCGAACATCGGCTGTTCGCGCTCGCCGGAAGTTCGCGAACGTCGCGCGACGTTCGCCAATTTGCGTTCGCCTTAGTTGGCCCTTTTTTTTGCCATTTCTCCCCCAGACCAGCAGCAATTTTTCCGCCGATTCGCGAATTTCTCAAATTTTTCGGCAAAGCGAAACGTGGTAGATTCACCCATCCCTAGTTATTAGGAATGCAGGATTCAGCTTGGGAGTCTGCCTTTTTCAGCAGGATTTGGCTGAATACTTCTGCCTGGCCAAATTGAATCCTAATTTACATATGTAAATTAAGGGTGGGGGTGGAAATTGTGTGACTTTTTGTAACGAGGAAAGGACAACCATTTTCCCCTTCCCACCTCTAATTTGCTTATGCATATTAGGATTTGGTATTCACACGAATCTTTTGCAAAGGATTCGGAGGGTCCGGCCGAATACAAAATAGTGGATTCGGTGCCTCCCTAATTGTTATGTGCTGACAATTGTCACAGCTGACAGCTGTCTCTAACATTTAACACATTGTTTTACATGTAAATGTATCTCATATGTATTTATATTTTATTATAGTTCATCTCATGAATGTTTGCCATTATCCAAATTCAACTCTCTCTTCTTGACTCCTCCATCCTTCTTTAGTATTGCCTCCAGCAATGAATGGGATCAGGTATCCAAACAAAAGGCAGGTCACAATCACATGCTGTGAATTTCCAATATTCCACTTCCCATGGAAAAGCCCAGCCAACTGAAAGAATGCCATAGACTTACGCATAGATATAGCTATAGCTGTAAAATTTGGATACAGTATGCCGAATAGCAAATCCTATGAATAATATAAAAAATTATTATTCATGTAATACAGGTTTGGGATCCATTATCTAGAAAGCTCCTAATTCCATAGATTTCATTGTAGCCAAAAGCCAAATAATCCAAATTTAAAATAAATTTCTTTTTTCTGTGTAATAATAAAAAAGTATCTATATCTATATGGTAGATCGTTTCAATGGCAGGGCTGCTAAATACTGCTTTAGAGTGATGTGGAAAAGGTGTATATGATTTTAATCCCACTTAATTCATTTAGAAACCCACACAATGAAGGTTACCGCTTTTTATTAACAAAAAACCAAGGGCAGGCATGGGACTTATTATCCAGAATGTTCAGGACCTGTGGTTTTATGGACAATTGATATTTCTGTAATTTGGATCTTTATATATTAAGTGCCATTGGTATAAACACCACATTATACCTCATGACTTCATGCATCTGATATATCCAATAAGTCCATGTATTCTGTTTCTTTCCATGTCTATACATAAATATCTGACAATAAGTGAGAAGGTGACAGAAAGTAGGACCAGAAGTGAGTCAGGTAGTTTGTCAATTAGACCGTACAAATGCTTCTGTATAACATACTATCAATCAAGCATTTCAAGTTCAGAAACTATTTACTTAAGCATGAAATACAATGACCCCCACAATAGGCTTTCAGCGCCGTCTAAAAATAAAGTAACAAAATCTACAATTCCACGAGCATGGGACCTGTTATCCAGAATGCTTGGGACCTGAGGTTTTCCGGATAACAGAGCTTTCCATAGCTTAAGTCTACTACTAGAAAATCACGTAAACATTAAATCAACCCAATAGGCTGGTTTTATGTCCAACAAGGATTAATTATATCTTAGTTTGGATCAAGTACAAGCTACTGTTTTATTATTACAGAGAAAAGGGAAATCATTTTTAAAAATTTAGATTTTTTTTTTTGGATAAAATGGAGTCTTTGAGAGACATCTTTTTTTTGGATAATGGGTTTTCTGGATAATGCATACAAAAATGGACAATGGAAAAAAAAAAGTTTGGATATATAATTTAGGTCAGGGATGAAGGACCCAAGTAATCTGTGCCAACCGTGATTTGGGATCATTCCATTCAACGTCATGGCTGTCACCCAGGGGAGCTCTGCCAATGAGGCGAGTTGAGGCACTCGCCTCAGGTGGAAGCACCCCCCTGGTTACCATGGGAGGCAAAAATGCTGCTCCTGGTAACCAAGAGCCTAATTTCCGGTTTTCAACTAGTGCCGTGGACCCCCCCCCCCCTTACTCCCATCCAGCACTGAAAAAGGGAGCGCAGTGGGGAAAATTGAAGGCCATCTCAGGCGGCGAAATGGGCTGGATCACCCCTGCTGTCACCACCCACTAAACACTAAGCTTACGGTGTCCAAGTTCAGCCCTTGAGATCTACCAGAAGGTTAACTGTTCAATTTTACAAGTGCAAGTGAGTTCGATGCCTTATTAAGAGCAAGTGAGCAAATCCCTATGGTTTACTTGTTGGTATTAAGGGCTGAAGGTAGGCATTGGGGAACCATTTGCTTTGGCTTTTAGCAGACAGAAAATGTAGACTTTTTGGCCAAATCCCAAACAAACAGACATAAAGTGGATGAGGGTGTCATTGTATGTTCAGCCTAATGCATCATGTGGCTTTAAGGACCAGTGAGCACGATTATGAAAACATTTCTGAGAATGCAATATGGTCTTGTTTTAAGACATGTTTTTCCCATCTTCCGCAGGCTTTGCTTTCAGGCCAAATCGTCTGCATCATTACTGTGAGAATCTCCGTGTTTATTTTACAAAGCCTTAAATTTCTCATCTTTCTTCCCAAAGCTTTAATCTGTTTTCTCACATCTAATCTGACCCTTGTTTGTGAACGTGTAACAGCGATACCGTCAAAATAACTCGCAACGGGATTCATTGTAGAAACTGCCACAAAGCGTTGAGCAGTTCAACACGGAATGGCAGCGATTCGCTTGTAGAAATGGTAATTGATTTGCAGTTTAACATCTGGACATTTTCAGCCCCATCTGTAAAACCCATGTTGGAATTTCAACCCAGTCTGGCGAGAGGCCAGTCCCCGTTAAGAGTGCTGTCACATCAAATTATGATCGAATAGTATTTTCAAGGAATTAGATGAATACTACATGATTTTTTTCATTGCATTTTATTTCTAAATGGGCGTTTCTTTTCAGTCCTGGATTATTTGGTTTCTAGACCATGCTGAAATCTATCTATAATATTGGGCTGAGACCAAGCATTTTCATGGTATCCAGGTATTACCAGTAGTTTAATATGACTTCTCCAACACACCTCTGAATGATCCAGACCAGTGTTGCTTTGGGTCATGCAAATGACAAGTCATGTTGGTGGTGAACCATAATTGGCTCAATAATCTCATCTAGTTTATAGAAAACCAATCCACTTTGCTATATATTTCCTCAATACTCACCAGACAAATATAAGAGATTCTCTGCACTCAACCCATTATCAATATATTTAAGACATTGAGACATTCTGTGCATACAGCTACTAAAAATGCCTTACCCTTTAAACAACAGGGATTGTTTGTCCATATATTGCAATATATTTAAGCTGGCCAACTACGTCACAGTCATCCCATATCTGGCCAGTCCTATGCTCAATTTTCATCTGATTCATTAAGAATTCTATTGCTTCTTTATACATTTCACAAAGGGTCTAAGTTTTACCTGCAACTTACTTGCTGCTTTCAAGGTTAAAACTCCCAAACTTGGTTGCCCTTTTTAATTGGCCACCACTGGGATCACCTGACTATAAATTTGAAGTAGTTGGCCAGCATAAGTATATTGCAATATATGGACAAATAATCCATGTTTTGTTTAAAGGGTAAGGCATATTTAGTAGCCCAAGGCACAGAATATCTCAATGTCCTGAATATATTGGGTTGAGTGCAGAAGATCTCTTGTATTTGTCTGGTTGAATTTGATGTCACAGCCTCAATACACTCCTGCTTAATAGTTTTAAAATGTAGTGGTGAGAACTAGTGATGGGTGAATATATTCGCCAGGCATGGTTTTTCTGCAAATTTTCTCACTTCATCAAATGAAAAAAAAAAAAAATCATTGTAAGCCAAAATTGTCACTAGTGAAAATTAGGGCTCATTTATAAACACTGGGCTAATTTGCACCTGGGCACGAAACGCGTCAAGCCATGCTCCCCCCTGCCTGTGTTTTCCTAGTGTTCATATCATTATTTTAATTTTATTCTAATAAATTGGATTTTACTTATACACTCATTCTATTCATCCGGTGAGCACAGTGGGCCTTATGTGTGCTTCTGATGCTTTTTCAGTAACCCATAGCAACCAATCAATGATTAGCTTTTTAAGTTAGCTGCAGGGTGAACACTGAAAGCATTCATCTGATTGGTTGCTGTGGGTTACCGCCCAGGAGCAAATTTGCCCAGTGTTTATAAATGAGCCCCATTGACTTTAATGCATTTGGCCAAAAGAGCTGCTTGTGTAAAAATCGTTGCACGCATATAAATTGTTGCACATCAAAATTATTTTGATGCCCATTGACTTCAATGCATGTCGTAAAAATTTTTTCATGGATTTTGTCGGAGCTTCACACACTTTTCGGTGAAGTGAAATGGGAAGAATTCGCTCATCACTAATGAGCACAATTTTTCCCTTGTTTATCAAGACTTATCAGCTCATCTGGTTGGAAAAGGCTAAACTTGATGGACTTAGGGTAGGGGCAGACAGACAGATTCAGGGACAATCTCCCCAAACTGCCGTTCCCCTGCCTTCCATCTGCTGTAATGAAGAATCGCCTGCGCTATAATACACTCGCTGCGCTTTGATTTCCGAAATCGCCTGAAGTTGCCTCACGAGGAAACTGCAGGCGACTTCGGAAATCGAAGTGTCATTACAGCAGACAGAAGCCAGGGGAAAGGCAGTTCAGGGAGATTGTCGCTCAGCAGAAGGGGCGATTAAATCTCCCTGAATCTGCCCGTCTGGCCCTACTCCCTTAAATGCAAAGTTGCTGAGAGCAGCTCTTGAAACCAAGCTATTCTTTGTCAGGTATTATACCCGATGCCTCCAAATGGATGAAATTGTGTGATCGGACACAAATCAGGTACAAACTGGGGCTTTTAAAACATGTTGGCATTCAAACCAGAATGTGTGGCCAATTCATTGGGTGCATCAATTATCAGAAGAGGCCGGATGAGCAATTTGACACCATGTGGATATGCAGAAGCGAGTATTGAATTAATGATCAATATGCTCTCTACCTTCACTAGTATGTGACTAGTCCCCCTTAACTACTTTTTCTACAAAGCTAGGAAAGAATAGGAAATTGGTACAATTACTGATGTTCGGCCAGATATTGATCAGGGAAGCCCATCAAAGGGCCCCACACATGGGCCAATAAGCAGCAGCTTTTAATGCCTGTGTATGGCCACCTGAGTCAGTTTGTGAGTCAGACTTGGGAATCTACCACTTACTAGTACAGGGTGCCATATGTATATAAACAAATCATAAAGACAAATATGCTCAGCGCAAACAAGTACAGGTATGGGACCGGTTAACCAGTATGCTTGGGACCTGGGGTTTTCCAGATAAGGGATCTTTCCGTATTTTGGTTCTTCATACCTTAATAAATCATGTAAACATTAAATAAACCAGGCACGTTCTGCTTCCAATAAGGATTAATTATATCTTGGTTTGGATCAAGTACAAGCTACGGTTTTTTTTATTACAGAGAATTTTTTTTACAAAATTTGGAGTATTTCCATAAAATGCAGTCTATAGGAGATGGCCTTTCTGTAATTTGGTGCTTTCTATATAATGGGTTTCCAGATAATGGATCCCATACCTGTATAGAATACCTTGACATGGGTCCATAAGTGAAAATAATGGAATATCTATGGTTTTAAGTTGGGGTTCATTTGTCCCTTCTTATACTTAAGTGTCTGTTTCACACAGTTGAAAGAAAAAAAGAGCCTGTGTTTGAAATTGTGTAATTAGTTCAGACGGAGTTCCCATTACCATAAACCAAATTCATGAACTCTTCAGACTTCTTACTCTAATTACACGTAGAAATGCAGCTCAGCAAATGGCTGCAGAGATAAATACCTGGGATGTTTAGGTTTATTACTCTAGAATAACTCTGGCTACATCTGGACAATTATGTGAGTGGCCTTAGGAATGAAGCTACAGGCTATGGATATACAGTCTACATGTATACGACATTGTATCAACAGACCGGGCCCCCCAGGCCAACCCAGAGTGTTGGAAAGTAACCGAAAAAAATGGTTGGAGAGCATAAATCTCTTTTTAAAGCATTTTCAATTTATTATGCAGAAAGTCCTGCACGACATGTTTCGGCCACAACAGCCTTCCTCAGGTGCACCTGAGGAAGGCTGTTGTGGCCGAAACATGTCGTGCAGGACTTTCTGCATAATAAATTGAAAATGCTTTAAAAAGAGATTTATGCTCTCCAACCATTTTTTTCGGTTACTTTGAAGCTCTACACACCGACACGGAGTGTGAGGTTGTTGAGAAGCATTATACTTACTACAAGGACTTATTTTGCCAGAGTGTTGGAATTCAGCATCGAAATGCAGGGTCAGACTGGCCCGGCAGGACACCGGGAATAAACCCGGTGGGCCCCGACCCTGATGGGCCAGACCAGTCCCCTCTGTGCATTTCAGATATCCGCAGAGGGGACTGGCCTGATGGGCCAGGCCAGTCCCCTCTGCGGATATCTGAAATGCACATAAAAAAATGTGGCGCCACTCACATGCACATGGCTCCATGAGTGAGCATGCACATCACAGTAAGGGGGCAGGAGGGGGGCCATGGACACCAGCCCCACCAGTTCAACCCTGTCGAAATGCAAGATTTTGCATTTCCCACTGAAATCTGCTGCATCAGCCTGCACCCGAGCAGAGGAAATGTATTTGGGTGCCAGCACATTGAGAGCAGAGCAGCAGCAGAGGAGTGGATTCTCTTATCTGCATTGTCTGGCCCCTAGCCTAAAGGCATTTGTGTAGTGAATCTCTTTAAAGGGATACTGTCATGTTAATAGTGCTGCTCCAGACTTCTGCTCTGAAATCCATTTCTCAAAAGAGCAAACAGATTTTTTTATATTTCATTTTGAAATCGGACATGGGGCTAGACATTGTCAATTTCCCAGCTGCCCCAAGTCATGTGACTTGTGCTTTAATAAACTTCAATCACTCTTTACTGCTGCACTGCAAGTTGGAGTGATATCACCCCCTCCCTTTTCCCCCAGCAGCCTAACAACAGAACAATGGGAAGGTAACCAGATAACAGCTCCCTAACGCAAGATAACAGCTGCCTGGTAGATCTAAGAACAGCACTCAATAGTAAAAACCCATGTCCCACTGTGTTCCATTCAGTAACATTGAGAAGGAAAAAAAACAGCCTGCCAGAAAGCAGTTCCCTCCTAAAGTGCTGGCACAAGTCACATGACCAGTGGCAGCTGGGAAATTGACAAAAAATTTTTTGAGAAATGGATTTCAGTGCAGAAGTCTACTGGAGCAGCACTATTATTAACTGATGCATTTTGAAAAAAAAACAAGTTTTCCCATGACAGTAAAGGAGTTGTTCAACTTTAAATTAACTTTTAGTATAATGTAAAGAGTGATATTTTGGCACACTTTGCAATTGGTTTTAATTTTTTGTGTTATTTAGCAGCTCTTCCGTTTGCCATTTCAGAAATTTGGTTGCTAGGGTCCAAATTACCCTAGCATCCATGCATTGATTAGAATAAGAGAGGCCTGAATCGAAAGATGAGTAATAGAAAGTAGCAACAACCGTACATTTGTACAGTAACGTAACTAAGTCTGCCCGGACTCGGATGCAGAATGTGCACTGGGCCCCTTTGCCCTCTACAGGCACGATTTTCTTACCTTACGCACTGCGCCCTCATTCTCCTTGAAATCCAGCGTTGCGCCCTCGCTCTCCGGCAGGGCCCGAGGGGGAGTGGACCCTGGTGCAGTTGCACCCCCTGCTCCCCCGGTACTTACATCACTGCATTTGTAGCCTCACAGAGTTTTTAATTTTAGATGAAAGCCATTTGAAAGCTGAAAACAGTCATAAGTAGAAGGCAAATAATCCAAAAACTATAAAAAATAAGGAAATACAACTGAAAAGTTGCTTAGAATTGTCCACTCTACAAAATACTAAAAGTTCACTTAAAGGTGAACCACCCCTTTAACTAGCCACCCCAAACACAAAAATCACCCTCCTCCATCTGTGTGTAAAAATATGTAAATCATCATTCTCCTTATTTTACAGCTTGATCCCTTCTTAGAATCGCCCAGTCTGCAGTCCCATCAGGTCTTCAAAAGTAACAAATAGCCCAAAAGTCACGATAACCTTCAACTGGAATGATCTTGTGTACAGATAGAATGTCGAGCAGACAATGAAAACCTGAGTGTTGAGAAATCAAGTATAAGGTAATAACCGCGCAGACTTCAATAATGGGGCTTCTTCTCTCCTATCTATATGGGATAAGCAATGTCACACAATTCTAATTATTAAGAGGAGGCCTCGGCCCAAAGCCTGATAGCTCTACTAAAAACAAATATTCTGAAATTGCGTTCTTTCTTCTTATTCTAAGATATTATATATATATATATATATATATATATATATATATATATATATATAGGGGCAAATTAATTATTATTGACCAGCTCGAGGTCTAAAAGCCCTCAAATTCGGCCAAAATTCGATAAGCATTCGACTATTGAAAAAAAATCATACGATCGGAATTCGATCAGACTTCGATCTATTCACATGAATTTCGGAAGTTTGCCCCATAATCTTATAGTTATCACTTTTGAGATTGTATCTTTTGTATAGGAATATGAGATGTTGTGACAAATAGGCTAGGTCAACTAGTCTAAGCCAATGGGCGACCAATAGTCCACCATTGGTACTGCAATAGAGCAATAATTTGTACTCCATAAATTAGTCAAGGGCCCACCATTTTCACCAAAAATGGTGAAAAGAAGGAATTGGAATCCTCCGCAAAGATCTTTGTCAAAAAAGTGAAAACACATACGAAACTGTCCAACATGTAACACAATAAAAAGGATTTTTGGGATTTTTCAAGAAGATTTTTGTAACTTTGTATCCCAATAACAGCTGCTTGGTGTTGACCATAGGGCTGCAAATCCAATTCCCTGATTCAGAAAGAGTACATTTATAATATATATTTTTTTCAGGCAACCATAGCGCTTCCCTTTCAAGCAAAAGAACGTTTCTGAGGTCAGTGTTCCTTTAAACAAGACTGAGATGCTCAGATTTCCTTTGCTGTAGTATCTGCTTAGGGAATCGGGGTGAGGAATTTACATTATACAAATGAACATTTTCAGTAGATGATTAGAATTTAATGAGAAAGCTTGATCGGTTCTGAGTATTTGCCGTATTTCATCCATTCATCACAGAATACACAGTAAATGGCTTGTGCTGAAGGTGCAGCTCGTTTAATTTAGATTATCTGATACACTAGACAAACATAGGCTGCATTTACACTTATTATTTGTTTCTAGTTGGTGATCCCAGAAGAAAGAACCCCTGTATTGGACGTTTGTACATGAAACCTCTCCATCAACAGCACCTTCTTCCACAGGTCCAAACATAAATGTAAGTAACACTATTATTGCTAAATGAAGCTGAAAAGATATTACTGGGTCCTACAGCAAATTATTTTTCAGGCCCCCAAAATGTCTAGTGGTAGACCAATATTTATTGAAACTTCATATGAATTAGGGCCATATGGGGCCCCTATACCTCCTGGGCCCCCTGCAGCCGCAGGGTCTGCTTCCTCTATAGTTATGCCCCTGACCTGAGTCTTTCTGGAAAGTATTAGTTGGACAAAGTGCAAAACTACCAACAAATGCCCCCCTTGCCTTATCAGATAGTTGCTAAACCTTGACACACAGGATCCTATAACCACAGGACAGGCAGTAGTTCCAGGGATAATGGAGATGGGATTTAGTACTTCCGTTGCAAGTCACATACAGCAGAGGGCCTTCTGTTGAAGAAATTCCTCTAAAACTCTGGTGCCAACCAACATAGTAAAAGCACTATGGTTGCTCATGCCAAGTAGACTTATGTACATAAGAGGTTTGAAGGTGGTAGAATGTATCAGAATTATTAATTTCCATAATGTTCACCTTCCCCATAACACTCAAAACAGGGTCAAATCTAAAAGCTGTCTTTCAGTCATTACTGAAACCATTTTGAAAGAGCAGGCAGTATAATAGGCTAAGCTAATAATCCTAGATAACTGACTTCTAGCACTTATTTGTGCAAAATCATCAAAGCAACTGAATTATAAAATATTCATAAGTAAATTCATATCATACCTCATGTAAGCCACACCCTCCTGGCATGTTTCACATCATTGGGTGCTTCATCAGAGATGGTGTAAGGGTATAATAGGCTAGGCATTAGTGATGTGAGGGTAGGGAAAAACTATCACCGCCTCCTCCCCTCTATAAATAGACCCCCTTCGATCCTCTTCACCAATGACGTCAGAAAAGGGATAGGGCAAACGTGAGGGTAGCAGGAAACAGGAAACTGGCAGTATAAAGTCGCGGGAGGGAGAGCAGGAAGAAGAGCTCTACCTGAACCCACCCCCGTAACCCATAAAGGGTGTGTCTGAACCTGCCCAGGTTCTGCAGGTTTTGGGCTGCCCCGTACATCACTACTAGGCAAACAAGTGAGAAGGTAGCAACAACCTGCCTTATTGCAAACAGATATAAAATGAAGGTGCAACTTTTTGGGGGTTTCTCACATTTTCAGTAAATACCTCAACAGTTGTGGATGGTGAGCAGATTTATCCCTACAGAGAATAACTGGTCATTATGATTTTTTTTAACCATTTGTGAAAGATCCAGCCAAAGATATAACGTGTTTTACTGTCAACCGGCCATCATACTTCCATAATGCTCCCCTTTACATGGGGAATGCGGTGTTCTGTCATTACATCTGGAGCCTGGTGTAAACTCCAGGAATTTTCACAACCATGTAAGTCTTTCAGCACAAACTGTGAACTTTGCACTTCCAAAGCTAGATACATTTCTGCATTCCTGTATCCTGCCCTCATGGGTTTATAGACTTAGGGAGGGTCCATCCTGAACAATGGTCTTCTGAAAGTGGAGTCGGAGGAATAAAGATAATTAAATGGCGTAAAATAGTGTGCAGGCTCTAACTATAGTAAAGTAGTAGCATGGTAGAAACTATATCTTTATAGGTTCCTTACAAATAAAGAAATGATCAGAGATTATAGACTCTTGAAGTGTCCTGATTCTACTGCCTTTCCAGCAGCCTTGTATTGGTACCAACCACCTTCAATGAGGACAGACCATACATGTTAAGCAATCATTCCATCATTAAAGATGAGGTACATCTTAGAAGATTCTGCTACCTACATAGGGGAGACATAGAATTGGTGGTGAGGGGTGGTTAAGCCTAACAAGACGGAAGCAGGCGAATAAGGGAAATGGCAACTCTATGTTCTTCTAGTTATTCTGGAACATCAGAAACGATGGTTGCTCCTTCATACGTAAGGAGCCATATGAAGCACCCTTTGGGTCCTTGTCAGTATAAGATAACTACTACGCTTAAGTGGGAGTTATAGAATATCCCTGCAGCTGAAATATACTTGGGCAGTCAAACAACCTTGAACGTTTTTGGGGCAAGAACCATAAGAGACCTCAAACACTGAATAATAACTTGGTTAAAGACTGGACCCACATTGTGGATATGTGATAAGAATTCAACCAACTGGAAGGCCCCTGCTTATGAACTGTAATACCCATCACTCTCAAGATTGTTTTTAGAGTGTCAGATAGCAGCAGCTGGAGGTCCCTAGTTTGACACTCCTATTTAGTAAAAAATGATTCCTTAATCACATTTCATGGGATAGAATTTTACCTTACCGCTAAAACTTAACAGCATTTTAGAGACCAGAATAAAACACATTCTTACCGCAGGTTTATTAAACAATTTACTCGAGGGTTTATTTCAACATTTTTCCGGCCTTGGTACAATTAAAAAATCTTTTACATTCCTGGGACAATTTCCTTCCTTCCTTTATTGCAAAATATTCCTTTGACTGAGGAATCCATAAATGTAATTTCATTTTCTTTAAATGGAGGCATATGGAATGTTTATATACTGAGGGGTCTGATTTCATACTGTGTATATAGATCAAGGCTATATAAATAATGTAAAAAAGAAAAAAGAAACACGCAAATTTATTTTACACAAATAATGTAATCTTGAACAATTAACTTGAATGTTATTATAGAATGAAATGAAAGAAGGGCAGTTATGCAATAAAAGGCACTAAGTTTGCCCAGGTGCAGAAACTCATAGCAACCAGCCAGTAGGATTTACTTGTCACCTGTGTAAAAGCAAACTTCTTATTGGTTGCAATGGTTTACTGTTCTAGGGCAAACTTAGTGCCTTTTATTATAAATGGGGAAAGTATTAAGTAGTGATGAACGAATTTATTCGCCAGGCATGGATTTGGCCCTTCGCCGACTGCGGATGTGTTCGTGAAACAGCTGTGAAAATTTGCCGTGGAAAAATTTGTCAGACATAAAAATTGACGCACATCAGAATTATTTTGCTGCCCATCGACTTTAATGTATTTAGGCAAGAGTTGTGTGTGTAAAAATTGTTGCTCGCTTAAAAAATAATCAATGTCAATTGTCATCAAAATTCTTTGGACGCCCATTGTCTAATGTATTTGGACCAAAGAGTCATGTGTATAAAAATTGTCACTCGTGTCAAAATTATTTTGACACCCATTGACTTCAATGCGGTTTGTGAATTTTTTTGGAGTTTCGCAGATTTTTTAATAATGGTTTTAGTTCTCCTTTAAGCTATATACAAAATGAGTTTATCACCCTACCTACTCCATTGATTAGTGAGTAAAGAACCTGGATGCAACATTATAATGACTTGGAGTAGGCCCAACCCAATGGTAGTGATCAAACCAAATGTAGAAGACAAGGGCAGGGAAGCATTGTGAGGTTGGCAGAGGTTAAACGAGTTCATGTGATTACCAAAGATGGTGGTGTTAGCAGAACATATATCAGTTAGCAAAGGAAAGATACTTCAGGTTCCCCAAATAGAAGAAGCTGGAAAGCACAAGATGGTTCATTGCAGGAGAGCTTCCTAGTGAAAGGAAGGAAGGAACAGAATGAGTTGTCTCTCAGTGGGAATGTGAATAAGAATCAGAGTACACAGAGGTGAACAATGTGGTCAGAAGGATGTTGGTAAACAGCAAAAGAAAATTTGTCTTGTGGCCATACATTTTGTGACCTGTCACCCAAAAAAATATTCATAATTCTATTATCATATCACATTAGTCAGGCAAAACGAACTTTAATTACACTAGATAAATTATTTGAATGTTATTTCCTTGATTCTGGAAATTTATAATTATAGCAAGCAGGCAGGAGCCATTTTGTGGACACTGTTATTAAGACAAGCCTTGCATCATCTCAGAATCTTGTTTGTGCACCAGAATGGAGGACCTGATGTCCATCCCCATGCACTGGTTACACAATTAAATGTTGAAGAGAACTGGGGAATGTGGGGAGAGCAGAGACATCTAGAACGTGTATAGGAAGAGGCATAGAGGAGTGGCAGACAATATTTGATTGACAGCTGACATTTTTAAATGAGCTTAAAACAGCTATGAATACTTTAATTAAAAAATTAGAAATCGGATTTTCAAGTCTTTATGTGTCTGGGTGACAGGTCCACTTTACGTTCCCAATTATTAGACAGGTTAGAGGCCAGATATTTGTCAAAGGAAATCCACAATATTAGCCATACATCTCCAAGACATGACTTGCTAACCATTTTATTTGGTCATAAAGGAAGGAAACAGATAACGCTAGGGGATTTAGAGTGAAAAGTGAAAAACTAGCTGTTCTATATGTGAAAGGGTTTCCAATATAATATGCTGTAAAGAAATAAGATGGTGGGTATGTGAGGAGTCTAAAGCATCATAGACTAATTGACTAATGTAGCTGGTGTGCATTGAAAATAAAAGTAGAATTGTTTGGCCACACAGAAGGTAGTATGAAATGAGTGAAGATCACGTTTGGAGCCATGAATGATTGGATTTGTGCTTGATTTGCATCAACCATATTTAAGAACGTGTGAATGCCTTTGAACATGGGCAGTTTTTGCTGGACACCTGGCTGGGTCTGTTTAGGCCTTGTGTGGGAGGCCATGACAGCAGCCAGTTAATCAAGGGCAGATGTAAGTATGTTATTGTATATGGAGTAGCCAAAACCAGGCAGGAAGTAGTGATGATAGAGAGTCAGCAGAGGATAACTGGAGCATGTCTAGATCTGATGGACCATGAAGCCAGATACTTACTGGTGTGTAGCTCCATGTCTTTGAGAAAGGTCAAAAGCAATTAGTAAAGTAAATCAAAAAGAAAAAAAGGTGTTACTAAAAGATGGTCACTTACCAGGGTAACCCCCAGTCCAAGGGTTTCCAATACAGAGCATTCAAATGTAGTAAGAGGTCATCCAATAGTAAAGCAGTAGCCAAAGGTATTGAAGTCTTTATTAGGACTAGGAATATGTAAGCCTAATGCTTTTCATGCCTGAAGTGGGCACTAGTGAGTAAGTGCCCACTTCAGGCACGAAATGCGTTGGGCTTACATACGAACTAATAAATACATTTTACTTTCCTGAAATACCTTTGGATACTGCTTTACTATTGGATGACCTGTTAATATATTTGAATGCTCTGTATCTTATGGACCATGCTGTATTTGCTTGAGGGAGGTGGGAGAGAGAATTAGCATTGTATAGTGAAATCATGAAGCTGGACACTGCAGATAACTGGGAGAATACATAGGGATGACAGAATGCCAGAGTCTGGTAGAAGATAGGTATGACACCTGTGTAGAAAGGTTTCAAAAGAGTGTGAGGTAAGGCCAGGAGGGCAATATATTATAGCAATAAATATGAAAGAAGATTGAGGTGACTAAACCACCACTGCTCATACATTGTAATGGAAAGTAAGGCATCGGATGGGGCAGGCAGGTTGTGTTGTTGGAAAAACCTTAATCTTTTTAAGGATAATAGGTTCTGAGTAGGGATTGAGTAAAGGAGATTTTGTCATAGGAAGGGCCTGGGGAAATGTTTCTGCAGCTGGTAGAGTTCCCACATATTAACCTCTGCAGCTGGTAGAGTTAGGTCTAGTTACCCAATCAGTAGGTCTTCTATGTGAGAACATGCATAGAGGATGGACTGGACTGGGAGTCAAAATAGTCTCTGGCATTTCAAATACACAGAGACCCAAACAGCCCCCCACCAGTCCAATAACTAGTGACTATGGCATCTTACAGCAGAACTTCTGGCATTTGCCAGAACTCATTGATTGCCTGCATAGAGGCAGCTATGGCTTACTAGACAAGGAGGAAACTGTCACTTCCATATACTCAACAGCAACTGAAATGAACTATCTGAAATGGCTTTGAGATGAGATTGTGGAATCTGTAGCTCAACAAGACTTTGGAGAAAACTTCTCAAAATGAAATGAATTTAATAACTGAATGCTCCATCCCAGTGGGAAAGGGTTTGGGAGCAGAGTAGGGTTACCTGAGGTTTCCTGTGTTTAACATTGGTGTTTGCCTGGGAAGTGAGAGAAAGAACTTTTCCCAACACAAACTGCATGAATGTGACAGAAGTAGCACAAGGACGACACAACTCACAGGCTACTCGCTGCTCACAGGGTACTTTCATGTGTCAGAAAAAGCTTCCATGGGCGGAATCGAACCTCTGCTGCACTTCACGTATCCGAATATGTTTTACACATACACGGGACATTGTATGGGAGTGACCTTGTCTCTCAGTCTCCCACATAGGCAAACTTGCTCATTTTGTTCTTTTTACCACTTATATAGGATTTTTAGGGAAATGTTTATTAAAGGATAAGGAAAGGTAAAAATATAAAATCCCATTTTTACTTTCTTTAATGAAAAAGAAACCTATCTCCAATATAATTAAAAAATGTCTAACGTTTTTATAAGAAACCTGACTGTATGCAGTGAAATTCTCCTTTCATTTACCTCTGTGGATAGGAATTGTCAGACTGTCCCTAACTGATGTGCAGAGAAACATTCATACTTGTGAACAGCAGGGGGAGCCCCCGCCTTACTTCCCAGCCATGCAGAACTCAATCAGCTTTGTATGTTTCCCTGTTTTGATAATTTATGATGATCCCTAAGCTTAGCCCAGACCACACTGAGCATGTGCACAGTCTTGGTCTTGCAAAGATGTATAACAAAGTTACAAGATGACAGCCCCCTGTGGCCAACTTTGAAAGCATAAATCATTTGTTTGATTAGGCTTGTGGTGCAGTAAGTTCATGTTCATGTTTATGTTTAGTATACGAAATACAGCATTTCTTGCCCTTTAAAGGGTGAAAAAAGAATAAACTCTGTTCGCACTCTTTAATAAATATACCCCACAAAATCCTACACAAATAACCAAAGAGCTGAAGTGAGCGACTTCACTCTATTTTACATTGAAAAATCATTTAAATCATAATTAAACCCAATAGGATCGTTTTGCTTCCAATAAGGATTAATAATACTTTCATTTGGATCAAGTACAAGCTACTGTTTTACTATTACAAAGAAAAGGGAAATCACTTTAAACGATTAGAATTATTTGATTAAAATGGAGTCTATGGGAGATGGACGTTCCATAATTCGGAGCTTTCTAGATAATGGGTTTCCTGATAATATCTGTGCAGGGCTTGAGAGACATATGGATAAGTAACACCTGGAAGAGGTTTCAAAAATAGTTTCAGGGATGAACCAAATGCATTATTTTCTGATGCAGCTGAATTCTGAATCTTCAACAAGAGTTTCCACAAAATACCAAAGAAAACCCCTAAATGACATATTTAACATGACCAAACAATTGCAAAAGGTGTCTCTTTTTACATTTCTTTCCCTTAACCAATTATCCCCCATTCCTCCGGTTAAACAAATAACTCAGCAACAAAATGTAATCACTAATACTGGCATAGTTTGTTAATAACGGGAATACTTGGATCACTGATATTCACACAACACAAGTTGAAACATAACATTCAATGCATCACTGAACCGCTTTAACAAGCACAGACTATGGGATCCGCTCATAGGTAGTGATGAGCGAATTTATTCGCCAGGGGCGAATTCGTGGTGAATTCCTGCGATTCGCGAATCGCCAGCGAACGAGTCGCGCGTCGTTTTTGATGCGACGCGCGATGAAAAAGACACGACGCAACGTGCCAAAGTTGACGCGACACGCGCCAAAAGCGTCCCGCGACTCGTTTCGCGAATTTTTCGGCGAAGCGAATCTCGGGAGATTCGCCCATCACTACTCATAGGGACAAATTCACTAACTTGTGTTGCGCTAGCAAGGGCTTCGCCTTCACTAGCATTCACCGCACTTCGCCAGGCGTAGTTTCGCCAGCGCTACACAAATTCACTAAAATGCAAATTTGCGCTCAGGGTGGCGAATGTTAGCGAAGTTGCACTACCGTTACTTCGCCAGGCAAATCGCATTTAGCGATGCCTAATTTGCATACGGAGCGAAGTTAAACGTATAATAGAAGTATATGTTACAGCCACTACATTCCACTACACAAGCCCAGGAAACCTTTAATACATTATATAAAGTTGTTCTATTGCCCTACATGTGCCCCCTGTATAGTTGTGTTGCCATATGTTAGGAAATGTAGGGGGGAAGGAGGGTAACCCCCAAAAAAATTATGATATTTTTCAGACTATTCTATTTTTTTCAAACTCCTATCTATTGCATTGAACTTCACCAGGTCTGACCTAGAGAAGTAAAGTCTAGCGCAAGAGATAACGTTCAGTAAAAAGTTCATCTTAGTGAATTAGCGTAGTAATGACCCTTCGTCAGTGCGCAACTTCGCCTGGCATAAGGGTGCGTAGTTGCGCTAGTCTATCTACTTCACTAGCGAATTTTCGCCAGGGGCACTGTTAGTAAATTGGCGAAGTTGCAAAATTACTTCACGCTGGCAAATTAGTGCTTAGCGTTAGACGCTTCACGCTTTAGTGAATTTGCCACAGACTCCATTTTATCCAAATAATACAATTTTTTAAAAAAATTATTTCCTTTTTCTCTGTAATAGTACCTTGTACAGGTGTAGGATCCATTATCCGCAAACCTGTTATCCAGAAAGCTCAGAATTATGGAATTACCATATGCCATAGGCTCCATTATAATGAAATTAGGGATGCACCGAATCCACTATTTTGGATTCGGCCGAACCCCCGAATCCTTCCCGAAAGATTTGGCTGAATACCGAACCCTAATTTGCATATTCAAATTATGGGTGGGAAGGGGAAAACATTTTTTACTTCCTTGTTTTGTGCCAAAAAGTCACATGATTTAGCTCCCTGGCCCTAATTTGCATATGTAAATTAGGATTCAGATTCGGTTCGGCCAGGCAGAAGGATTCGGCCGAATCCGAATCCTGCTGATAAAGGCCGAATCCCGAACCGAATCCTGGATTCGGGTGCATCCCTAAATGAAACAATCCAATTTAAAAAAAAAAATGATTTCCTTTTTCTGTGTAATAATAAAACAGTAGCTTGTACTTGACGCCAAATAAGATATAATTAATCCTTATTGGAAGCAAAACCAGCCTATTGGGTTTATTTAATTGTTATATGTATTTCTAGTATACAGAAAGTATGAAGATCCAAATTACCTAAAGATCCGTTATCCGGAAAACCCCAGGTCCTGAGCATTCTGGATAACAGGTCTCTGTACTTGATCCAAAACGAGCTGATAATTAATCCTTATTGGCAGCTAAACAAGCCTATTGGGTTTAGTTATTGTTTACATGATTTTCTAGTAGACTTAAGGTAGGAAGATCCAAATTACGGAAAGATCCATTATCCAGAAAACGCCAGGTCCTGAGTATTCTGGATAACAGGTCTCATACCTGTATTCAAAAAACTAAAGTAAAAAAAAAAAAAAATTGCAAAAGAGGTCACCCTCAGTTTCCAGTTACTCCTTTAAGTAAGTTCTAGTTAAACCAGTGTAGAGATACACATTAAAAATGTATACTTTAATAGAGCAAGGATTTTTTTCTGACATTCTTTCTTCAGCCATTTGTCAAGTCAGGGAAAAGTTCTCTGCTTCCATATGTTTGGAAGAAATACTTTGTGGTTGAAAAAAAAATATTCTTCTATACATAAATTTGATTTTATAAACTAGACCAATTAAAGAGTAGGGAATTTGGTCTCTTCAGTTTCCAGCCTTAGTGGATCTCTAGTGCCATCTAAAGGCAAAATGGTGAAATGATTTTGTACTCTTGCACTTTTAACCTGTACGCTATAATGACACTTTATATTTCTGTTAATTTCTCATCAGTTTTGGGGATATAGAAGTTTTATATTTACATTTTTGCTTGGAAACATTAAAATGATTTCAAAGGGCCCCACTATTAAGGGTAAGAGCACAAATAAATATACTTTTATTTGATCATTTACTTTTACACAAAGGCATTTTTACCATAAAAGTATTTGAGATAATTTTTCATTCCTACTCTGACTACACGTGCGCTGACTCACTGATCCCAACAGATATTCTGTTGTATTTTATTTGCCACAATCAGTTTTCTATTTTAGCTGATTGGAAGTGTGGGAAACTTCTTTCACACCCTGCAAATACATATACAGGTCTAGGAAGGGCTGCCCAGAATGCTGTATAAAGCATCCAACTGTAATGTGGATCTCCATTCTTACAGCCTTCAAAGAAATGATTTAAACTTTATTCAAACCCAATAGGATTGTTTATACTAATAATTAATTAATTAGTTGTGATCAAGTACAAGCTGCTGTTTTATTATTACAGAGAAAAAGGAAATCATTTTTAAAAAAATGTGGATTATTTGGATAAAATCAAAACAGCCTTTCCTTAATTCTGAGCTTTCTGGATAATTGGTTTCCAAATAACAGATCCCATACCTGTACAGGTATTAGACCTGTTATCCAGAATGCTCTGGACCTGGGGTTTTCCAGATAACTGGTCATAATTTGGATCTTCATAACTTAAGTCTACTAGAAAATCATGTAAACATTAAATTAACCCAATAGGCTGGTTTTGCTTCCAATAAGGATTAATTATATCTTAGTTGGGATCAAGTACAAGCTACTGTTTTATTATTACAGAGAAAAAGGAAATATTTTTGTTCAAATTTGGATTATTTGGATAAAACCGAGTTATTTTATTATATGGAGTGTATGGGAGACGGCCTCCTGTAATTAGGAGCTTTCTGGATAATGTGTTTCTGGATAACGGATCCCTTGCATGTAGCACAAATCACTGTAAGTTCTAGAGAGAATGAATGCTTTTCAGCAGAGCTCTGTGCCACCATCTCTCTCCCATCTCCCAGATATCCCTTGTGCTGCCCCACAGACGCGCGAGTGTGGGGACGTATAGTCATTTCTGTATTTCAATATACTGCACATGTGCCCACAATGGGATCTCTGGGAGAAGGAAAGAATTATGTCTATAACAGGTGAAGAGTAAATTATTCCTGCCAATAGGTTTCTAAAGGTAACTAAACCTGTGTAGCAAACTTTACACCTTTTTTGCAAATCCCCTTTAGTGGTAACCCATCACTCTCCTTAAAGGGATACTGTCAAGGAAATAGTTTTTTTTACAAAACGCATAAATTAATAGTGCTGCTCCAGCAGAATTCTGCACTGAAATTAATTTCTCAAAAGAGCAAACAGATTTGTTTTATTTCATTTTGAAATCTGACATGGGGCTTGACATAGTCAGTTTCCCAGCTGCCCCAAGTCATGTGACTTGTGCTCTGATAAACTTCAGTCACTCTTTACTGCTGTACTGCAAGTTCCCTTCCCCCCCAGCAGCCTAACAACAGAACAATGGGAAGGTAACCAGATAACAGCTCCCTAACACAAGATAACAGCTGCCTGGTAGATCTAAGAACAGCACACAATAGTAAAACCCATGTCCCACTGTGATACATTCAGTAACATTGAGAAGGAAAAACAACAGCCTGCCAGAAAGTAGTTCCATCCTAAAGTGCTGGCTCTTTCTGAAATCACATGACCAGGCAAAATGACCTGAGATGCACCTACACACCAATATTACTAAACTAAAATATACACTTGCTGGTTCAAGAATGACATTTTATATTGTAGAGTGAATTATTTGCAGTGTAATTTAAAAATAAAAAATAAATCATAACAATCATGACAAAATCCCTTTAAAGAACAAGTAAACGTTTTTTTTTTCTATCTCTAAATTTGCTCTAAACAGCCCCTCAAATTAATGTACCTTAGTCCCTGCTGCAAGTCTGCTCTGGTTTCTGTGTTATCAGCAGCTTGTTTCCCCTTCTTCCTGGTGCAGAGTGAAGCCCAGCCCCTTAGCTTACTGAGCTGACCTTATCTCTGTGACTAGTCCAGGAGATCATTTGCATACTATGAAATAGCAGAGAGCAGTGTGTTTAGCACCTTTTGCTTGGGGAAACTAGCTTACTAATGAAACACTGGCTCCCTCTTCCTCTCTATTGTGGAACAGCAGCAAATGGACTGCTCAGTAAACTAAGGGGCTGGGCTTCACTCTGCACCAGGAAGAAGGGGAAACAAGCTGCTGATAACACAGAAACCAGAGCAGACTTGCAGCAGGGACTAAGGTACATTAATCTGGGGGGCTGTTTAGAGCAAATTTACAGAAAGAAAAAGAAAAACATTTACTTTTCCTTTAAAGGACAAGGAAAGGCAAAAAATAAAATCCCATTTTTACTTTCTTTAATGAAAAAGAAACCTATCTCCAATATACTTCAATAAAAAAAGTCTAACTTTTTTTTTAACTATTATTTATTGTGTTTTTCAACATATACATACATAGTATCATCATATATTTCTCTAAGGCAGGAGTGCCCATACTTTTCTAATTCGAGTCCTACTTTTAGTGATATTGTCCCATTATGATCTACATCCATAAAAGCATTGTTGGCGTTCTGTTCCATGGAAATATATTGATTTATGAGAGAATTTATATTGCTATATTTAACAAACTATTTCTTATGTCACCTTAAAATAATAAATATCTGAGTAAAAAGCATGAAACAGGAGGGTGATTTAGACAAGTTATACAGTGTCTTGAGATCTACTGATCACCAGCTAAAGGTCTACTGGTAGATCCCCATCTACCTTTTAGACACCCCTGGGATTTTATACCTCCCAGGGTAGCTATTAAAAAAAAAAAAAAAAAGTCCAAAAAAATTTACTTTTTATGTTTTGGTCTTAGATAGCCAAAGAGTATATGCTTCTTATATTATTTGGAACATCCTCTTTTTTCCAGTTTCTAGCTCCTTTTCAGGAGTTTACAGGTATTAAAAATTTGGAAGGTCAGCATTTCTAGGCGCTTATTTGGAAGTTAATCATGTAGATTTAATAGCATTGCTTCCGGGGATAATGGAATATCTTGCTGAGTGACTTTTGTAATTAATGATCTTGCAGCTAGCCAGAGGAAAAAAATGTCTAACATTTTTATAATAAACCTGATTGTATGCAGTGAAATTCTCCCTTCATTTACTTCTGTGGATAGGAATTGCCAGAACTTATTACTTATGAACAGCAGGGGGAGCCCCCACCTTACTTCTCAGCCATGCAGAACTCAAGAAACTGCTTGTTTCCCTGTTAATTTATGACGATCCCTAAGCTTAGCCCAGACCACACTGAGCATGTGTATGTAGTCTAGTCTTGCAAAGATGTATAACAAAGTTACAAGATGACAGCCCCCTGTGGCCAACTTTGAAAGCATAAATCATTTGTTTGATTAGACTTGTGGTGCAGTAAGTTTATGTTTCTGTTTAGTATAGAAAATACAGCATTTCTAGCCTTATTCTATTTTACACTTTCCTTGTCCTTTAATACCAGCTACCTTCTAACACTTTAATGGCATTATGCAATGAAAGGTTCACATTTGATGGCCACCAGTTGGCCATAAAAGTGCAGATTTTATACCTATGCACTCGTTTGTTGTAATCTTTCAATCTACAATTAACCAAAAATGAAATAAAGTAGTAAAAATATATCGGACAATATTCTGGCCATGAACTGACAGATAATCATATGAAAATAAAATGTGACTAATAATAGCGACAGTTACCCGTTGATATCGTCATGCAGAGATATTATCATTAGCCAACAGAAATTTTGTAACCTGTTCGAGAGACTAAAGAACCAATCGACATTTTATGAAAAATATCAGGACGATCCGCACAGTCTAAAAACCATATAAATCTTCATTTCAGACAATTGTGTTGATGTCCAGTTTAAAGGCAAACTATACCCTCAAAACAAATACTTTAGCAACAGATAGTTTATATTAAATTAAGTGACATATTAAAGAATCTTATCAAACTGGAATATATATATATAAGTACATCTTGCCCTTTTACATCTCTTACCTTGAACCACCATTTCGTTATGGTCTGTGTGCTGCCTCAGAGATCACCTGACCAGAAATATTTCAACTCTAAGGGGCAGATTTACTAAATTCACATGAATATGCAAATTAGGCAAATTCAACCATTGAATTTTGATATTAGAATAATTTGAATAAAATTTTATTTGAATATTCGATGGTTGAATAACTTCCCCTTTAAATTTTTGTTCAACCACCTACTTTGCCAGAATCAAGCTACCGAATTGGGAATCTTTAGTTTTGATTAATTATTTTTATTCGATCGATCTAATTGCGGTAAAATCCTTCGAATTCGATAGTCTAATTCAAAGGATTTTACTTCCCTTTTATTCGTCTGGTCGAATTTCGAATTTTCAACCAATGATAAATCTGCCCCACACTGTAACAGGAAGAAGTGTGGAAGCAAAAGACAGAACTTGGTCTGTTAATTGGCTCGTGTGACCTAACTTTATAGTTTGTTTGGTATGTTTGTGTGCACCGTTGAATAATACGATCCCAGGAGGCTGTCCTTATTTTTTAATATGGCAATTTTCTATTTATGATTACCCAATGGCACATGCTACTAAAAAAAAGTATATTATTATGAAAATGGTTTATTTACATGAAGCAGGGTTTTACATACGAGTTGTTTTATGCAACATCTTTTTAGAGAGACCTACATTGTTTGGGGGGTATAGTTTTCCTTTAAGCCTGTATTCAGGGGTTATAGGGGTTGTTATACCTTTGAGCTAACTTTTAGTATGATGCAGAGAGCTTTTTATTCAGCAGCTCTCTAGTTTGTAATTTCAGCAGTCTAATGACTAAGGTCCAAATTCCCCTAGCAACCATGCACTGATTTGAATGAGACTAGAATGTGACTAGGAGAGGCTTGAATAGAAAGATGAGGACTAACAATACATTTGTAGCCTTATAGACCAATTCAAGGAAATAATTTATTTTATTAATGTAGATTATTAGCAATATGCAGGTTTAGCCAGCAGGTGGTGCTAAGTTCATCCGTGAGCCTATATAAAAGACAGTAAATTAGTGAAGCACAGGGGCTAAAAATCTAATTTTATTGTAGAATCCTTAAAAGCATGGAGCATATACGCTTGACGCATTTCGTGGTTCTCACCACTTCCTCATAAGCATAATCAAATTGAGTGCATCTAGGTATTTAAAAGCATCAGTGAACACACCCACTAAAAACATTTAACTCTTAAGAGTACTCATTGGGTACAGAGCTTATACAGAGGATAATACATAATACAAATATCAGAGTTATTATAAAGTTTGAATATCACGATGCAATCAATTGTTGTAAAAATCATCATCAAATACAACATTATCTACAAGAAAAGCTATTAATCAGACGACTCAAGAAAGGGGAGAGCACAGCTAGGAAAGAAACTTGGAATATAGCATTTAGGTAGAGCATTTAGGTAAAGGAGTGGTTCACTTTCAAGTTAACTTTTAGTATATTGTAGAAGGGCCAATTCTAAGAAACTTTCCAATTGGTCTTCATTATTTATTTTTCATAGTTTTTTAATGATTTGAAATTTTCTTCTGTTTCTTTGCAGCTTTCAAATGGGGGTCACTGACCCCATCTAAAACAAATGCTCTGTAAGGCTACAAATGTATTGTTATTGCCACTTTTTATTACTTATCATTATATTCAGTCCCTCTCCTATTCATATTCCAGTCTCTTATTCAAATCAATGCAGGGTTGCTAGGGGAATTTGTACCCTAGAAACCAAATTGCCGACACTGCAAACTAGAGAGCTGCTGAATAAAAAGCTAAATAACTCAAAAACCACAAACAATAAAAAATGAAAACCAATTGTCTCATAATATCACTCTCTACATTATACTAAAAGTTAACTCAAAGGTGAACAACCCCTTTAACAGCATTTCTTCGGATTCGGATTCGGCCGAATCCTTCTGCCTGGCTGAACAGAATACAAATTTGTATATGCAAATTAGGGCCAGGGAGGGAAATCATGTGATTTTTTTGTCACAAAACAAGGAAGTAAAAAGTGTTTTCCCCTTCCCACCCCTAATTTGCATATACAAATTAGGGTTCAGATTCAGTTCGGTATTCGGACAAATCTTTCGGGAAGGATTCGGCCGAATCGAAAATAGTGGATTTGGCGCATCCCTATTAAGAAGTCTTTTTAGTATCCATATTCCAGTGTATAGCTCCATCTGGTTATCCAATTGATATTGTAGTTCTTTTCTGTGTATTTTCTTTACTTTTACAAATCAAAAATGTTTGTGTATTTCATGTGTGGCCCCAGACATGTGTGGCCCCAAATCCAAAATAGTGTGTTCGATGCATCCCGCCGGATTCAGTTCGGCCGAATCCTGTTGAAAAAGGTCGAATCCCTAAATGTAATAAAGTGTCTTACTGAGAAAGTTGATATGTTTTCTCCAAAAAATTTCGACAACTTCAAGCAACTTCAAGTGGGCAATGTGCAGTGAAAATTCACAATGCAAACAATGCAGAAGATTACATTGCGAAATGCAAATTTTTATTCTTATTTGTGCAATTATTCTTCAAAGTGTGTTTGGGGCCATTGGGCTAAGCAACTTGCTGCAGTGAAGGCCTTACATATGAGTTACAGCACAGTGAGAGTCTGCCAGGCATTGGTGGTCAGTTATATGACACTTACCAACATTTCATAAATAAAAAGAGGCACAAAGAAGTTTTTGACCACACCCATTTTATTACCACATCCCTTAATTACCTTGTTAAGTTTACAAAATTGTTAAGTTTACAAAAAGTTTACAAACTTATTAAAGTTTGAACATATTTCTGTGATTTTTTTTTTTATTACAGTTTTGCTAATGAAGGTCAATTGCCCTTTAAGTCTTGAGTCTCACTTAAGAAACCTGTTATCTTATCTTGTTACAATTACTTATCTCAAAATTGTTACAAAGTATCTTATCTGAACCTCCTGGCAGTTCAGGGCTCTCTGCCAAAAGCCAATTAAGTTCAGTTTCTTTTTGTGTCTGTTCAATGCAGAGAATAACATGACTTTCCTGTACAAATGAGGGACTATGGGGTGAGTTGTCAAAAGAGGGACTGTACCTCTAAAAACGGGACAGTTGGGAGGTACGATATGATGTATTTTTCACCCTTACACCCCACCCTTTACTCTACATTTGAAAGGATGAAAAATCTCCCTTATGTGAAATTAAACAGAAAATATGCACAATTAGCAGGAAAAACCCAAATACTTATAATCTATACTTTAGAATGAGGATTGTCTATAAATCCTTCCAGAGTGAAAAGTCTGAATATGGTCATTTGGTAAAGGAATCTCTGCAGTAAGGCAGGGGCAGCGCCGATTCTGGGGCTGCTGCCGCCCGCCCCTTCCCGCTCCGTGCTTAAAAATCAGCGTTGGAGCGGGTGAAAAAGGGGCAGTATCGCTGGTACATTGAGTGCAATTGCAATCAAATGTAATGAAAGTTACAGAGCATAGAGCAATACCAGCGTGAAAAAAAGTTCCTGGAGTTGCCACATAAGGGCTGTGATTGGCTGTTTGGCAGCTCCTTTTTGGACTTGCAGCCTGCAGGAGGCTCTGTTTTGTACACATGGTTTTTATGCAACTAAAACTTGCTTTCAAGCCAGAATTAAAAAATAAGAACAGCTGTTTTTATGCCATTGGGAGCAACATCCGAGGGGTCAGAGAGCATTATGTTGCTCGTGAGCCACTGGTTGGGGATCACTGCTGTAAAGCATTGCATGACCTGGGACAAGGGGACCCTTCAGTTCAGTTTCTGGTGTAACTGCAGGTATGGGACAAGTTACCCAGAATGCACAGGGCCTAGGATTTACTTTAACTTGGATATCTTTAGAATTTGGATATTTTTGTAATTTTGATCTCCATACCCAATATCTAATAAAAATCATGTTATCAGGCCAGGATTTTGGACATGGGTCTGCCCCGGAGCATTGGGGATTACACATACAGAAGTACACGTTCCCAGTGCTCCTTAGATTGTGGCTGGGCGACATGCTGTCCCTAAAATTTTGCCGCCCCAAAAATGTTGCGGCCCTTGGCCCAGATTTGTGGAAAGGACACCTAGGGCCGGGCCTAGGGTGGCAGGATTTTAGGGGGCGGCATGCTGCCCAGCCACACCCACATTGGTTCAGAAACACTGGGGATACGCAGAAAATACAATAATTCCAATGTGTCAATCCGCATTGCTCTAGTCCTGATAACGAAAATTTGTGAATAAAAGGCAGAGTATGGGGGCGACGAACGGCAGTGGGCCTAGGGGCGCCCGCTATGTAAATCTAGGCCCATGCCTGCTTGTAACCATTAATCAAACCCAATAGGATTATTTTGCCTTCAGTAAGGATTGGTTTTGTATTTGTTGGTATCAAGTACTGTTAAGGCCCGAAGGCCAAAAGCTGACGGACCAAGGAGGAAGCACCGGTCCAATAAAGTTCGAAGTACATGCAGGGACTAGGCAAAGAAAAGTCGAGTCCAGGCAATAAGTCGGTACAGGCAGCGTTGGTTCAACAGACGAGGATACAGGCAGGGTCAAACACAGGAACAGGAAAGAAGCGCACCCAGGAACATACAAAGTAGGACCTATATTTGGGCAGCGTCTGCAGACTCCTTTAAATAGTCCTCCATTTGGCGCCAATTTCATGGGCGTGATGACGTCACAACCTTGGCGCGCGCCCGTTTCCGTGACGGCGCTGGGAAGGCAGGGCGTCGTCATCTTGGAGGAGGGAATGCCGACTGAGGGGGTACTATTAAAACCAATAGGCTCATGAGTCTGTGAGAGACGGCCTTTCCATAATTTGGAGCTTTCTGGATAACAGATCCCAGATCTGTACTCGAAATTTATCTGGGGATGAATAAACTGGCTTTATACAGGGATATATTAACTGTATATTAACGATATTAACTAACTCGGAGTCAGCCAAAACAATGGCACCTTCACTAATTATCTGCTTGAGACAGCAATCTATCTAGCTGAAGATTTCATCAGCTGTTCCTCCCCCAAAATATTTATACAACCCCCCCCATGTCATCCAAACTAGCCCTGTAGCGGAATAATGATATCAGACCAATAAGGTTCAAGTAATGAGGAAAGTGTTACTAGTTTAGCAGGGTCAGCAAAACTGTATATTTTCCACATATGCCTGACTACATTCTGACTACATTGACCTGGGACTTCCATGGAAAACAACAAAGCACCTTCCTATGTTGATAGTTTTGTGTTCAAATATGAATAACTAAGTATATTCCAACCGTCACATCATATAGACATGACTTCAGTGTGTGTTTTTGCATATTTGGACTGGAGCCACGCCTGATCTCACTGCCTATGTGCTTTTACTTAATGCTTTAGGCAATTCCAATCAACCCCCACTTTCTGCACAAAATGCCTGTGTTTAACTCCTAGAACGTTAACAGACATGGAACCCAGCAAGAGATTAAAGAAGGAAATTGATTGTGATACTTTACAGCATGCCACTAGTCATCGCCCCAAAGTGTTAATTAGAAACAGCCATTATTCACATTTTTTATATAGACTGAGGAGCAACGCACAGAGGGCGGGACTTTTAAATGTCCAGGAGGTTGTGGGACTGGGGGTTACTGGAATGATCATATTGCACAGGAATTTATCATGGCAAATATTTAGCTGCAATACAGTGTTATGTCTCCAAATCTAATACCAGGAGAAAGACGACAGGGGTTGTTCACCTTTTATAAATTGGCAGATTGTCGGCCCGTGTGTGGGGCCATCCGAAGGTCGGCCAGATATCATTGGGCAGGTTAAAAAATCCCATCGGATCACAGCCGCATCTGTACTTTTATGCGGTCCCACAGTCCTACCGCTCCTATCTGCTCCATTCTGATCTCAAGGTGGGCATATCGGGGAGAGATCCGCTGGTTTGGCGATATCGCCAAACAAGCGGATCTCTACGTGTATGGGCACCTTAAAGGTTAGAGCTGCAGTATTTCTGATCAGGTGATCTCTTCCTGTTACAGTTAGAGCTGCAGTATTTCTGGTCAGGTGATCTCTTCCTGTTACAGTTAGAGCTGCAGTATTTCTGGTCAGGTGATCTCTTCCTGTTACAGTTAGAGCTGCAGTATTTCTGGTCAGGTGATCTCTTCCTGTTACAGTTAGAGTTGAAATATTTCTGGTCAGGTGATCTCTGAGGCAGCACACAGACCATCATAAAATGGTGGTTCAAGGCAAGAGATGTAAAAGGACAATATTTACTTAGAGTCTTAACAAACGGTTATATAAATATATATGCCACTTAATATGGTATCAACTATCTGTTGCTTAAGTATTCATTTTAGGGGTATCGTTTTTCCTTTAAGGAGGTAAACAACCCATGGCCTTGCAGTGCTGGTCGTACCAAGTGCGGGGCCCAATTGGAACCAATTTGGCGGGGCCCCCCTAGAAGGAACTTTGATGTCTGTCACAGGGTCACAGAACTGGATGGGCAAATAGTGTCTGCTTTCCCCTCTGTCCAAGTGATGGCAGTTGGGTATGGGGCAGGCTGGGCAACTGGGAGAAAATGTTCCCTCATTTTGTTTAATCTATGTCTGCAAAAAAAATTGGGTTACCACTGTAAACTTTGTATGTGCAGCACCATGGATTATATATACATTAATTACAGTACATTAATGCATTTCACTTATTGCTCAGTTTTACTTCTATCGCATACTTCAACTGCATACGCAGCACAGGTATACTGCACATAGTAAACCGATACTTGAAAGAAACCTTCCTGCTATGTAGTACATGGAAATATCACTGCTTGTATTAATTTATCTTTGTACAGGCAATAAACAAACTTATGGGGCTGTTCCTGCTGAATTGTGCTTAGTACAGGGGAATACCTATGCTCGCACTGGAGCAGGGCCCCATTAAGTGCGGGGCCCAATTCGGCCAATGTGCTTAAGACCGGCACTGTGGCCTTGTTCTTTAATCAGGGGTTATGGAATGGAGATGGACCTTGCACCTGAAGATCCCCCACACTAAAGACCCAATCTTGAGGAAGCCATAAAGAGCAGCTGCAACTGAGAACCCTTCAAAGGTCTATGGGGACCCATCAAGACCCAAGCTTCTCTCTTTGCAACTCCTCTTCATGGTTGGGCTATATTGACTCTAATCTCTATCCCTCAGAATCTGGTCTGTTCATTGCCTGAACAAAAATCCCAGCCAGAAGGGTTGAACAGAAGGCCAGTCATTTCTGTGCATATGTGTTTATTAGAAATGATTTGCAGCCTAATAGCACTCCCAGCCCAGTTACTGCCTTTAGATCAGGCCCGAGAAACATGAGCTTTGTGCATAGTTTCTCCTCTAAGCAGTCTCCTGGAAACTAGATAATGTAAGGAAAATATTCCACTCATGCACTTCCATTAATCATGCCATGTTCTACAGCTGTGTTTTGCTAAGGCATTTTGGCAAGCCAAACAGATTGCTTCAGTAACTGATTATACAATATTCATATTTTTATAGTCTTATCTCAACTGCCATGTATTCTGGGTTTGTAAAAAGGCTTTTCTGTCTTGGGCATGATGGCGTGTATATCCCACAACATTTGAAATGTTTAACAAGTGGCCGCTACATTTTATGGAATTGGTACAGGTATGGGACCCATTATCCAAAATGCTCAGGAACTGGGGTTTTCTGCATAAGGGGGTCTATCAGTAATTTGGAACTCTGTACCTTAAAGGAGAAGTCTACCCTCCAGGTGCAAAACCCCTCCCCCCCATAGGCCCATTGCTACTCACCCCTTGGCGCAGGTCCTGTCCATGGAGTTTGCAGACACTATCTTCTACCCAACCGTCTTCTTCCAGGATCATCATCTTTTGGCGGCGCAAGCGCACAGGGGCGTAACTACAGAGGAAGCAGACCCAGCGGCTGCAGGGGCGCCCGTGAAGGTGTAGGGCAGTGGTTCTCAACCTGGGGGTCGGGTTCCAGGAGCAGGTTCATCTCTCTCCCCACTAGCCCTGCGGCAAGGTTGTAGCTCTCCGGGTGTTGGTGCTGGGAGTTGTAGTTCAGTAACCTGTGTAGGGAAGCCAGTTGCACTACAACTTTCTATATCCCCTTAGTAGGGACTGCCATACAGCTCTCCCTGCCCATTTAAAATTTGTAAAATTAACATGGTAATTGGGGTGTAGGCACAAAATGGGTGTGGAAAAAATGTTTTTCCGAACTACGCATGGAAAACAAACCTTTATGCAGCCACACTGTCTCCTCTACTTTCCTAACAATCCGCTCTGGGCTGGCAACAAAAATATTTTAATATTTTATGGTTGGGGGTCACCACAACATGAGGAACTGTATTAAAGGGTCGCAGCATAAGGAAGGTTGAACCACTGGTGTAGGGGCCCCATGAGACACTAATTTATGTACAATTTCAATAAATATTGGTAAAACAGATCAATCTCTAGATATTTTGGGGCATGAAAAATAATTTGCTATGGGGCCCAGTAATATCTAGTTATGCCACTGCATGCGCAGTAGGAGCATTCACCAGTTCAGCTCTACAGCGCATGTGCTGAAAGTCACGAAGTTTTCCGATTTAAACTTTTTTTTGCACCGGGAGGGTAAACTTCTCCTTTAAAGCTACTAAAAAATCATATAAAATCATATAAACCCAATAGGCTTGTTTTGCCTTCAGTATATATTAATTATATGTTAGTTGGGATCAAGTACAAGCTACTGTTTTATTATTACTTTTTTAAAACTTTATTATTTGATTATAATGGAGTCTATGGGAGACAGCCATCCCATAATTCAGAACATTCTGGATAATAGGTTTCCGGATAATGGATCACATACATGTAATATTAAAGGGGGACTATCGTGAAAATTATAATTTATTATAAGCTTCCTGATACTGAAATTGTATAAATACAGTTGATTTAAAATTCTTTACCTTTCTGAAATAATCACCTTTATCTTCAATATTTCTCTCTCAGCATCTGTTTCTCTTCATTCTGTCTTCATGCAGCAGTTGGGTGTCAGATATTCATTGATAGATCCAATAGATCTTATAGGGGGGCTCCTTTCCTAGCAGATGTATTAGAGCTCACCCAAATAACTGATTCCAGTACAAACAAAATCTAACACAATAACTGCCTTTTGCACAAATCCTGCAGGTAGAGAGACATGATGTCTGGTGATTTTAACAGAGTGAGATCTAATACATCTTCTAGGCAAAAGGAGCCCCCCTATAAGATATATTGGATTATTCATCTGACACCCAACTGCTGCAAGAAGACAGAATGAAGAGAAACAGATGCTGAGAGAGGAATAGTGAACATAATCTTGATTATTTCTGAAACAATACAGAAAAGTTTATTCAAAATAATGGACTAGTATTGCAATAACCCCACAGATGATAGTAAAGTAATTTTAAATATAGACTGTGAGGCTTATAAAATCAATTTAAAAATGGCTAATATGAACTACATCAGACTTGCCATTCAACTCACAGCATGGATAATCAGCAGGCAATGGCACACAGGTACACAGAGGCCCAAACAACCCCCCCCCCCCCCACAGGTGAATAAATAGAGACTGTCTATGGAATCTTACAGCAGGCCTAATAACCAGTACTGCATTAACCAAACACTGGGTAGTAAAGAATAAATTAATATTTAAAGGGGTTGCTCACCTTTGAGACAACTTTTAGTATGATGTAGAGGATGATATATGAAGACAATATGCAATTGGTTTTAGCTTTCTATTACTTGTGGTTTTTGAGTTATTTAGCTTTTTATCCAGCAACAATTCCATTTGCATTTTAAGCAATCTGGTAGTTAGGGTCCAAATTACCCTAGCAACCATGTACTGATTTGGATAAGAGACTGGAATATGAATAGGAGATGATCGGAATATAAAGATGAGTAATAAAAATAACAATACATTTGTAGCCTTACAGAGCAGTTGCTTTTTAGAAGGGGTCAGAGACGCCCATTTGAAAGCTGCAAAGAGTAAGAAGAAAAGGGCAAATTATAAAAAAAAATTATAATAATAATAGACCAATTGAAGAGTTGCTGAGAATTAGCCATTCTATAACATAATAAAAGTTACCTTAAAGCTACCTTTAATAAAAGCTAGAAGTGTACTACAGGTATGAGATCTGTTTTGCGGAAACCCGTTATCCAGAAAGTTCCAAATTACGGAAAGGCCGTCTCCCATAGACTCCATTATAAACGAATCCAAATTTTTCTCTGTAATAATAAAACAGTAGCTTGTACTTGATCCCAATTAAGAAATAATTAATCCTTATTGGAAGCAAAAACCAGCCCATTAAATTTTTTTGAAAAAAAATTAGTTTGTTCTGAACAAAAAAAAACACAAAGACACAGTAAGGTTTAAATTTTAGGGATGCACTGAATCCACTATTTTGAATTAGTCTGAACCCCCGAATGCTTACCGAAAGATTCGGCCGAATATCGAACCGCATCCGAACCCTGATTTGCATATGCAAATTATGGGTGGGAAGGGGAAAACATTTTTGTTTCCTTGCTTTGTGCCAAAAAGTCAGGTGATTTCCCTCCCTAGCCCAAATTTGAATATGCAAATTAGGATTCGGTTCGGCCAGGCAGAAGGATTCGGCCGAATCTGAATCTTGCTGAAAAAGGCCCAATCCCAAACCGAATCCTGGATTCCCTACTAAATTTGCAAAGTCTTTATTAAAAAACAAGTTACCGATACTGCTCCTCTTCAGAAAAGGCAATCTGGCAATGATCTTCCATATGGTGATTGATTTAGGGTTGCCACCTTTCCCTGTGGCTGAAGTAGGACAGGGGGGCGGGCCCGTGATGTCAGTGGGCGGGCCCGATTGGCCAATCGCGGCATCAATCAAGCTAATCCCGCCCGGTTTTCCTTATTTGGAAA
>CM044433.1:22507802-22522787 GCA_024363595.1 Xenopus borealis | reverse complement strand
TGGCAGGTGTTTTACCGGCTAGGCCGGTAAAATACCGGCCGGGTGGCAACCCTAGCTCCAACCAGGGGCCCAGAGCATGGCATGCCTTGTGCAGTGTAGACTGGTAAATACTAGGTGATTCTCTCTTCATGCTCGGTCATGCTGCCGGCCTGAATGGAAATGTCTCAGTCCTCAGCAAGCACTTCCTCTCTCACTCCTGTGCCAAGTCCTGCTCCAAAGCTATGCAGACTCTGAGAAAAGGAACTGGGGTGGGACCTGCACGGGAGCCTATTGAATTTGTTCCCGCCCCCACTCTGCAGCTTAATGGTTGGCTGGCATTTTAGTCAATCGCCACAGCTAAATGACAGAAGGCTCAGCCTATTCGTGAGCTACCTGAGTTGATTAGCAGAGGCAGCCCAACAATGAGCATAGGCAGAAGGCTGTGGGTGGGACTGTTGGGTGATAGAGGTTTTAAAGCAGCACAACTGTGCAGAGCCCCCTGGAGCTAGGGTTGCCACCTGGTCGGTATTTTTGATGGTTGAACCCAATATTATTAATAAGAAAAATAGATAAATATATAGTGTAGCGCTATAGTAAACTACTGTGACAGGAATCAGTTATAGCTACTTTCAAATGGTATTACACCACGAATGAAACTCTCTCTCAGAGATGAGCCCTCGCAGCATGGTGGAGGAAGGATATAGTTGAACTGTAACCAGGTGCTATAAGCACAATAAGTTGGGCACCAGTGATTCTTTATGCTTAACCAAAACAGCATTTAGAGTAAAGAGCAATCTTATACAGTTGTACGGCATAAGTACAGAGCACACAGCATAAAGGAGCATATACTCACAGCACCACACATGGGCTGGATCCCTTCAGGCAAGGGGTCATGTCAGCAGTAGTTGAGCTTTGAATGTGGAAAGGTACGCACCAGGTTTCAGCCTTTGCCCTAAGTGGAACCTGAGGGGAAACCCTATCCCTAGGTCTGTACACTTAGTCCCTACTTCTGGGTTAGTAGTACCCGGGATCTTAATCCCTCTATTTCTCCTGTTGGAGCGTGAGCTGCTCCACTAGCTACCTTTCTATCACTCCTAGAGTGATCTATGACAGAGTATAGCTGTACTTTACTAGGGCCTTTGTGCCTAGGGATCATGCCCATTCCCTTCTAGCCTGCAAGGTTGGGCTAAATCAATGAACACTGACTGCATGGTTCCCATAACCTTTATACTTTTACACAGTGCCATCTAGTGTACCCTGTGAGAACTACAGGGGTTACATAAGCACAAGGTCCCCATTTAGGGTTGCCACCTGGCCGGTATTTTACCGGCCTGGCCGGTATTTTTGATGGTTGATCCCAATGTTATTAATAGGGAAAAAACTTAAATATATAGGAAGGCCGGTATTTTTTTCTAGAAAAGGTGGCAACCCTATGCCCATTAGGACCCATTAGGTGTCCATATTATTAGGAATGTGCCTTTTAGATATATGTGAGGGTGTCTAATTTACATATCCCTTCAATAGGAAGGCCGGTATTTTGTTCAAGAAAAGGCGGCAACTATACCGGGAGCACAGGGCCGATCTGGCCCATTAGGTGCAATCGGCCTAAGGCCGGCACTGTTAGGTATGGGATCTGTAGTAACCAGCTTTTGTGGACATTTTGGTTAAGGGCAGTCCTGCTGTTTTGCCATTGCCTTATGATGCATTTCCTGTTTTCCCTCTTCTTGTCTAAGCTGAGATGTGGAGCAGGGCTGTGTTACCTGCCATGTTCAAATAAATGTATAAAGTTCCTGTGCTGTTCTCACTGCTTCACCTGAACTAGCACAGCAGTATCATTTAACCCACTGCTAGCCAAGCAGTTTATCACAGGATCCATTATCCGCAAACCCACTATCCAGGAAGTCTCCAATTCAATGAATCCAATTTTTAAAAAAACCTCTGATAATAAAACAGTATCTTGTACTTGATCCAAACTAAAGGTGGCCATACACGGGCAGATAAAAGCTGTCGGCAGCTTATCTGCCCGTGTGGGGGGCCCTCCGACGGGCTTTCCCGATCGATATCTGGCCGAAAGTCGGCCAGATGTCGATCGGGCAGGATTAAAAATCCCTTCGGATCGCGGCCACATCTGTTCGTTGATGCAGTCCCGCGATCAGACCGCCCGTACTGATCTGAACGTTGGGCCCTAGGGCCCACGATCGGATCAGCCCGATATCGCCCACCTCAAGGTGGGCATATCGGGGAGAGATCCGCTCGTTTGGCAACATCGTGTATGGCCACCTTTAGATATAATCAATCCTTATTGGGAGCAAAACCATCTTATTGGGTTTATTCAATGTTTACATGAGTTTCTAGAAGACTTAAGGTATGAAAATCAGTTATCTGGAAAACCCCATGTCCAGAGAATTCTGGATATAGGTCCCATAATTGTATTTGTGGCCTCTTTTTTTACTTTTTGGCTCCTTTAGTGACTACAATGTATTTCAACGCACTAATGTTCCTGATGTTCCTGAGTTTTTAGTCTGTGTATTGCATTTTTTGCCCATGAGGGAGACATTTTTGCAGACCTTATACAAAGCAGCCAATAAAAGTAAACATTTGTTTAAGTTAACTACAACTGAGTGATTGACAGTAACACATTAAAAAATAAATGAACAATAATCTATAGTAGCAGTAAAATGCACACTATTATTGGGAAGCAGCTCTTTATCAGAGCACTGCTTTGCTGTCTTTTCTGCACCTTTAGTATAATTATTTATTTATTCCTACACCTAAATCATCATTTTTCCAACCCAAGTCATGATTATTTTGTTCTGACTAGGGAGCTCAATTACTGTTATATGTATTCATTGCATTTCTTACAGTGGCATGCAAAGCTGCATATAAACAGATCGAATGCCTTTCTGACTGCACCTAGAGGATTTGTTTGAATATATATCTTTCTTGTATAACGATTGCAATCCAGATGGTTCTTATTAATGGACTTCACATATAAATGAATATAAACATCTTCTGCTTCTTCTTCTTTCTGTCTTTATAATTCCTTGAGTGTTACCATGTCATATACACACCACATTTGATGTGTAATGTTGTATAACGAAGCAGTACTATAGTATATAGCAGGGGTCTGTAACCCGTGGCTCCGGAGTCCGGAGACTCATGCTGGTCCCATAGGGAAATGACTAAACTGTAGATTATAAGGATATAATACACAAAAGCTGTGTATATCTTGTAAATTATATCCTTATAAACGGTGAGTTCTGATGTCATCAGTTATAAACGGTGAGTTCTGATGTCATTTCTGTCACATGGCTCATTGAAACTTGTGTATTATAATAAATAAAGTACCCCCAATTGTAAAATATGAGGATATTATAAGTTACCTCGGAGATCCATGACCTGTTTAAAAACACTTGGCCTTCGGCCTCGTGTTTTTATATGGTCATGAAACTCCTCGGTAACTTATAATATCCCTATATTTTACAAGAGGGGGTACTTTATTCACTATATAATACGTTACCAAGGAGTTTCATGACCATATAAAATACAGGTCATGTTGCTTGCAGGTGACTTCTAATATCCTCATATTTTGCAAAAGGGGGTACTTTTTTGTTATTATATAAGTTTCAGTGAGTCATGAGACAGAAATGGCATCACTAATCTCCTATTATAACCGATGACATCAATAAGACTGTAGTAATGGGTGAATTTATTCGCCAGACGTGAATTCGCGGCGAATTCCTGTGATTAGCCACCGGCGAATAAATTCACGAAACGCCAGCGAAAATTCGCCTGCTAAAAATTCGCTGACATAAAAAAAATGAGTCGCGCGCCGAAATTCGCAAATTTTTTGGCGAAACGGGATAGATTCGCCCATCACTATAAGACTGTTTAAAAGGAAATAATTTACAGGAAATTCGTGGTTCTTGTGTATTATAAGTATATTAAGCATCATAAACAATCAATTTTCTAAAAAGTGCACATTTACTTTGTTTCAGGTAATGGCTCTCCCTGTAAGGACTTTTCAACAGTTCTTGGCACTAATTGCCATCCTCCCCGGGACACTGACTCCTGCCTATGCCGGTGCCTACTATGGAGCAAAGCAGATGCCACCACAGGTTCCACAGTATCAAGCCATGGCACAACAGATGCCACATATGCCCCATGGGAAGGAAGGCCCACATTTGGGACCCATGGGAAACGAAAAAGCCTACATGCCGTATTATGGAAAGGACATCCCATTGATGCAAATGCATCCCATGGATCTGATGCCAAGGAAAAAAGGGAAAGGTAATTCAAAAACACTCACAGAGCTGTACTTGGTTAATGTAGATCCTCCCATGATTATTATGGCACAGTTTTTATTACTAGATTACATTGTGTACCTTGCATGTAATTCATTCTACCATTGCAAATAATATTTTTTAGTTGCATTATTGGTAGGTGCCATCTAATGTCATTTTGCTGTGATCATGTGATTTCAGAAAGAACCAGTATGTCACTATGGAAGTATTTTCAGAAAAGCTATTGTTTCTCCTACTCAATATAACTAAAACTGTCCAAGTTGGACTTGGATTTTTATTACTGAGTGCTATTCTCATATCTACCACTATGTGGGGAGCATTTTTAACAATGCAGGGAGTGGTTATCTGGTCATCTTCCTATTGTTCTGTTGTTAGGCTGCTGGGGGAGGGGAGAGAGGCGGGTAATATCACTCAAATTGCAGCACAGCAGTAAAGAATGACTGACGTTTATTAAAGCTCAACATGATTGGGGGAACCTGGGAAACTGACATGGCTAGCCCCATGTCAGATTTCAAAAGTAAATATAAAAACATCTGTTTGCTCTTTTGAAAAACAGATTTCAATGCAGGGTTCCGCTGGAGGGTTGTTATTTACTGAGATTTTATGGGAGTATAAGACATGTCCTTTGTTTGCTGTGCTTGAATGGCACAGACTATTGAATCTACGGTCTTGTTAGATAAAGGGTTAAAGGCAAACTTCCCCTTTAAGGGATGCAAACAATCAATACATTACCCATTACTTTGTTATGTGCTGCCATAGTTACTAGCATTACTAGCTAGTGATTAATTTAATCTAGAACAGGGGTGCCCAATAGGTAGATCAGGATCTACCAGTAGAACTTTAGCTGGTGATCAGTAGATCTCAAGACTCTGTCAACAAAAAGCTTGTCTAAATCACCCTCCTCTCATAAATCATCATTGTTTAAGTAATATTTTCCATGGAACGGAATGCTAACAATGTTTTATGGATGTAGATCATAATGGGACAATATCACTAAAAGTAGACATTTGAGCACTGCTGATCTAGAACATAGTTTTTCACAAGATTTTGCTTTGGCCAAATTATTACTGTCGTGTGATTATACAGTGCTGCACAACTGAACAAGACTATTTTTTTTAATATAAAATAGTTTTTATATTTTACTTAAATGTGGAAATGCAAAATAGGGTTGGGATTTGGTCCAGAATTTGGAGGAAACTTGTGAAAGTTTGGTTTGAGCTCAATCTCAGAACGTTTTGTAAGTTTTAGATTTTGCATTATACAAAGAATCGAATCCAAGCCAATGAACAGGGCAACTGAACACTACTGTTTTTTTGTACTGAGATGATGCCACTTTGGGGTTTACACTCGTAATTGGATATAAAAGTTAGGATTTGAATTCAGGAGTATTCCACATCCCACAGAATCCAAGATTTATGGATTTGTTGCATTTTTAATAGAATAAACTGCATCCCTGAACCAATGGAATAAGGGAGATGAAAAGGCAGCAGTATTCCATGCTGGGACAATAAATGGTGCCTATCTGTCCCCTTCTCCTGCTGATTTTCTGTTGCTATAATATTATATTGCCTATTCATTCTTCTTGCCTGATCTATAGAACCACAAGCATTTTACGACAAACTGCGTCTCTTATGCTTTAACACAGTGACAGCCCCGCAATGACTTTATCATCAGTGATCCCCTGGCCTAACACCAGCCCTGACCTTAGAAAATTAGATTGCAATTTGAATTTCAATCTATATGCTAGAATAAAATTGAGATCTTTTACCCAGTTTATTAGTGGTTCTTAGGGTAGGGGCAGACGGGCAGATTCGGGGAGATTTAGTCGCCTGGCGAATAATTGCCTCTTCTGCCGGGCGACAATCTCCCCGAAATTGCCTTCTTCCTGCGCTAATGCTCTTGCGGCATGTCGATTTCTGAAGTCGCCCAAAGTTGCCTCATTATTAACTACCACTATAATGAATGGCCACCTGCTGGTCAGTTCCTGTAAGGGTAATGCCAGACAAAAAGATTTGGGGAGATTTGTCACCTGGCTACTAATCGCCTGTTCTTTGGGGCGACAAATCTCCCCGAACTGCTTCCCCCTGCCTTCCAGTTGATTAATGAATTATCGCCTGCGCGTTTTTTCCGAAGTAGCTCGAAGTTGCCTCCTTAGGCAATTTCAAGTGATTTCGGGAAAGTGCTGCGCCGCGTGTGAATAGGCTGCTATTCATTAAGCTGCTGGAAGGCAGGGGGAGATTAGTCGAATAGTTTCCCATCTCCTTCCTGAAAAGAGCAACACCAGAACACTTCTCTGTTTTCTTTTTGAAGTTATATATCTCTTTATCTATCTGTATAGTTAGAAACCATCAGTCAGTAGGTGGCGATGTTGTTACAAAATTTATTTTATTAGCAATTATTACAAACCTAAATAGTTTCGAAACTGAAAAGAAAATACCTAATTGATGTAAATTACAAAAGTGCTGAAAAAAAAAAGCTTGAGCCATTTTACAAGTTTTTTAAGGTTTACTTAACCTTTATAATCTTACCTAATAACAAACATTACAATGAAATTGTTTTCTCTTTTATATTTTTATTTCAAAGCATAGAAACTCAACATTTGTTTTTTTTTATTCACCATTATTTTATGTTAGAAAAAAAAGTCTTATTAATAAAATTAAAAAGCTGAAATATGATGATTGTGGAGTATTAAGACCTATATTTTGGGAGATGTTATTTTACACAGGTGAGAAACAATTTCCTTAACAAGGATACAGTTGCTCTTTAACGGTCTCTACCCGTGAATCAGAAATTGTCCTATTTTATGCTGCAAATCTGGTCAGCTATGAAAATAAACACTAAAGAGCATCCCAAGGATGTTAGACATGAAGTACAGGTACTGCAAAAGTAGTAATAGTAGAAGTTCTAAAAAGCACATATACACATATATGTACACATATCCCAACCGCTATACAAAAAGGAACGCCTGAAAACGTGTTTGGAGTTTGCAACAAAAACCATATATGCAAAAACGGCTTTTAGTCAAACAAGACCAAGATAAATGTGAGGTGGTAGTAGCCCTGGTGTGGCTGCTTTTCATCAGTAGGGGCTGGGCATCATGTTAAAATAGAAAGAAGAAGGGATCGTGCACACTAAAGAGGAAACACTGCAAGTGAACCTACAGTTAGGGTAGGGACAGACAGGGAGATTCAGGGAGATTCTGTCGCCTGGCGTTTTTAGCAGGCGACAATCTCCCCGAATTTCCTTCTCCCTGTCTGCCGCTAGTAAAAGGGACAAAGCGCCAGCGCCTGTGCACACGCTGCGCGGCGATTCCCGGAATCCCCCTTAGTCTCCTCACAGGCGCTGGCGCTTTGTCACTTATACTAAAGGCAGACAGGGAGAAGGAAATTCGGGGAGATTGTCGCCTGCTAAAAACGCCAGGCGACAGAATCTCCCCGAATCTCCCTGTCTGTCCCTACCCTTAGCATGCTGAAAAATTTAATTTAGGTCAGTAGGACAATGAACACAAAAGCCAACATAACACTAATGCGCGGCGATTTCCGGAATCGCCCGAAGTTTCCTCACGAAGTATCTTCGGGCGATTCCGGAAATCGCATCGCAGCGTGTGCACAGGTGCTGGCGCTTTATCACTTATACTAGCGGCAGACAGGGAGAAGGAAATTCGGGGAGATTGTCGCCTGCTAAAAACGCCAGGCGACAGAATCTCCCCGAATCTCCCTGTCTGTCCCTACCCTAAAGTGGTGACCTACCATGGCCAGGTTACTACCTCATCTTAATTCACTTGAGAATCAGAGCACTTTAAGTTTAGCTCATCCAGCTAAACTTAACAGCCTAGAACAAATCTCTCTGGACGTGGTCTCAGAACAAGTCTTGGAGACAAACTGTGGAACATTTGAAGGATACTTTGTGGGAATCTCTTATGAGCATGGCACTTCACTCAGGCTTAGCGAGCAACCATACATGATAAAGAAGCAACAATTACTACATTATACTATTTGGTTGCATAGTATTTAAACTTGGTCTCCTGGTAGCTCAACTGAATCCATATACCAGCAAGAATGTACTGATTGCAACTGCCTAATTTTGACTCAAAATCTTAAATTTGATTTTGCAGTTTTTCTTTAAATTGCCCAACAATTTGTACCTTAGATATGTGGTGGTGGGATTGGGGTACATACAGTATGAGGGCCTCAAGGGTTCAAAAAAATAAACTTGGTAAAATAAAATAGAATTATTTACATTAAATTTGGTTTTGTAATCGTGAATCAGAAGTATAACTTGCCTTCACCAAAACCACAAAGAAAAAGTATAGAATTTTGTTTTTCCAACAAAGGCTTAGCATCCTAGTTACCACCATGTACTAGTACTAGTTACTGTTATAGTATTAAAGAGAGAAAAAGGAAATAATTTAAAATAATTGGGGAAATGCTATTTATGTATGTGAGAACTTTTAAAACAATGGCTTTCCAGATAAGAATAGTATTAAATAACTTTTTGTTGTTCATTTTGTTTTACCAGACTACCAAATGCCTGCTCAGCGTGGGGAACCAGGTCCTGCCGGAGAACCAGGGATAAGAGGACCACCTGGGCCCCCCGGGGTACATGGACAAGGACTACTAGGGCCAAAGGGACACCAAGGCCCCCCAGGACTACCTGGAAATCCAGGTATAGGCAAACCCGGAATGCCAGGGATGCCTGGAAAGCCAGGTGGGATTGGAATGCCAGGCCCAAAGGGAGATCTAGGGCCAAAGGGGGAGTTAGGATACATTGGATTGCCAGGGCAACCAGGACCAGCTGGGCCACCAGGTCGACCAGGTATTGGTAAACCAGGTGAGCAGGGCTTACCAGGACATACAGGACCAAAAGGCGAACCAGGATTAAAAGGGCCACCGGGGATCCCTGGAATTATGGGTCCAAAAGGAGAAAGGGGTACTGGTGTTCCAGGACTACCTGGACTTAAAGGTCCCCCTGGGCCACAAGGGGCTCCAGGCCCAGCTGGCCTTACTGGCATTGGGAAACCTGGTATGGGTGGTTTTCCAGGACCAAAAGGGCCACCAGGTCACCCAGGGTTAAAAGGTGAACAAGGTCCAACAGGCCCTATGGGGCCACCAGGCCTACAAGGTCCTCCCGGTATTCCAGGTGTTGGTAAACCAGGTCCAAATGGATTTCCAGGGGAAATTGGTTTACCAGGTGGTAAAGGTGACCAAGGATTACCAGGTTTACCAGGATCACCGGGTCTGCCAGGAATAGGTAAACCAGGTCTCACTGGCCCTAAAGGTGAACGTGGATATGGAGGTGCACCTGGTCCAATAGGACCCACAGGCAATAAGGGTGACAAAGGTGAACCTGGTGTAGGAGGACTGCAAGGTGAGCCTGGCCCTGCAGGTCCACCGGGACCAGTAGGACCTCAGGGAGTTCCTGGATTTCCTGGACCAATTGGAGAGCCTGGCAAGGAGGGCCCTGAAGGACCACTAGGGCCCAAAGGTGAACCAGGATTACAGGGATTTCCAGGAACACAAGGTTTTCCTGGAGAAGTAGGGCCCCCAGGTCTCAGGGGATTGCCAGGACCAACAGGGCCAAAAGGGGAAGCAGGGCACAAGGGATTAATTGGTCCACCAGGTGCACCTGGACTGCCAGGACCCAAAGGAGAAGCTGGGATGCCTGGTGAACTAGGATTACAAGGTTCTCCTGGAATACCTGGCCTTACAGGATCAAGTGGACCAATAGGTCCTCCTGGACTCCCAGGTCCAAAAGGAGAACAAGGATTGACAGGTGCACCTGGTCTACCAGGTGTTGGTGTAACTGGACCAATAGGACCCCAAGGGCCGTTGGGACCACCTGGAGTAACAGGTCCCTCAGGACCACCTGGTTTGCCAGGACCTCCAGGACCACCGGGTGAACCTGGCCGTCCTGCAGAAATCGGACCTACACCACCAGGTATGGGACAGTATTTGCCAAATATGGGAGCTGCCATTGATGGAGTAAAAACACCATATGAGTATACAGGAAAAAAAGGAGGAAATGTTCATGAAATGCCAGCATTCACTGCTGAACTGACCACTCCCTTTCCTTTAGTGGGAGAACCTATAAAGTTTGAGAAGTTGTTATACAATGGCAGAAATGGATACAATCCCCTCACTGGCATGTTCACTTGTGAAATTCCAGGAATTTATTACTTTTCTTATCATGTCCATTGTAAAGGTGCCAATGTTTGGGTTGCATTGTTCAAGAATAATGAGCCAGTAATGTACACATATGATGAATACAAAAAGGGATATCTTGACCAAGCCTCCGGGAGTGCAGTGCTCCCTCTTATGTATGGAGATCAAGTCTATATTCAGATGCCTTCAGATCAAGCAGCTGGATTGTATGCAGGTCAATACGTTCACTCTTCATTCTCTGGATATTTATTGTATCCCATGTGAGCAACAATAACACAAAAAAATAAATAAAAAACAAATGTTCATTTTGCTTCTAAATTTTATGTAACTTTTAACTGCCGTAAACTATGTGCTACCAGTACAACGTAAAGCAGGACATTATCTGGCAGTGGAACCTTCTTTTAGCACAGTCACATTTTTTTTGGTTGTATGCATAGTATGCACAAGAGAAGTGTTATTTCATTATATTAAGATCTTGCCCAGCCTAATATCATTCATGTGTCTTGGCACATGCTGGAAATGAGCATGCATGTGCATAGCTAAGTCATTCAGAACTCTACAATGGTCCAACAAGGAAAACAAAAATGACAGAAACTGGCAAAAAAACACCAAAAAACCCCAAGGATATTGTGGCGATAATTCTTATTCCATCTCCTCCAAAGCTGAAACAAAATTTTTCTTAGATGGTTCTCTAATACCAGTGACCAGATCTTAAAAAGCCTTTGTTTATGAACAATAATCTCATTTATTGAGGGCCTTTGCTATGGGTGGATGGTGCACTGATCCTCAACTTCTCAACATTGTTGATATTGGAAAAAAAAACAGAAAATGGTGAGGGCAGATAATATTGTATCTACAAAACATTCCATCTTTGTTTACAGGTTAGTGGGCACTGTTCAATGGTCTGCATTGGATAAGGCATTCTCCATAGACAACATTTTTTTAAAGACTACTACTGATGTGGTTTCTTTGGTTATCCATAGAGAATCCCACTGCCGATTCAACCAGCGTAATGAAAACAACACCAACAAAACTGAAAAGGAACTGTTCTCCACACAAAAGTATGTATATGCCATCATACTTTGATGAACCACTTCTTATATGGCATATGACCCCTTACATGAAACAAAATTCTCATTCTTATACATTTACAATCTGCAATTTCCACAATTCTGCTACAGCTGAGAAGCATATATCACACAAACACAAGGCTTTGAACATTGTTGGTGACCAACTACAAGAGCAATGCACTAGATTTCTACCTAATATTGTCTTTTATTCCAATGCTCGTTGGACAACAAAACCACAATAAACAGATTTGAGATGAGCCTCAGACTCGGATGGGGCAATACAAGTATCAATATTAGATATAAACACAAGGTCACCAAATTTATGGCTTGTACCAATATATATGTATGTATCAGGGCTTAGTTATGGAGACCAGAAAAGCATAGATGGTGTATGAGTAAGGAGAGCTGGTATAAGTAAGTCCGTTTATGCCCACTAGTGTTATGAGCTCACCATCGTTTTAAGAGACATCATTGGCCCAATACACTTTTTCTGCTGGAGCATGCTAACCACTGCACCCTCAAAAAGTTGAATAGGGCCAAAGGATGAACACAATAGTAGGAGCATGTTGAGCGTAAGGAAGATGGAGTACAATCTTGATGGCCATTTCTGTAGCAATCTAGAGCTTCTGTACTAAGCTGAAGCAACCTGGGCTTTATACAATCGTTTTTAAAAAAAATGAAGTTATGCAAAAACAAAATCTAGAACAAGGATGAGGCAACCACTGGCGACCAACCACCATTGATACCTACCATCAAACTACCATAGAGGGACATTTTCTGTTCAGAACTGCGGCGTTGGTGGGCTTCTTGTTCTTGATCTGGATTCTCTACTTTGGCTCAGTGATAACCATAAACTTGATATCAGGATCCAACATTATACTACTCATACTGCATACGCTGTTTTTTTTTAGATGAATAGAATAAATATAATTGGATACATAGAGATATGACATACAATTGCTGCTAATGATCTTTCACTAACTTCCTACAGACAGTATTATTAAAGGAAACTAGGCTGTCCCAACCATCAGTATAGAAATAGCTAGCAAATTGCATCTGACTTGGGTTAAGTACGTACCTATAAAACTATAGCTAACATAAAATGCACTAGAATGTATGGCAACTACATAAAAATATAATAAAAAAAAGCATTTGAAGCAAATCATACACAATTATAATAGATATATTGCGACGGTTTTAAAGGGTGGTTCATAGATATGTTATAGTTGTGATTTATAAGGAGGCTTTTTCTTCATTGTGCAACTGAAATGAGACACAATGGTGCTATCTTCCACATACAAGTAAAGCCCTACAGGTTACATCTGATTTTCTATTATAATTTATTTTGTTAGAACAAAAAAAAAAAAATGCCGGAATTATGACAAACTGTGTCAACCTTTCTAAATAAATGCACAAAAACTGATAACGGATATTCAATGCTGTATTTTACAGATGGTGCTAAACTTATGATTTATGTTTTATTTAAAGAATATTGGTTCAAAAACTTTTTCCCCCAGAAATGATGTCATTAGCAATCAGAGGCCAGAAATTCTATTGTAAAAAAAAAAAGTAAAAATCTTTATATATGAAAAAATTGAGGTCAAAAGCAAAAACTGAATGTGACCCTTATTTGGGTTAATTACATGTAAAGAACACAGAGATAAAAAAAAAAAAAGTAATTGTCCACGAATGTCGTAAAAGTTTCACAGATTTTGGGGAACTCTTGAATGTTCATCTGAAAACTGGCAATTCTAGATTGTTTTCCAGAGGGGGGAAATGAAAATGTTACAGGACACCAAATGCTTTTGTATTTAAAAATTTTGTATGGATTTGGAGAAGTATCTTATTAAATTTCTAATTTTATTTCTGTGAAATGGCTCTTTCATTCTTTTGTGAGTCTATCTTTATATGGTTCCTTCTCATTGTAACCAGACCATGTCACCCAGACCTGTAGGGGCATGCAGACACAAAACTGTTAGTGGTAACTGATCTCAGATAAATACCGACCATATACCAGAACAGGGATCCCCAAACTTTTTACCTGTAAGCCACATTTAGATGTAAAGCGTTAGTGAGCAACATAAGCATAAACATTATTACTGGGTGGTGCAAAATAAATGCAGTGATTGGCCATTTGGTAGCCCCTATAGGGACTGGCAGCCTGCAGGAGGCTTATTGTGCATCTTGAAACAGCCACATCACATTTTTTCAGAGTCCTGTATTTAACCTGAATATATTTGTGGGTTTTTCCTTGCATCCCGAACTATTTTTTCTGGCAGTTGTGGTTGAAAATGTAAGTTTTATTTGGTTTGGTTTCAAAAGAACCCCTAATTTTCCACTTCTTAATTAGAGTTTAAACACTGATTAGCATTCTGAATTCCTTTGATATTCTCTTATATCCCTTTCCGGTTTTATAAAGTTCAACAACATTTTCCAGCAGATCCTTTGATAATTATTTTGCTTTTCCCATGAATTAGAATACAAAAAACATGAGTGCAGCACTGGATGAAAGATGCAAGGGTCTGTCAGGAGTCCAGTAAGTCACTGACCTTTTATACACACCCACTAATTACAAGCAAACAGATCACAGGAGATGGTTACCTTTAATAGCCATTCTTACACTTTTGTGTCAAGTTGTGTGCATGTTATCAGGTCAAATCACCAGGGTATGGAAACTTTTTGATCAGGTTCATTTGGGTAGTTTGTGTAGTGATTATGATTTAAAAAGAGTAAAATGTCTGACAATAAATGGCTTCAGCCAACCGCTAACCATGAATGAAAAAAGTTTTTGTGTTATCATTCATATTCTCTGAAAAATGGTTAAGAAATCATAAATTCTGCCATGGAAAGTAAACTTATGAGCACAATTGTATTTGCTGATTATAAAAAGCTCACTCACCTTGTGATTTTTATTTTCTCTGATTCTCTTTCCATGATATACGTCTCCTAAGGCTCTTCCACGGGAGATGTTTAATTACAGAGGGAGAAATACATGTTCATTTATGGGTCAAAACCCATTGCACATATTGTGTTGGGTGATCTCATCATGCTGAAAATATATTATAAACAGCAGTAAATCTGGAGCCCTACAGCAGCTGTACATTAAGCAATAATATCTTACAAAAGTAACAATTTTTAGTATGGGTATGGGACCTGTTATCCAGAACAATAGGGACCTAATGTTTACTGGATAAGGGGTTTTCCTTCATGTGGCTCTTCATCCTGCTTGCTGCGGCTGGGTCCTGTGGCTTTGCTTGTCATGTGTCTTTACAGCCCTCGCACCAGCTTGCGACTCCTTGAGTGTGCGACCGCCATAAGCTAATGGTTAGGGCTGTGTACACTGTATAACTGAAAAGACGGTCCGCTCACACAATCTTTAGCAGTTGGGGGTAATACCTCCCTTCTTCAGGATATCCTGAAGAAGGGAGGTATTACCCCCCGAAACGTTGATATTATGGTGGCATGAATAAA
>CM044433.1:22480939-22505113 GCA_024363595.1 Xenopus borealis | reverse complement strand
GACGGCGCATGTAGCACATCGTTTACACAGGACGATGTCCTAAAATGCGTTCCGTACACTACTGCAGGTCAGTGGAAGGAAGGTGTGCGGTAGAGACAATACAATTGTTAGGGCTGTATAGAGACATCCCAGGAGTGACAGGCAAGAGGAATATCATCCCAGCTCATCCCTGTACTTCCCTGGTACTAACGCTAGAATCCCTTTAAGAGCCCTGGCAGATTTGAGGATGTGCCAACTCCAGCCCTGATGTGAGGGAAAGCAAGATAAGGGTAGAGGCTGGCAGGCAGTGAGGTAGGGGTTGGACCCCATTAGGGTGTTCATTAACTCTCTTGACTCCCTCCCTCTCTACAGTTACTACCTTGCACCGGTGAAAGTGGAGATTGCTTACTTTCTCCGTCCAATAACCCATAGGAGTGGTATAGACGAATTAAGGCCCCCATACACAGGCCGATAAAAGCTGCTGACAGATCGAGTCGGCAGCTTATTGGCCCTTGTAGGGGCCTTCCCTGATCGCGATCGGGCAGGTTAGAAAATCCTGTCCGTTCCCCTTCGTTATGATCCAATCATTGGGCCCTAGGGCCCACAATTGGATCAGCCCAGAGATCTGCTCATTTGGTGACATCGCCAAACAAGCCGATCTCTGCGTCTGTGGCCACCTTTAAGCTCATTCCTGTCATGAGTATTTCCAACAACTGGTCAGTTCCCTTATTCCTCCAAGAACATTGTCGAGAGCAGGGTCCCTTATTACCGGAATAAAGAAGAGCCTGTTCAGCATGTGCCAGAAGAGAAGACAGAAATGCTGTGCCAACAGGAGCAGAGTGCTTGGTGCCATTCTGTGCTTAGTATGGTCAGTGTCCAACAATAGCTGCAATTTGTAGCGACTCCTGAGTCTATCAATCTCTCCCAAAGAACAAAGGTGAGCGTCTAGCGCTCCCTCACACCGGAGCTATAGCATTACTACCTGTCACACCCAACGCAACGTTTCCTCCCGCAGCTCCTTCCATGCTGCTTTTCCAATTTGGTGTACCCCTGTCTGGCCCATAGAGACACTCGCTGCCTTCCATTGTTGGGATCAAGTACAAGCTACTGTTTTATTATTACACAGAAAATTAAAAAAAAATTTGGTTTATTTGGATAAAATGGAGTCTATGGGAGCTTTCTAGATAATGGGTTTCCAGATAACGGATCTTATAGTTGTATATCTTATTCATCTAGGTCAGTGCTCCCTAACCAGTAGTTTGCAAGCAACATGTTGCTCTCCAACCCCTTGGATGTTGCTCCCAGTGGCCTCAAAGCAGGTGCTTATTTTTGAATTCCAGGCTTGGAGACAAGTTTTATTGCATAAAAACCAGGTGCCAAACAGAATCTCCTATAGGCTGCCTAAATAACCAATCACAGCCTGTATTTGGCACCAGCAGTTACTTTTTTCACGCTTGTGTTGCTCCCCAACATTTGGCTCATGGGTAAAAAAAAAAAGGGGGTTGGGGACCCCGGATCTAGATCCTGAGATATCTGTAGAAATGTAGAAATAAGTCAAATCAATTGGATGTGCTGTGTTTTTTGTTTTATTTGAATTATTTCTACATATATATGTGTGTATGGTAGGAAGACGGATTTCCATATATCATAGTTGGTTTAGTACTGGCCTTGCTTGAAGCTCTAACCTGCTTCATAAAGGTCTGTGTTTAATCAGACACGGAGCACTGAAAAGTACCTTTATTGGGGTCACCATACATTCACAAAGATATGTACAAATGATGCTGCTCTCCTGCGTGTTCTCATTTCGATGCCACCCAAAAAGTTACCTTGCTATGTGCATCCATCGAATGCCTGTATGACAGAGATTAAATTACAATACAAAAAAAAACAAAAACTACACACACATACACAATCGCCACTGATTGATATAGGTTTTTAGTCAGCAATTTTCTTACATCATTGCACAAAAAAACAAGAAAGAAAGGGCTGCAGGCAGAAGAATCCTAAACCAGCTCTAAGTTGCTCCTCTTTCACCAACACTTGTCACGTTTGCACCAGGGAAGTATCCAATAAAATATTTTCTTTGCTGGTCTATTTGCAGCTGTTTCAATAAAGCTGATCTCCAATTGGTTGTCCGGTGTTGGTAAATTAGAGATAGATAAATTAGAGATAATATACATTACCCAAGCACTTGACTTCTTCTGCCTTCTCAGTCCAGCTGCTCCCCATCTGTTGCCTCTTTTAGGCGTATCCCGGTCAATTCAATGGCAGGCAGCTATTTTGGATGCTTAAAACCAAATCACATGCAAAAACGAGAAGCCCAACAGCTTGCAATTATTTCCTCAGGCAATAGGAAAACATGTTTTTTTCCCCAAAATGTATCAGTTAATAGTGCTGCTCCAGCAGAATTCTGCATTGAAATCCGTTTCTCAAAAGAGCAAACAGATAATTTTATATTCAATTTTGAAATCCGACATGGGGCTAGACATATTGTAAGTTTCCCAGATGTCCACGGTCATGCGAGTTGTAAAAAATGTTTCTAATATAGTTAGTTAGCCAAAAATGTAATGTATAAAGGCTGGAGTGACTGGATGTCTAACAGAACACTACTTCTTGCTTTTCAGCTGAGTTAGTCAGCGACTTGAGGGGGGGCCACATGGGACATAACTGTTCAGTGAGTTTGCAATTGATCCTCAGCATTCAGCTCAGATTCAAAAGCAACAGTTATGACCAATGTGCCCCCCTTGAAGTCTCTGATTGGTTACTGCTTGAGAACCAATCAGTGGGAACCAAGAAAGCTGAAAAGCAGGAAGTTGGATTCTGGCTATTATGTTACACATCCAGTCACTCCAGCCTTTATACATTACATTTTTGGCTAACTAACATTTTTTTTTTTAATCTGACATGGGGCTAGACATATTGTCAATGTGACTTGTACTCTGATAAACTTCAATCACTCTTTATTGCTGTACTGCAAATTGAAGTGATTTCACCCCCCCCCTCCCCCCAGCAGCCTAACAAAAGAACAATGGGAATGTAACCAGATAACAGCTTCCTAACACAAGATAACAGCTGCCTGGTAGATCTAAGAATATCACTCAGTAGTAAAAACCCATGTCCCGCTGTGTTCCGTTCAGTTACATTGAGAAGGAAAAACAGCAGCCTGCCAGAAAGCAGTTCCCTCCTAAAGTGCTGGCACAAGTCACATGACCGGGGCAGCTGGGAAATTGACAAAATTTCTAGCCCCAAGTCAGATTTGAAAAAAAAAAAAAAATGTTTCTAATATAGTTAGTTAGCCAAAAATGTAATGCATAAAGGCTGGAGTGACTGGGTGTCTCACATAATAGCCAGAATCCAACTTCCTGCTTTTCAGCTTTCTTGGTACCCACTGATTGGTTCTCAAGCAGTAACCAATAAGAGACTTCAAGGGGGGCACGTTGGTCATAATCTGTTTGCTCTTTTGAGAAATGGGTTTCAGTGTAGAATTCTGCTGGAGCAGCACTATTAACTGATGCGTTTTGAAAAAGCATGTTTTACCATGACAGTATCCCTTTAAGGCTTTGTCACCTCTACTGGCAACATATATGATATGTACGCCATTACCCTTAAGAGATATTCACTATTTAAACCACAGTGCCTGATACCATCTATTATCCTGGGTGTATCTGAAATACCTATCCGCAAACTCCACACTATGTAGCAACATTAGAGACTGGCCTTTTAAAGGGCATCTAACCCACCCCACACAAATTATGCAAACCTACTCAGTACTCCGTCGAAATCAACATTCATTTTCAGTTTTTAGTGGTTATGAGGTCAGTTAGAATCACTTTGAATGAGAACTGATGAGGTGAACGTCTTGTATTAGCGGTCCAAAACTGCAGATATTACAAACACCACTGAAAATAGAAAAGAAATGTAAACTACTACCCCAAGTTAGTTCACATTATTTTTTTTTTTTGTGGGAGTGTAGATGCCCTTTAACCCAAATGGAGGACACTCTGCAGTGAACATGAATGTGCCCCTTGTTTAAATGGTGTTGAGGGGTCGATATGATTAATGTATTTCTTCCAGACAACTCAGAGATCTCTGAATCACTGAGATAACATTCCTTGATACAGAACAACTCTCAACATTGAAACATTTTGAAATGAAACAGGAGAATACATTGTGAACACATTGGAGGTAATGGAGTAACGTGAACACAGTTTGCCGTCTAATCCAATAAACCAACCGATCAATCAGATATTTTTCTTTTTCATAATCGAATGCCTTATTGGCTGCTGGGGGTTAAGGGGCGGGGCCAAACGTTGTCCATTGTACTACATTACATCTACGCAACATATTTTGGGGCAAAATACTGATAATTTCTCAAAAAATCCTATACAAATGTACATATCACATCTTTGCTCCTGGCTTTAGCACTCCAATGGGAGGATCCGGGGCAATTAGACAAATCAGAAGAAGCATCCAATTCTGTAGAGCGTTAGAGAGCTTGGCTACCAGAACTAACACTCTATCCAGTCAAACACTGGGCAGGAATCCCACTGGTTCCTCTTGCTGTACAAGAAGTATTCCAATTTCCCATTCCTATTATACAGAACGCACGGGGCATTAAAGTTTCTTTTTTCCTTTCTCCGTCTTGATTCCACCTCGCCCCCCAAAAAAATACTTTAACGGTAAAAAAAAAGAAAAACTGTAAAAAAATAGGAAAAGTGTCTTGTCAGATGTCCTTAGCACCATGTGTATCACGTCAAGTTCTTAATTGTTTTCTGTTCAACGAGGTCCCTTATAAACATCTGCTCGGCTGAAACGTTGTGGTATTCGTTCTGGAAAGCAGAGAAAGGGCACAATTAGAATCTCACCTACTCGGAACAACGTTATGCGGGTAACGGACAGATCACATCAACACTGAACATAAACTAAAAGTCAGCTGAAGGCTGCTGGGTGTGAGGGAAATACACACGCTGGTGCAGTGTTTGAAGTACAGGACCAGTTATCCAGAACTTTTTCTGGATAAGGGTCTTTGTGCTAGAAAAATCACCCTTTTTAGTATGTTATCGAATGCTCCATTTCTAGCAACATTGCAATTGGTCTTCATTGTTTATAGGTCATAATTTTTTTTTTAGTTATTTGCCTTTTTCTTCTGACCATTTCCAGCTTTCAAACGAGGGTCACTGACCCCATCTAAAATACAAACACTCTGTAAGGCTACCCGTTTATTGCTACTTTTTATTTCTCTTCTTTCTATTCAGGCCTCACCTAGTTATATTCCAGTCTCTGATTCATGAACCAATGCATGGTTGTTAGGGTCATTTGAACCCTGAAATTGGAATTGGAATAAAAAGCTAATAAAAACTCCAAAAAAAAAAAGACAAATAAAAACCAAATGCAAATTCTCAGAATATCCTTTTCTACATCATACTAAAATTTAATTTAAAGGTGAACAACCCCTTTGAATAAACACAATAGAATTACTTTGGTTCCTTTAGGACCAAGTAAAAGGTACTTTTTATTATTACTACGATTCTTATTACTAATATTTAAAATGTTTGATTATTTGATTAAAATGGAGATTGTTTGCCATAATTTGGAGCTTTCTGAACAACAGGTTTCCAGATAATAGATTTCATACCCGTACAGGAAGAGACTTGTAACTAAGCGCTTTAAAGGAGAATTCAACCCCTTTGTGAAAAAAGCCCTCCCGTGTAGGCCCCCTCCCTCCTTCTTCCTCCCCTCCGGCCTACCTGCCCCCCCCTCGGGCAAATGCCCCTAACTTGTTACTGACCCCTCCTTCCAGGGGTTTTTATGGGGCTGCTGCCGCCCCCCCTCCTGCTCCGCGCTTTAAACTTATAGCGTCACAGCAGGTGCCGCATCACTAGTGCAGCGAGTGATGTTGTGCTTGCTGCACTAGAAGAGACGAATTTCCGTTTTTAAAAAACGGGAATTCGGCTCTTAAAGTTACCAGAGGCGGCTTTTTGCCTCCCCTGGTAACTGACCGCTCCGTGCCGCCTGAGGCAAGGTTCACAGACGCCAAAGTCACAAAGTTTACAATTTCTTTTTCCAGAAACCTCACAACATTTGGTGCATGCGCAGTAGATGTGCACCGGCAAATCCCTCGCACTGTGCATGCGCCAGAAAACACTGGTCAATCCAGGAAGAAGAGGGATTGGCGCCTGTGATCTCTGCTGGACAGGACCTGGAAGGAGGGGTAAGTGACAAGTATGGGGCATTTGCCCGGGGGAGGAGAAAGGGGGGCCTATACAGGGGAGGGATTTTTCAAATAGGGGTTGAATTCTCCTTTAACCCTGAAGTCGGGTTACCAGCTCTCCGGCAGGTCCAACTGGGAGTGACTGTGAAATCACACACTATACATACTGACAAACCGCAACTGCTCAGATAAGCGAGTCACCAATATAAATTGCCAGGCATTTGCAGACATATATCAGGAACCTTTGAAAATCTTGTTGGGTGAGGAGCACATTAGCTTGTTGAGGTGGCCCTCTCCTAACAAATGCTGTAAGCTTGCAGTTTCATTGTTGACTTAATGTATGGCTTGGGGAAATCCGCTGGCTGAGAGACCTCACAAACAAGTTAATCTTTGTGTGTTTGTGTAGCTTTAAGACATTCTATCATGATGTTTATGATGTATTTTTTATTTCTAAATTACACTGCAAATAATTCACTCTACAATATAAAATGTAATTCCTGAACCAGCAAGTGTATTTTTTAGATGTAATATTGGTGTGTAGGCAGCCATCTCAGGTCATTTTGCCTGGTCATGTGCTTTCAGAAAGAGCCAGCACTTTAGGATGGAACTGCTTTCAGGCAGGCTGTTGTTTTTCCTTCTCAATGTAACTGAAGGAGTCACAGTGGGACATGAGTTTTACTATTTAGTGCTGTTCTTAGATCTACCAGGCAGCTGTTATCTTGTGTTAGGGAGCTGCTATCTGGTTACCTTCCCATTGTTCTGTTGTTAGGCTGTGTTTATCAGAACAAAAGTCATATGACTGGGGGCAGCTGGGAATCTGACAATATGCTAAGCCCCATGTCAGACCTCAAAAATAAATATAAAAAAAATCTGTTTACTCTTTTGAGAAATGCATTTTATTACAGAATTCTGGTGGAACAGCACTATTGCATGATGCTTTAAAAAAAAAAAAATCTAATGGCAGTATCCCTTTAAGATTGCAACTAGCTATTCAGTTCTCCAGTTGTTGCATCTATATTTTCACAATACATAGAAGATTGGAGCGTGACTCTAGGGATGCACCGGTTCGGGATTCGGCCTTTTGCAGCAGGTTTTGGTTCCTAATTTGCATATTCAAATTAGGAACAGGGAGGGAAACTGGATGACCTTTTGTCACAAAACACGGAAGTTAACTTTTTTCCCCTTCCCACCTCTATTTTGGATATGCAAATTAGGGTCCGAATCTTTCTCGAAGGATTCAGCTGAATCCAAAATAGTGGATTCGGTGCATCCCTACTCACAACTTTGCCATATGGGCCCGGTCACAACTGTGACTGTTATTGTTTGGGTTATTGTGTATCAAGAGGGCTACATGAAGGGGCCACCCTCATTTATTTTTAGTCCTTACACCCTTTCATCATGCCATAGCAATAAATGTGATCATGTATGTAATCAGACATTGGTGTATAAATGCCTTATTCACTTAACCTCAGTATTTTGTTCAGTAAGAAATATACTGGGGAAGGTGCCTACCAAAGACGGCTTATTATTTGGCCTTTTCATATCAGTTGTGCACAGAATCAAGTCTGTTGCCGGGAAAAGACTTACCTGAGCCATGACCGACATGGTCTCATTTCCATAGTAATGTAGTGAACTGTTTAAAGAGGTCAGGTTGTATTTGAATCCAGCTATATGTACTTCATTGCATATATGGAATGCCAGGGTGATGGCGATGACTCCAGTTGTCGGATGTTTTGGTTTCTAAAGAAAGAAAAGAAGACGCTTAAGAGCTTGGTTGGTTATTGATAGGGGAGGGCTTGGTAGTCAAAAGCGGTGACAAATGTGGACAAACCTTATCGTGATCATCATCTTCATCATCAGTGCCCACCAACAAACCTCAAATCATTTGTATAGATCCCGAGACCCATGTTTTACAACATTGGCAGAAAACTGCCCAGCACTAATGAGAACAGTATATTGTAAGGATAATATACCATTAAAACTCTGCAAGAACTGCTTGGGGAACCCAACCTGGAGACCTTTACTAAAGGTGGCCATACACAGAGAGATTTCACCAAACGAGCGGATCTCTCCCCGATATGTCCCATATGTGCGGTTGGATCGCGGGACGGCATCAACAAACAGATGCGGCCGCAATCCGACGGTATTTTTTAGTCCTACCCGATCGACATCTGCCCGACTTTCAGCCAGATATCGATCTGTAAAGCCCGTCAGAGGGCCCCATACACGGGCCAATAAGCTGCCAACTTGGTCTGTCGAGAGCTTTTATCGGCCTGTGTATCCACCTTTACTTGCAATATCTACAATTGCGACACTTGGCCCTATACGTATGCCCAAATTGTTTGGCACCAGAAAACAGCCCTATAGTGCGTATATGTAAGGGGGGATTTTCCCAGAGAAAACTAATCTCACAATGGTACTCACTTCTCAATGGAAAAAAACTCTATGAACAAGTGGGAAGAAGCCCAAGGCCAACCTATTGACCTAGAAACATGGCACAATATCTGGGAAAATGCAACCCAATCCGTATTACTCTAAAAGAGAACATATATAAGATGTTGGTGGGTTGGTACCATGCCCCCTCCTTGACACACAAGATGTTCCCACAAACAACCTTCCCAAACTGTTGGAGGAGCTGTAGCATGGAAGGGGCATTAATACATGTGTTCTGGACCTGTCCAGGCATTCAAACATATTGGACAATGGTGAGACATTGGTTACTCCTTGAAGTGCAGCCTGATCCTATGATTATTGTACTAGGTAATAGAATCTCCAAGCTTAAAAACCCAATGCAAAAGCTGGTGAACTTGTTACTTACCATGGCCAGATGTGCAATTGCAGGGAAATGGAAAAGCACTCGCCTCCCCAAATCCAAAACAGACTTTCTGGAAAAAGTCTGCTTCATCAGGAGAAGGGAAAACCTAACAACACTAAGAAATGACACTGTGGGCAGCTTTGATAGAACTTGGGCTACTTGGATTCTGCTCAGGAGATACAGAGGTTACACTGGAACTGTTCCGATCTGGACTAATCTCTTAGCCCTCTGAAATTAAAACGAAACCAGACATAGACCCGAAAGGGTTAACTAAGGGGGGAACAACAGCCGCCAATATTTCAGCCCACAAACCATAGCATTGCCTTTACATAGAACCTGCCCAAGGAAGAACGTTTGTACTCTCTGTTCATTTACATTTTGTACTTGATTTCTTATTTTGAGTTATTCGTGTTCATTTAAGTATGGATGGCCTACTCATAGTTCCTCTTTATTTGGTTGACTACGCCTTTGGTAATGACAAATGCTTAAAGGGATCCTGTCATGGGAAAACATGTTTTTTTCAAAATGCATCAGTTAATAGTGCTGCTCCAGCAGAATTTTGCACTGAAATCGATTTCTCAAAAGAGCAAACTGATTTTTTTATATTTCATTTTGAAATCTGACATGGGGCTAGACATATTGTCAATTTCCCAGCTGCCCCTGGTCATATGAGTGATATCACTCCAACTTGCAGTACAGCAGTAAAGAGTGATGATCACAGATGAAGAGCACAAGTCACATGACTTGGGGCAGCTGGGAAATTGACAAAATGTCTATACCAATGTCAGATTTCAAAGTTAAATATAAAAAAAAATCTGTTATTTTGAGAAATGGATTTCAATGTAGAATTCTGCTGGAACAGCACTATTAACTGATGCAATCTGAAAAACAAACAAACAAACATTTTTTCCCATGACAGTATCCCTTTAAGCATTTAACTTTAACTCAAGTGAATATATAGGCTCAATGGATGTAAAATGAATGTTTTATTGTGAAAGAAAACATAAAACACCAAAAAAAAAAAAAGACATTAAGACTCTGGAACCACTTTTCAAGCTTGATACTCTGGTTCATTTTCAGGTGATCCTTGGCAATTTTTTTAAAGGACCAGTAACATCAAAAAATGAAATTGTTTTAAAGTAATAAACATACAATGCAGCGTTGCCCTGCACTGGTAAAACTGCAGTGTTTGCTTCAGAAGCACTACTATTGTTTATATAAATAAGCTGTTGTGTAGCCATGGGGGCAGCCATTCAAAGGAGAAAAGGCTCAAGTTAAGCAGCAGATAAACTCTGTAGAATATAATGTTATCTGTTATCCATTACTTATCCTGTGCCATATAGTCATTTTTCAATTTCCGCCATTGTAACTTAGCAGTTTGTTTAAATGAGCTATAGTAGTGTTTCTGAAGCAAACAGATCAGTTTTAACAGTGCAGGGAAGCACTACATGATATTTTCTTTACTTTAAAACACTTTCATTTTTTGGTGTTACTGTTCCTTTAACCTGTGCTCGGGTGTAAATATTATGCTAGACATGCAGAGGAGACGAGCTCTATAAAAATACTTTCTCCTTTATACATTGTTTACAGGGACAAATGCAAAGATTTACAGTTTACAGTTATAATGTTTGTATAGCAACTGGCCTTGGCAGACTATGAACAATTAAAATGATTTTCTGCTTTTTTTAATCTCATTTCATGAGAGAGATAAATATACTCCCTATATACACACACACACCTTTTCATGAGGAAGCGACTGTAAATACAGTACATTTAAACCCTATTCTTCACCTAGTTAGCACAATAAATTTACCCAAAAGCCTGATATTTTTAGTGTGCACGTTCTCAATTGATTTAAAACAAAAAAGATAAAAAGGGTTTAGAAGAGGGTGTTCATTATAATTCTATAATACACAAAAGCCGTAAATATCTTGTAAATTATATCCTTATAAACGGTGAGTTCTGATGTCATTTCTGTCACATGACTCACTGAAACTTGTGTATTATAATAAATAAAGTACCCCCAGTTGCAAAATATGAGGATATTAGAAGTTACCTCGGAGTTCCATGACCTCCATGAGGCCTTCGGCCTCGTGTTTTTATATGGTCATGAAACTCCTCGATAACTTATAATATCCTTATATTTTACAAGAGGGGGTACTTTATTCACTATATAATATAAATAGGGATGCACTGAATCCAAAATTTGGTTCAGGATTTGACCGTTATCAGCAGGATTCGGACAAATCGTTTTGCATGGCCGAACCCTAATTTGCACATGTAATTTTGATGCAGGAAGGAAAATCACGTGGCCTTTTGTCACAAAACAAGGAAGTTAAAATTTTTTCCAAAATTTTCCTTTCCCGTCCCTAATTTTCATATGCAAAATTAGGACACATTTGAATTGGCCAAATGCCAAAAAGTGGATTTGGTGCATCGCTAAATTTAATATAGAATATTGACTTCGCTACTCTGTACCCTAAGGAGGAAGTCATTCACATGAAACGCGTCAGGCAGGCAAGAGCGCCCAATACAGCAGGCTGCAGTTTGGAACACCGGCAATTAAGACCAATCTGGGACAGCGATATCTGGAGCAGGACACCATGGAGAGTCTGACTATAGGCAATCTTAATAGCTTTTTTTGTGAGTCCATTTTTATCAAAACCGAGCAAGCATATCTTTTTTTTTTTTAGAATTAATGCTGGTAACAATTGAGAAGCTGAAGTTGTTCAAGATATACTGATATATAAAATGTTTGTGAGTATCCAATCAAAACTCCTTGAGGGTGTATGGTACCAGTGCTGCTTTAGGGTAAGGCCACACGGGGAGTTTTCGGGGAGATCTGTCTTATCGCGACTTTTAAAATCGCGCCGCTACCTGTGAATAAGTGCAGGCGAGTTTACGTGTCGCGGGTGCGCAGCGTGACGAAGCTATTCGGGGAGATTCGTCGCAGCAATAAGTCGCCAGGCGACAGATCTCCCGAAAACTCCCCGTGTGGCCTTACCCTTAAAGCAGGGAACTCCAACCTCTTTTATCTGTGAGCCACATTCAAATGTAAAAACATTTTGGAGAGCAACACAAGCATGCAAAAAGTTCCTGGAGTGCCAATTACGAGCTGTGATTGGCTCTTTGGTAGCCCCTATGTGGACTGGCAGCCTACCGGAGGTTCTGTTTGGCAGTACACTGAATCCACTATTTGGGATTCGGCCAAATCCCCAAATCCTGCGTGAAATATTTGAATGGCAAACCAAATCCGAATTTGCATATGCAAATTAGAAGCGGGAAAGGAAAAAGTGGAAAAATGTTTTACTTCCCTGTTATGAGATGAAAAGTCATGTGATTTCCCTTCCCAAACGTAAATTTGCAAATTAGTATTCGGTTCGGCCAGACACAAGGATTCGGCCAAATCCAAATCCTGCTGAAAAAGGCTGAAACCCGAACCTAATCCTGGATTCGGTGCATCCTTAGTTTATATGGAACTAAAACTTGCCTCCAAGCCAGGAATTCAAAAATAAGCACCTGCTTTGAGGTGACTGGGAGCCACATCCATGGGTTGGTGAACATGTTGCTCATGAGCCACTGGTTAAGGATCACTGGTTTAAAGGGTAACTATTATTAAACTTGCTGGCTTTGGAAAAGAGCACCCTTATCCTTGTAAAGTGTGCTATCACACTTTTTTTTGCAGTCTATTCTGAGCGCTGGTCCACCTTTCAAAACTTTTTTTTTTTACTCTGTACCCTAAGCCATTTCTCCTTGATGCATATTATAATATACAATTCGAGAAAAGACTCCTCTGGCACAATATTACAATTCTGTAAATAAATGCTGTGGACAATATACTTGGATGTTGTATAATGTTAGTGTACCTGAACAAACAAATGTGAGACAATGCAAATACAAAATCGTACAATCAGCCAATCATCTGTCGATCAGTGGGTCTTGAGACTCTGAAGAGGTACAACACTCGGGTAAAGGAGAAAGGATGCTTTGTGGTTCTCCAGCTCATCACATTACTAGGACACTAGTAAGAATCTGTAAAACATTCGGTAAGTGAATGAGAAATTGTGAACTCACCTCGGCCTTTGGAAAGCTGATTGGAAAATTCAGTAGATTCTGAGACACTTGTCGAAGAATGAAAGGATTCAGCACTCTCAGCTGGTGGGGCTTGTAGATCAGGTTCATGGCTGGTTTCCTCCAGAATCCATATGTGCTCTGTCAGACAGGCATCAAGCAATTAGAGGTGACATGATCCTGGCAGACACACACAAGCTCCCCAAACATTTACCAGGAAAGACATGAACCTAACGGTCTAGGGAGTAAATGTAGACATAATCCCACACAGGGAATATGTCATTTAAATAAAAAAATAAGATCAAATTAAGAACATTACAAGAGTTTTCATTCAATTACCTGTACAAGACAATCAAGGTGAATGGACTGTTAATTGTTAGGGATGCACCAAATCCACTATTCTAGGATTCATCTAAATCCCAAACCCCTGTGAAAAACTCGGCTGAATCCCAAATCCTTTGTTAAAGAATAGGCTGAATCCTAGACCAAAACTTGAACCCTATTTTGCATATGTAAATTAGGTGGAAAAGAGATCGACTTTCGCATCATGCGGCTAAAACATTTTTTACTTCCTCGTTGTGTGACAAAATGTGGCATGATTTTTTGGATTCGGATTCCGTTTGGCCAGGAACTTATATTCGGCTGAATCAGAATCCAGAACCAAGTCCTGGATTCGGTGCATCCCTATTAATTGTGTAAGGCTAAAAGGGGATGATTGCAGCCTCTGGACGCCCACACGCGAAATCCAGCCCTGGGCTGGACCACCCATAGGGAGCTTTGAGCAGTGGCAGGGAGACTTAGCCTGTAGGCCAGTTATGGTGAAAATTGGGCAGAATTAAATTTGGGCCCATTGGTTACATCTGAAATCCCTGCTAATGGTCGACTGAGTAAGATTTGGGGTGAAAACTAAAGGTGGCCATACACGGGCAGATAAAAGCTGTGGACAGACTGTGTCGGCAGCTTATCTGCCCGTGTGGGGGGCCCTCCGACGGGCTTTCCCGATCGATATCTGGCCGAAATCCATGTGGCTAAGGGCAGAGACACACTTCAGGGAGACTAATCTCCCCCAAAAAGCCTTCGTTTTATGAAGTTGTCCGAAGTTGCCTCACGAGAAACTCGCCGTCGGTTTAGATTCTAGCTGGTGGGAAGTCTCACTGGGCGACAAAATCTCCCCGAATCTTCAAGTGCGTCTCTGCCCTTGCTTTGGAAATTCCTTCCATTTCATATAGAGGGAAAAGAGACATTGGATGTCAGATGAACTGACCTGCATGTAAGTTTACTGGCTACTGACAGCTCTGAACATTCCTTTTTATTGCTTCAGTCTGTGCATCACCGCCGTGAGGCAAAGAGGCAACATACACACTTACCACTCGTTTGTGCATGAGCAGCTCTGATAACCACTTGACATCATGAGGCTTAAACATCAAAAGGACAACAGTAGTGTTGGGATCATAGTGCAAACTGTTTGAGAAGATAGACTCAGGATAGCAGAGTCGGAACGTGGTCTTCTGTCCCACATCATCTTCATAGCCCAGTACAGGGCCGTCATTCATCCTGTGGGAACAAGTCGATTTTTAGACAGAAGCATATTGTGACATGACAAGGAGAACATACTTATATATTTATAACTGCAATCCAAACTTGCCAAAAATATTTGTTGTGTGCATACAAGGAGCTATTCATACAAACATAACTCCCATGTGAAAAATCAACATTCAAACAGGTTGATAATTGAGACTAAAAACTGAACTTGTCCAATCACATCATCGGCAAATCCAAACATGGGTGTGTGTGTGTGGGGGGTTTATGGGGGTGCTCTTCTCCCTGAAAACATATTCTGACATGCAGATGCTGGAGCATGCTATTCACATACATGCAAACAAAGCTGACGGATGCGGCAATGGCGGGGGTCACCCTGCGTGATCAATCTCCTGCTCTGACCGCTGCTCATCGGTTGGTGTATAATTCTTACCCGTTTCGTGCACTCAGGCATAAAACGCGTAGGAATTATACACCCCCCAATGTAACCTGTATTGCGACTGAATAAAGCTGAAATTTGACGCCAAACGAGCGGATTTTCTCCCTAATATGCCACTAACAGCAGGTCTTTATCGGGGGTAATCCGAACAATCAGATTACGACAAGGGCAATGGGCTCCGACGGGTCAGTCGGGTTAAAATCAAACCTTTCCTATCGATATTGTGGCCAGATATCGATCGGGAAGACCCGTTGTACGCCCCCATCCCCCATACATGAGCAGAAAAGCTGTCAAATTGGTTGAAATGACCGATATCAGCAGCTTTTTCTGCCTGTGTATGGCCACCTTAACTGTAACAGGACGTGTGGAAGCAAAAGACAGAACTCTGTCTGTTAATTGGCTCATTTGACCTAGTATGTTTAGTTTGCTTGTGTGCACCGTGAATCATGCAATCCCAGGGGCGGCCCTTGTTTCTTAAAACGGCAGTTTTCTATTTATGATTTCTCAATGGCACACGCTACTAAAAAACTATGTTATTATGAAAATGGTTTTACATATGAGCTGTTTATGCAATATTTTTATAGAGACCTACATTGTTGGTTGGTATGGTTTTCCTTTAATACAGAGGTAGCAAATCATTAGCATACATCTCTATACTCAAAATATGGACCAGATAAGGAAAGGGTGTTGGTTAAAGGCCCCTAAAGAGTAGGCTTGGCCTATCCTGATGTCCAATGAAGTTTAAAGATTGCAATATGATGACAGTTTATTTAAAAAAAAAATTATCTGTTTATTATTATTATCAATATGTTTATGTATCTTTTGTGTTAAAAAAAGCCCCAAATAGACAGCAAAGGAGGGCTCAAAACCAAAATACCTGAAAAACTCTGGCCTAAAGGTGGGTGATACCAGGCTTGGGCCCAACACTCTGCTCATAATGGACAGTTGGATCGCATCAACGAATAGATGCAGCCCGCAATCCAGCGGGATTTTTACCCCTTCCCGATCGTCATCTGGCCAACTCTTGGTCAGATATTGATCAGGGAAGCCGTTGGGGGGCCCCACACACACAGGAGAATAAGCCGTCAACTCAGTCTGTTGGCAGCTTTTATCAGACGTGTATGGCCAACTTAAGGTGTGTCTGTGACAGACAACTGAGATGTGCATAGAAGCTAATGAGCGTATTAATAATATAAGAAGTAGAATATCATGTGTACAGCCACACGAGTCAGCAGATGTTGATCAACAGGAACAGTGCAAAATTAAGAAGCAAAACACGTCCATTCTCCACGACTTCATTAATTCATTCAGCATTGTAGTGTTCTCCAAGCAAATAAAATGTTCTTCTTAAGGGAGAGGGAGTAAATACCTTATTATGATATCATAGCTGTCAATTTTTTTGCCTAATGTGCTGTTGCGCAGCACTCCTCCGTTCCCCACCACAACGCATTTCTTGCAGGAAATACTGGGAAGAAGAGACAAACAGCAGGGAGATTAATAAAAATGTGCTTCAACGTATACACGGCTTGGACATTTGGATACAATTACACGTATTTGTTACACTTTTATTTTTCTTTCCAGAACATCACCATAATTCCCTGGGAGCCGTAATTGAGAACAGCTGTAGAGCAGGCAATACCATCTGCTGGGTCTCAATACAGAACAGTGATTATCTGAGCCAGACACTTCCACAGGCTGCACACGACCCACAGAGCTTTTAGCATAATGGAACAAGTAGCAGATCCAGACAGTTATCCTTTTGAAGGGGTTGTTCACCTTTAAATTAACTCTCAGTATGATGTACAGAGTGATATTCTGAGACAATTTGCAATTGGTGTTCATTTTTCAAGGTTTTTGAGTTATAAAGCTTTTTATTCAGCAGCTCTCCAGTTTGCAATTTAAGCCATCTTGTTGCTAGGTTCAAAATTACCCTAGCAACTATGCATTGATTTGAATAAGAGCCTGGAATATGAATGGGAGTGGGCCTGGTAATCAAAAGTAGGAATACCGCTAAAATGGACACTTTACAGATAGGGTTGCCACCTTTTCAGAAAAATTTTAAGGGAGGGAACAAAAGGGACGGGCCTTGGTGTACAGGGGTGGGCCATGATGCAAAAGGAGCAGAGCCACATCGCCCGATGGCCAGAAGGCAGAGAGAAGGTAAGTGTAGGGCCAAGTTGTCTAATTCTGGGCAGTGTCATTCTGTAGCTACTAAAGGAAATAGGGTTCTGTCCTGCATATAAAACTCAAGGGATGAAAACATATTTATACCTTTATAGATCCCTAGTAAGGCCTCATCTGGAGTATGCAGTGCAGTTTTGGACTCCAGTCCTTAAAGGGATATCGTAATTTGTTTGAAAATGCATCAGTTAATAGTGCTGCTCCAGCAGAATCCTGCACTGAAATCCATTTCTCAAAAGAGCAAAACAGATTTTTTTAAATTTAATTTTGAAATCTGACATGGGGCTAGACATATTGTCAATTTCCCAGCTGCCCCAAGTCTTGTGACTTGTGCCCTGATTAACTTCAATCTTTACTGCTGTACTGCAAGTTGGAGTGATATCACCCCCTCCCTTTCCCCCACCCAGCAGCCTAACAACAGAACAATGGGAAGGTAACCAGATAACAGCTCGCTAACACAAGATAACAGCTGCCTGGTAGATCTAAAGGTGGCCATAGACAGGGAGATATCGCCAAAACGAGCGGATCTTTTCCGGCGATATCGGGCTGATCCAATCGTGGGCCCTAGGGCCCAACAATCGGATCAGAATGGTGGCGATATGGGAGGTCGAATCATGGGACAGCAAACACACAAACAAGATGCGCCCGCGATCTAGGTTTTTTAACCTGCCTGATCGATATCTGGCCGACTTTCGGGCAGATATCGATCGGGGAAGCCCATCAGATGGACCCACATATGGGCCAATAAGCTGCTGATTGACACCTTAAGAACGGCACTCAATAGTAAAAACACGTTGCGTACTATTCAGTTACATTGAGAATGAAAAACAACACCCTGCCAGAAAGCAGTTCCCTCCTAAAGTGTTGGCACAAGTCAGGCATATACACAGTGATGGAAATAATTATTAGGTGCTTGTGCTAGAATACTGGGACGAGGAACAATGTGGGGTACCTAGTGTTTTTATATGGTCCTCTGACTAACTGTAATTGTGGGTGCCTAGTTTGTACACGGTTTCAGATGAGCCACTCACAGTATTGCAGTCGACTGGTCAAAAACAAAACTGGAGAGGGTGTTTTAAAATGCTCTAATGTTTTATGGCCCTGCCATTTCAGGTACACAGATGGCCAATCAGCCCACACAGAGGCCCAAACAGCCCCCACCAGCCCACTGGTGGCACCTTAAAGCAGACCTTCTGGCATTTGCCAGAAACCACAGATTGCCGTCTGACTACTTGGATATCCTGTACTCTGGCCAGGCATTTTCCTTTTAAAGAAAGAGGAGGGTGATGGTAATTGTCAGGAACCATTGCTATCCCAAAGATGATGAGGCTTCTTTGGAGCACCCTGCACTTACTTCTTTATTTCTTCTGGGAGGTTACATTGCGGGAGGTTCTTAAGAGCCATGTCAAAAAACCTCTCTGTTGAGGAAAGAGAAACATATTGCACATTAGTATTAGGAGAAAAGCACACTATGCCAAGTATAATTTACAAAACACTATATCAATGTCTCTGTAAACATAAACTCTATTCAAAGCCAGTGATTCAGGCCAACTAATGGGCAAATAATAGGCCAGTATGAGTTTTGCACACTAAAGTGATAACAGTGGGGTAACTTGAGACTGCAGGATGCAAGGAAGGCTGTGGGTGATCTGGAACTGAAATCACCAGTACTTAGGGCCCCTATGTCTGCAGTCACAGTACCTAGTCCAATGTGGCTTTAATTAATAGTGCTTCAAAGGAGAACTAAAGCCTAACTAAAGAAGTAGCTAGAAATGTTGTACATGATGTTTTGTGCTTGTGTACCAGCCCAAGGCAACCACAGCCCTTTAGCAGTAAAGATCTGTGTCTCCCCAGTAGATGCCCCAGTAGCTCCCCATCTTCTTTTCTGATTCTGATTCACTGATTCACATGCTCTGTGCTGCTGTCACTTACTGAGCTTAGGGACCCACTCACAATATACAGTACACATAGAATAGAAATATAGTCACAATATAAGGCTGATTAGTCATTATTGATTATTACTACACGGCAGCACAGAAACCAGTGCAATTAGTACGAGAATTTAATATTTAATTTTGAAATCTGACATGGGGCTAGACATATTGTCAGTTTCCCAGCTGCTCCCAGTCATGTGACTTGTGCTCTGATAAACTTCAGTCACTCTTTACTGCTGTTCTGCAAGTTGGAGTGATATCCCCCCTCCCCCAGAAGATCATCAGCTGAACAATGGGAATGGTACACAGATAGCAGCCCCCTAACACAAGATTACAGTTGCCTGGTAGAACAACACTCAGTAGTAAGAATCCAGGTCCCACTGTGACACATCCAGTTACATTGAGTAGGAGAAACAACAGCCTGCCAGAAAGCAGTTCCATCCTAAAGTGCTGGCTCTTCTGAAAGGCAAAACTACCTCTGATTGCACCTATACACCAATATTATAACTTAAAAAACACAATTGCTGGTTCAAGAATTTAATTTTAGATTGTAGAGTGAATTATTTGTAGTGTAAACAGGGTAATTTAGAAATAAAAACTATATAATAAAAATCATAATAAAATCCCTTTAAGGAATATTTTTTTTTGCACTAAACAGGATAACTAAAGTGCTTTTCTTTTGCTTCAGAGAATTTGTGCGATTGGCAGCTGGCAGTTGATTAAATTACCAGACCACTGATACCACTGGTGTAATGGACTCCTCCTTATCTGCTTGCCTCAGACATACTGCAGCTATGTATTTGTATTTAGTGGGTGCAGTAACAGTACAAAACAAATTTCAACAAAAATAAAAAAGACATTTTAAATTAAAAAGGCAGAATATATCTGCTTTTAAACTCAACCCCCATTTAATTACAACCTTATCTGAAAAAAGTGAGGTGCCCTCACAGGACAGAACATTTCATTGCCACTGGCTGCTTACAAATGAATAATTAACCGCCGTCCAGCTACATAGTCCGCACGCAAAGGGTAAGTATCTGTATCTTACAAAGTGAAATGCAACACAGGGTATTATATTTAGACAGGAGAAGTGCAATCTTATGTGAATAACCTGGAGCACTTGAAGGCAAAATTATCAAATTCACCAGATCACTGAGCAGCCATTCTTAATCCACTGCTTAAATGCAACGTACTTTCGATTTCAGAACATTGCCCAGAATTCACTATTCACCCTACGTAATGTAAGACTGCTGGACTCTTTAATGTTGCTTTAACAACGATCAGGCATAAACATAGGTATAGTGTGGAAGTACGTTTATCTAAAGGAGAAAGGGGAGCTCAAAGTTCATGGATACCTTTGTTAGATAATGAAGATGCTTCACATCAGTTTTGCAACTTAATTGAGTAAATTTGCCTTGAATTAATTAGTGTTTATATGGAGAGGCACTGAGCAATCTTGGTAATTAACAAAGCTATGGGAGAGTCTCCGTTGTCAATACATGCCAACGTTGAAAGAAATGTAAATAATAAGCACCTCTGGCATGTAGTGACAATAAAATATAAAAGAGACAGACTCTCCGACACTACGCGTTAAGCTGGCCATAGATGCAATGATCCTCTCGTTTGACGACATGGCCAAACGAGCGGATCTTTCCCAGATATGCCACTAACTGGCAGGGCTGTATCGGGGTAATCCGGACATTCGGCCCTATGGCCAAACGATCGGATTACGACGAGCCCAATGAACCTCCAACGGGTCCATCGGAAGAAAATCCAACCTTCGCGATCGATATCGAGTCCAGATATCGGTCGGGAAGACCCATCGGAAGCCCCCATACACGGGCAGATAAGCTGTCAAATCGACCAATATCGGCAGCTTCTCAGCTATCTGCCCGTGTATGGCCAAGCATTATCCTGGAGCTTGTATTTTTTTTCCCGCAGGCACTCAGATCTCTGTCGCTTAATCTGCTTTATGGGTTCAGAATATGTGCAAATCATCAGGGATCATCTGATTTAGTTAGGGTTGCCACCTGTCCAGTTTTCACCCGGACAGCCCAGTTTTCAGAAATCCGGACAGGGCTTTAAAATGAATGATGTGACCATCGGCCAATTGGCGATCATAGCACCACAGCCCCGCCCCCGACATCACGCCATGGTTCCCCTTCATTACTGGACACACCCCCTTCCCAGGTCTGCAAGACCGAGCAAGGTGGCAATTCTAGATTTAGTGCTGGGTGGTTGTGAAACGCGTCGGGCTACATGTGTGATTGTTGAATTTTGATATGATAAACCATTTTGTAGCACGATTATAGAGATCATTTTTGAGTTTAATACTGTGCTTGATCTGCCTTATAGGTTTGGAAAAGGTGCAATTCATCAGGTACACTTTTACTGTAGTTAATATAAACAAGCTGCCGTGTAGCCATGGGGGCAGCCATTCAAAGCTGAAAAAAAAGATAAGCACAGGATACACAGCAGATAACACAAGTTCTGAAGACTCCCATTGTATACTACAGAGTTTATCTGTTATCTACTGTGTATCATGTGCTTGAATGGCTGCCCCCATGTCTACACAGCAGCTTGTTTATATTAACTACAGTAGAACTTATCTGTTATCTACTGTGTATCCTGTGCTTGATGGTTTATAAACCATAGTAGTGTTTCTGAAGCGAAGACACCAGTTTTACCAGTACAGGGCAACATTACACATTGTCATTCCTTTAAAACACTTTTATATTTTGGTGGTACTGTTCCTTTAAGTCTATAGGTTTATTGGGGCATCAAGAGAACATCTGTAGGTGCTCTTTAAAAGTCAAGCTGCAAACTTACCTCTAAAACCACAGAAAAAGGACCTCATAAATAGCATGGGAATACTAAGGTCTATTTACAGCAGAAGATTTCGGCAAAAGGCTACCTCAAACTGATTTGTTGATTCAAATGCCCTTCAACATCATTGGAAATCATATACACACAGATAGAAAAAGGATTCTGAGGGCCATATAGTCAAAGTCTGAGCTAAGAAGTCCAAATTAAGGATGCACCAAATCCAGTATTTGGTTTGGGATTTGGCCTTTTTCAGCAGGATTAGGCCGAATCCTTTTGCACAGCCGAATCCAATCCGACTTTGCATATGTAAAGTAGATGTGGGAAGGGAAAACGTTACTTTTTGTCACAAAACAAGGAAGTAAAAAACATTTTCCCCACCTTTTCTGCTCCTAATTTGCATATGCAAATTATTATTTGGATTCTGTATTTGGCCGAATCCCAAAAAGTGCATTCGGTGCATCCCAAGCCCAAATGATTATTAGATCACCATTCACTTGAACAGGTTGGCACACAAACTTCATGTGCATCTATTTCCCTCTCTCCCCATGCAGCAATTCACATGAGAATTCAATGTCGATAGCATGTCTATTTAAAAGCAATGTTTTAGTGCAGGGGTGCCCAGACTTTCTTACCCTGAGATCTACTCTCGACACCTGGACCCCATCAGGTGATCTACCTTGAGCACAAGAACAAGTATCCCAAGCCAATAAAATTGTTGGATGGTTCTCTAATGGTATGGGGTTGTGGAAGCTTGTATAATAATTTGTTATATTCCCATATCTCCATGTCTGTTTCACAGTAAACCTCTTGCTGCTTCTATGCAAACTGTATAGATTGTTTTCTGCAGTTATGAGACTTGGCTTGTGCACAGCCAGGGTCATTGAATACAAAATATACACTCAGCTTTTCCGGTTGCAATTTCTCCAGGTAGAAGAATCCATGGGTAAGACTCGGCAGGGGGGAAGCAGAGAGGGGGACGAACAGAGGGGGGCAAGATGGGACTTACCATCAAGGTAGGGGGTTGAATTCTCCATTAAGGGTTAGGTTGATATTTAGGGTGATTTATCATGCTCTTGAAGAACTCAAATGTGTTTATTCACCACCCAAAACCTGCCCAATTGCTGTTTAAGTCAATGGGAGAGGTCCAGGGATCAATATTGAGTTGCCTGGGAGAAAATGCATACATATATTCCATATGCTCCACAAGGCCAACGTACCATAACAAGATGGTAACCCGAAACAGTCCCTTGTTCCCTAGTACAAGTCTGGAAACAAGAAGCTGAGAGCGCAGATTCATTTCAGCAGATTAGTCTCTAAGCAATTAATCTCCCACTACTGACCCACTGAAGTATTTTAATCTTTTGTAAGGCTCCTAATACACGGGAACACGTATCCCCAGGGGAAACATAATTCCTCTTAAAGGAGGGGGGGATGTATAGTCTTTGTTTTAAACAACTGCCCAAATAGGTTTATTATCAGACCCACTCCTTCATCTTGGCCTGTATATATCCAGAAGCTCTTCTAAAGGATTCTGTCATGATTTGTATGATGTCGTTTTTATTTCTAAATTACACTGTTTCCACAGCAATTAATTCCCTATACAATATAAAATGTAATTCCTGAACCAGCAAGTGTATTTTATTTAGTTATTTAGCGATATTGGTGTGTAGGCAGCCATCTCAGGTCATTTTATCATCTTTCAGAAAGAGCCAGCACTTTAGGATGGAACTGCTTTCTGGCAGGCTGTTGTTTCTCCTGATCAATGTAACTGAATGTGGGACCTGGATTTTTACTATTGAGTGCTGTTCTTAGATCTACCAGGGGGCTGTTATCTGGTTACCTTCCCATTGTTCTGCTGATGATCTGCTGGGGGGGTGATATCACTCCAACTTGCAGAACAGCAGGAAAGAGTGACTGAAGTTTATCAGAGCACAATTTACATGACTGGGGGCAGCTGGGAAATTGACAATATGTCCAGCCCCATCATGTCCGATTTAAAAATTAAATATAAAAAAATATGTTTGCTCTTTTGAGAAACGGATTTCAGTGCAGAATTCTGCTTGAACAGCACTAAACTGATGTGTTTAAAAAACAAAACAAAACATGTTTTCCCATGACAGTATCCCTTTAAAGGGGGTTCCTGGCCACCAATGGCTTTTTATAACTTGGGGGGGGGGGG
>CM044433.1:22446282-22464820 GCA_024363595.1 Xenopus borealis | reverse complement strand
TAAAAACGCCAGGTGACAAAATCTCCCCGAATCTCCCTGTCTGTCCCTACCCTAAGGGTAATGCACTCAACCAGTTTAAATCTCCTTAACTGAACAGAAAGAAAGATACTGGGATTTTACAAAAGAGATGCACACCTCTATTAAGGGATTATTAACAAAGTGCTGGCTTAAACAAATCTTTATTTTTTAATCGTAACATAAACGATGGTACTCTAGCAAAAGCCTTTATATTATAGCTTATTATAAGAAAAAGTTGAATGCCCAGCATTTGGATTAAAAAGGCAGAATGACCCCAGGGGGCCACGGTGCTTACAGTATACATTTCAGTACTCACGTGGATATGGTTTTCTTCTGCACAAATATGTGAAGCATGAAATGAAGCAAGGCAGCAAAAGTTATTCCCACAAACAGGAACTTTCGCATGACTAGCAGACCTGAAAAGACACAGAGAGAAAGAAGAGTCATGATTCAACAAGCCAGCAGGCAGGATTTGCCATGATCGGAGGATTGCCTTGCAAAAACAGTCACTAATGCAACACAACTGATCCCTTATAATCCCACACAGAAGAACACCATGAAATATTCCAGTATTGTATAGTATATAGTATTCTACTGTCAACAGGAACATTTCATTATACAAAGGCCCTCTAAAAAAACATTATTTAGAAGAGAATGCGAATTAACAAATGGCATGTTAAAGTGGCCATACACTATAAGATACTTTCAGTTGCCCCAATATGCCCACTAAAGGCAGGGAGATATCGGGCTAATCCAATGGTTTGGCCGTAGGGCCAAAAGATCAGACTGATGCAATGGGAATAGGAACAAATCAACTAGCTGATGCGGTCCTCGGACGCAAGGGAAAAAAATCAAACCTGCCTGATCAATAACTGGATGATTATTGGCCAGATATCGATTGGGGAGGCCTGTGAGAAGCCCCCATACACAGGCAGATAAACTGAAAAGTTGGACCAATATGGCTACCTTTATAGAGCAGAAATTGCAAAGGCTGCATTCAGGCCCTTTCAGGGGCTACATAGGTGCAAAAGCGGTGCAATCAGTATGCAAACTTGTGCACTTTGGCAGCCCTTCCAACAGTTGGCACTATACATATGCATGGACCTGCTCTGTCCAGTGGTAGTTGCTCTTAGGCACAGACCTTTTAGTTTTCAATATTTCTATTTCAGATTTGTATTTTAGAATGAACATCTAAAGACAATATGAAATATCAGTGAGAACATTTTCACAAAATCCACAAACTATTCAATAAAACTGTCCTTACTTGGCCTGGAGGGTTTCTACATTCCATGAAACCTGCACTTCAGTTCCCACACATATATATCTAATTTCCCTCAAATATCAATCTATGTACTGCACCCACTGACACATTCTATCTCAATCCATCAGGCCCAGGTATTTTCACATACTACTAACATTCTGCTTAGCTTCTTTCAAGGTATAATGCCATCTGTTCTGTCAATTATAAATATATTTGTAAGAATTGTTTTTTCAAATATTTATTTAAGGATCAGTCTATATGAGCAGATTCGGGGGGAGATTAGTCGCTATAGCGACAAATCGCCTCTTCTTTGGGCGACATCTCCCTAGAAGTCGCCAGGCGACGGATCGCCCCCGAATCTCCCCATCTGGACTAAGCCTTAGGGTAAGGCCAGATGGGAAGATTTGTTGCCTGGTGACTAATTGCCTCTTTGGGGCGACAAATCTCCCTGAACCGCTTCCCCCTGCCTTCCAGCGGCTTTAATGAATAATCACCTGCGCCTATTCACAGGTGGCGCTGGCTTTTCCGAAGTCGCCTCCTTAGGCAATTTCGAGCGATTTCGGGAAATCACAGCGCCGCATGTGAATAGACGCAGGCGATTATTCATTTAAGCTGCTGGAAGGCAGGGGGAAGCAGTTTGGGGAGATTTGTTGCCAGGCGATTAGTCGCCAGGCGATGAATCTCCCCGTCTGGTCTGAGCCTTAATAGTGGATAACAGATAACATGTTCTACAGAGCTTATCTGCTGTGTAACCTGAGTCTTTTCTCCTTTGAATGGCTGCCGCCACTGCTACACAGCAGCTTATTTATATAAACAATAGTAGTGTTTCTGAAGCAAACACATCAGTTTTACCAGTGCAGGTTAACACTGGATTATATTTTATTACTCTAAAACGCTTACATTTTTTGGTGTTACTGTTCCTTTAACAATTATATTCCACAGGCTGCTTTATTTGTCTCAATCAAGTATGGATCTTACAATAGCTGTACCCTGCTAGAAAGTTACAGTAAGTGCAGAACATATATGGCATGATAGAGTAAAAAAAAAAAAAAAAACCTGAAGCATGAAAAATTGTCACAACGGATTACTAGAAGGTGCAGAATATGTAGGAATGTCAGCCCTGCAGCAAGAAGGTTATAAGCACCTGATGAGTTGAGACTGGCTTGTATGCCTTTGGCTCAACAACCTCATTGTCTCAAATTTACTAGTAGCCTTGTAATGGTTACCTGCCTATCCCCTAACCCAGTGCCAAAAAATGAATGGAGCCTGGTCCTTTAGTTAGTGTCCTGCAGTGGGTCGGGTATCTGGAAAAAAAAAAAAAAAAAAAAAAAAAAAAAAAACAGGTACCCTGCGGGATGAGGGAAGGATTTTTGAGTGTGAGTATAGATGTGGTTCTGTGGGTCAGGTTTTGGGCCTCATCTAAATTTATTGATATATAGTCTATATTTTACTGTTTAAAGGGGAATTCAGCCGCCCGGGCACCCGCCGGGGTTAGTGCCGGGGGGTTAAATTCCCCTTTAATGGTAGTCAGTGGTTTAAAGTGGGTAAATATGCAGGTTGCGGTTTTGGGTCACAGGCTGGGGTCTCCCACGCAAGACTCTACCTTCAGTGCCATTTGTACAGGAAGCCAATTAGTTTTATCCCTTTTCTCTGCTACAGAAATGTAATTGTAACAAGCAAAAAGAAAAGAAACAAAACAGATACTTTTGTTTAGGCCATGGCTGAAAGGGGTTCCTCATTCCCAGAACAAATATAATTTACTGTTCCAAACAGTTTGTCCCTGGAAATGTCTCAGATCAACCACCCAGAAATAGGATCAGAATGGTCTGCTGACCATAAATCAGTTAGGAGTGAAAGGATGCCCAACAGCCAACGGATCTGTAACAATCACTGGGAAGTCTATGAACGGGGGGGGGGGAAGCAGTCAGAACACCCCAGTCTCATGTGACGCTCCGTCTCAGCAGCAAATGTGCCCCTGGAAATGTTGGCTAATAACAACACAAAGGCACAATTCATTATGGAATCATCATTTTAAAAACAAATGTTGCGGAAATACCCATTTACATACATGACATGCCCTCTCCTAATAGGGAAATGGGAAAATAGAACAGTGACATCTCAGGTGAAAACTCAGAAGCGACAGGTACACGCCTGTAATTAGGTCTGGCATCTGCGGACTTGTACTGAACCCCCGGGTGTGTGTCCCAACTTGCCCAGACCACAAGGGCAGCATAAGAACATTGCGGTGCGATCAAACAGAAGCCAGCGGGTGGGATTTTCACTTCCAGGTGTTTGCAGTAAGATCGGATTTTCCATGTGAGCGGTTGCTGTGGGTGCGCTACCCTAGCGAGCGCAGATTCAGGTCGATCATTTGGAACATTTCAATCATCTACTATAAAAGGTAAAATTAAGAGGCAGATTTATTAAGTGTTGAATTGAAAATTTTAATTCTCAAAATGTTTTTTTTTCTGGTCAAAATTCTCATATTCGAATTGTGAATTATCCAATCCGAGTTTTAATTCAAATTCGAATTTCGAGATTTATCATCCGATTACTCGCCACCTAAAACCAGGCCCTGATTTGTGGCGAGGCCACAAAGACCAGGGATTAGGGTGGCAAGATGGTAGGGCAGCCCAGGCGCATTCCAAAAGGCGCTAGTCGCTTGCAAATTGCTGCATGCTTCTGCAGAGGGTTTGCAGCAGTGATGGGCGCTAGGACCCTGTGGCACAGTGTTGCAGGGCGATAGGTCCCTGCGGCGCAATGCGGCTTCAGGCACCAAAAACAGGAATCCAGGCCTGCCTAAAACCTGCCGAGTTCATGTACAAGTCAATGGGAGAGGTCCAGGGACCAATTTGTACATGTTGGTAGCTTTCCTGACAGTCGAGTTTTTTCAGTTTAGTCTAATTCAATGCAAATTCTATTTGAGTATTTGAGTTTTTGAGTCTGTAAAAATTAGACCAATTTTTTTTATAATAAATTAACCCCCCCCCCCGGCCAATTTGGAGTATATTAGAATTTAGTAGAGTTTAAAGGGGTTGTTCACCTTTGAGTTGACTTTTAGTATGATGTAGAGGGTGATATTCTGAGACAATTTGCATTGGGGTTTAATTTTTTATTATACAGGTATTGGATCTATTATCCAGAATGCTTGGGACCTGGGATTTTGTGGATAGTGGATCTTTCCGTAACTTGGATTTTCATACCCCAGAAATTCATGTAAATATTAAATAAACCCAATAGGCTGGTTTTGCTTCCAATAAGGATGAATTATATCTTAGTTGGGATCAAGTACAAGCTACTGTTTTATTATTACAGAGAAAAAGAAAACCATCTTTTAAATTTGGATAAAATGGAGTCTATGGGAGATGGCCTTTCCGTAATTTGGAGCTTTCTGGATAACGGGTTTCAGGACAATGAATCCCATAACTGTATAAGGTTTTTTATCCTTATTTAGCTTTTTATCTAGCAGCTCTTCAGTTTGCAGTTTATAGATCTGGTTGCTAGGGTCCAAATTACCCAAGTAACCATGCACTGATTTCAATAAGAGACTGGAATATGAATAGGAGACGGTCTGGATAGAAAGACGATTTATAAAAAGTAGCAATAACAATGCATTTGTAGCCTTACAGAGGATTTGTTTTTAGAGTCATCAGACGAAGGCAAATAATTCAGAAACTATAAAAAAAAGAAAAGATGAAGGCCAATTGAAAAGTTGCTTAGAATTAGCCATTCTCTAACATACTAAAAGTTAGTTTACAGGTGAACCACCCCTTTAAAAAAAAACTCACCAATTGGAAATTTAATAAATGTGCCTCCACAATGTAATTATAATCAGATCTCACCTGACCAGCTTTGCACAAACCATTTCATCTCTGAGGAGCACTACGGAGAAGGGAACTGTTTGTTGTCTCTGACTCCCTCACAGTGGGAGTGACTGAATGGCTCCCTCTAAGGGCTGAGGCAGACGGACAGATTCGGGGAGATTAAAGGTGGTCATAGACGCACAGATAATATCGCACGAAACAAATTTTCGTACGATATTCGGTGCGTGTATGGTGGGAAATGAGCCGACCGACATCGTCAGAAGATTAAGGTATCGGTCGGCTGGTTGATCGGGCTGGACGGAATATTTTGATCGGATGCCTTTTAAATCACCCTGAACATCGCCCATTGTTAGTGCTGAATCGTCAGATACAAAGAGAATTCTATTGTTTCTACCTGTATATCTGACGATTCAGCTCTACACATGTGTGTTGAAATGAACGATCTTTCTTGGAAAGATCTTTTCCGAGAAAGATCGTAATTGTTACGTCTATGGCCAGCTTTAAGGTTGAGGCAGACGGACAGATTCGGGGAGATTTAGTCGCCTGGCAACTAATTGACTCTTCTTCTGGGTGACAATCTCCCCAAACTGCCGTCTGCTTGAATGACGAATCGAATGTGTTGATGCACTCGCGGCACTTCGATTTCCGAAGACTCCCAAAGTTAGCTCACGAGGAACCTTCGGGCGACTTCTGAAATTGAAGCACAGCGAGTGCATCAGCACAGGTGATTCTTCATTCAAGCTGAGGGAAGGCAGGAAGAAGGCAGTTTGGGGAGATTGTCACCCTAAAGAAGAGGCAATTAGTTGCCAGGCGACGAAATCTCCCCAAATCTGCCCATCTGCCACAACCCTAAGGGTAAAGGCACACGCTAAGATTTGGGGAGATTTGTCGCCTGGCAATAAATCGCCTCTTCTTCGGGTGACTAATCTCCCCGAACTGCCTTCCCACCGGGCTAAAATGTAACTTGCTGGCGGGATGCTACTTGGAACGCTTCGTTTTTGAAGTCGCCCGAAGTTTTATAATGAGGTCAGCAATTTTAGAAAATAAAAGTCTATATACATTATTGAATGCTGCAGTCGCACATTTCTCGCTGTTCCTCCATTTTACGTGCCGATTATTTGCCGTACAGAGAGATATGGCATATTTTGGAGCCAAAACTTGATTTTTCATTTTGTGCAGAAATCCGCCGCCCCTGCCTGCACCCTTATAGAGGGGGAGAGAAGCAATAAAAAAATCCTATTTTTTGGGCTAACACTGCACCCAGCATAATCTTCCCTTTATAAGTCTAGAACCAGACAATTTCGGATCTTGGCCTGCATTCAATGTACTGCCTGGCTGCTTGGGTAAAAAGCACCCTAGCAACCAGCTGCTAATATTCCAAACAGAGGAGAGAGAGCTGCTGAACATGAAGCTACATCAGTAAAATACATCAATAAAAACTGCAAATGGTCTCAGGATACTGAAGTCTAATCATTCAAACAAGTTTACTTAAAAATGACCTCTGTCTCTCTCTCTTAAAGGGCATTCAACTTCTGAGCTCTTGAGTTGTTTCTGAACTATAACTCCTTGCATTCCAGCATCTTAAGCACATTCATGCCTAGCAAGGGTTCTGAGAGGGTGGCAGAGTGCGGGCAATACGACGTGCTGTGACGCACATCAAGGAACACGGCAATGAACTCAAAAGACCGGAAGCGATGAGGATCTCCTCCTCTGTTTGTGAGCCCTGTCCATCGCTTTTGCACGCATCAGACTGATGGGAAACAAAGAAGGAAGGGTGTCTCCCAAACAAATTTCCTGCCGGATTAATCGGGTTCATTCCCATCATGTTATAATTGCTCATTTCAACCCTGAGTTTCAGCCTCAAAAATATAAGCTCCTCTTCCACCACAGGGAAATTTTATATGTATGAAGTTAATCAACACAGAATTTTGGCTATTAATGATAGTAAACCCAACCTGCCAGTTAGATACTTTTGTTGTTTCACAACAAATCTGATTCCATTCCATTTATTTTTCTTAATATAAATGCTGATAGCACTATATTTTCCGTCACATTAAAAGTTGGTATTTCTGAATTTTAAAAGGTACAGTTATGGGATCCGTTATCCGGAAACCTGTTATCCAGAAAGTTCTGAATTACAGAAAGGCAGTCTCCTATAGACTAAATAATAACCATAAATCTATAAAAATATGTCCCTTTTCTCTGTAATAATAATTAAAAAAAACAGTAGCTTGTACTTGATCCAAACTAAGATATACTTGATCCTTATTGGAAGCAGAACAAGCATAATGGGTTTATTTAATGTTTACATGATTTTCTAGTAGACTTAAGGTATGGAGGTCAAAATTACAGAAAGATCCATTATCTGGAAAGCCCCAGGTCCCAAGCATTCTTGATAACAGGTTCCATACCTGTACATTGTTATGAATGAGGATACACTGGAAAGTTGCTTGCAATTACATTTTAATGTTCGGCATATGATCAGAGGTAAAGCATATTGAAAAATGTAACTAAATTAAAGGACAAGAAAACCCTGATCAAAGTTTGTTTCATAGTCCAGTGCCTTCCCGAAGACTTATACATGTGCACCAAGGCCAACAAAGTCGACTCTACTGTCCATAGGTAAGTGTAAAGGTTGCCATATAAAAGCAGCACGGACAGCAGCTTATTGAGCCCTGTATGGGACCATACGCCAGCTTACCCAACCATTATCTGCTCAAATATTGGCCAGATATTTATCAAGCATGACTGTATCAGTTCATTGATCAGGTCCTCCCCCTCCAACAGCCCTTCAATTACTGTTGTCAAGATCATTTGGATCAGCTTGATATAACCCACCTCAACGTTTCCATATCAGGGAAAGATCTGCATATTAGCCAACCTTTAAAGGGGTTGTTCCCCTTTGTGTTAACTTTTAGTATAATGTAGAGAGTGATAATCTGAGACAATTTACAATTGGTTTTCATTTTTTTATTGTTTGTGGTTTTATAGTTATTTAGCTTTTTATTCAGCAGCTCTCTAGTTTGCAGTGTCAGCAATTTGGTTTCTAGGAAACAAATTACCCTAGCAACCATGCATTGATTTGAATAAGAGACTGGAATATGAATAGGAGATGGACTGAATAGAATGATAAGTAATAAAAAGTGGCAATAACAATACATTTTTAGCCTTACCGAGCATTTGTTTTTAGATGGTCAACGTAATTAATAAAGCAAGAAAGGCACTTAAAAGCAGTGTAACTGCAAACTGTGCTGTTTATTGTGTTGTATTGTGTTATTGTGTGGCAAATAAACAGCACAGTTTGCAGTTACACTGCTTTTAAGTGCCTTTCTTGCTTTATTAATTACGTTGAGTCTTCTGGCACCCAAGGCGGAGGTGCAACCAAGAAATAGAGGCACCTGCAGATGAAACCAGGACATACACCTCCTTTGTTTTTAGATGGTGTCAGTGACCCCCATTTGAAAATAAACAGAAGAAAATTGCAAATCATTAAAAAACTATGAAAAATAAATAATGAAGACCAATTGAAAAGTTTCTTTGAATTGGCCCTTCTACAACATACTAAAAGTTAACTTGAAGGTGAACCACCCCTTTAAATGTATGGCCGGATTAAATGGATACTGTGATGGGAAAACATGTTTTTTCATAATGATTCAGTTAATAGAGCTGCTCCAACAGACCTCTGCACTCAAATTCATTTTTCAAAAGAGCAGATTTTTTTTATATTTAATTTTGAAATCTGGCATGGGGCAAGACATAGTCAGTTTCCCAGCTGCCCCCAGTCATGTGACTTATGCTCTGATAAACTTCAGTCACTCTTTACTGCTGCAATACAAATTGGAGTGATATTAACCCTCCCCTTACCCCCCATCAGCAGAACAATGGGAATGTAACCAGATAACAGCAACTTGGTAGATATAAGAACAGCCCTCAACAGTAAAGCTCCCCATAGACGCAACGATCTTTCCCTGCCAAACGACCGATCTTAATGAAGTCCGACCAATCTGTCAAATTATCGTGCGGTTAGTGGGATACAAACGATCGTACATCTTACGATTTTTCGTCCCACATTGGTCTGATGATTGATCGGCCAGGTTAGAAAATCTTTCAGTCCCCATACAATCTACCTATGTTTGCAGTTCCAAGCAGGCTGCGATCCTTCAGTTTTGCTGCAATATCGCCTGAAATGGTCTTTTTAGTTGATGGACACATCAGGCATTTAAACGATCGTTTTCAGACAATCGTGGTCTCACGATAACTATTGGATCTTTCAAAAATCTTTACGTCTATGGCCAGCTTAAGGGTAAGGCCACACGTAGAGATTTCGGGGAGATCTGTCGCCTCGCGACTTATCTCCCCAAATAGCGGCGACGCGATTTTAAAAGTCAATCAAAACTGCCAATTTTGAGCGACTTTTAAAATCACATTGCCGCGTGTGAAACGCAGGCGACTTTACGTGTAGCGGGTGCGCGCTGCTACCAAGCTATTCGGGGAGATTTGTTGCGGCGATAAGTCGCCAGGCGACAGATCTCCCCAAAATCTCTACGTGTGGCCTTACCCTAAAAATCCAGGTCCCACGGCAACTTCCTCAGTTACATTGAGTAGGAGAAAGCAGTTCCATAGTGCAGCACTTCATGAAAGCACATGACCAGGCATAATGACCTGAGATGGTGCCTACACACAAATATTTCAACTAAAAAAATATATACTTGTTGGATTAGAAATGTAATTTTATATTGCAGAGTGAATTATGTGAAGTGTAAACAGTGTCATTTAGGTATTAAAATGACACCATAAAAATCATAACAGAATCATGAGAGAGAAGTGGGAATTCATTCAGCAAAGGATGAAGAGTTTTAACTATGCATCCAGAGGCGCTGGTTTATAGCACAGATACAGCCTTATAGTTCAGAGTCATAAATCCAAACTAGCAGACAGCCTGTTTACATCTTGTTAGATCTCATCAGTGCAAGATATTGGAACATGGCTTCTGAGGGGTAGGACTTGCAGAGCAGCGAAAAGGAAAACATAACCTGGTTAGGGTGAGATGAATTACTTGTCTCATGCAATACACATAGCATTGCCTAGACCAGTGGTTCTCAACCTTCCTAATGCTGCGACCCTTTAATACAGTTCCTCATGTTGTGGTGACCCCCAACCATAAAATATTAAAATATTTTTGTTGCCGGGCTGGATTGTTAGGAAAGTACAGGAGACAGAGTGGCTGCATAAAGGTTTGTTTTCCGTGCGTAGTGAGGCAAAAAATTTTTGTCACACCCATTTTGTGGTCATACCCCGATTACCATGTTAATTTCACAAATTTTAAATTGGCATTGAGAGCTGTATGGCCGTCCCTACTAAGGGGATATAGAAAGCTGTAGAGCAACTGGCTTCCCTACACAGGTTACTGAACTACAACTCCCAGCACCAACACTGGAGAGCTACAACCTTGGCCCAGTGCTAGTGAGGAGAGAGATGAACCTGCTCCTGGAACCCCTTAAGTGACCCCTGTGAAAGAGTCATTCGACCCCCAAAGGGGTCCCGACCCCCAGGGTGAGAACCACTGGCCTAGACACCAATAGAGTTTTAATTCTCCCATAATGCAAATCCCTCCTTTATGTTCCTTTGGCCAACTGTGCATCCAGAGCCACTGGTTTATAGCACAGATACAGCCTAATGGCCCAGAGTCATATATCCAAACTTGCAGACTGCCTGTTTCCATCAGTGCAAGATATTGGAACATGGCTTCTGAGGGGTAGGATTTGGAGGGTAGCGAAAAGAAAAACCAAACCTATCAGGAGAAAACTGAGCAATCATCTTCCTGCTTCTTCTTTCATCTTGCGGCTGCGCATGCACAGTAGAGCAAAAATCTGAAGTTATGAAAAAGCTGACTTTTCATTCAACTGCGCATGCGTCAGCCCTGGGAAATTTAAAGAAAGAAGAAGCAGGAAAACGATTGCTATGTGGTGCTGTCTGAAAAAATCCCGACTGGTGCTGGTTTTTCCCCAATACGGGCACTGTAAGTTTTGCAGTTGGTCTTCCTTATTTCGTTTTTGAATTATTTGCCTCTATATTCTGCTTGTTTCCAGCTTTCACATTAGAGTGACCCCAGCAGGTTATAATTGTGTTATTGTTACTTATTATCCCTTATTTTTCTATTGAGTCCTATTCATAATCCAGTCTCTCCTTCAAACTACTGCCTGGTTGCTAGGGTAAACACGAAGGCGGATGGCTGCGGAGATTCCAAATTGTAGAACTGCTGAACAATAATAATAGGTAATAATAAAACAAAATGTTGAACTGTCCACTAAGGAGTGTAACAGTGTTGCTTACGCAGACATTTCCCACAATTACAAACTGAGTTTATATTATTTCTTGCTGATCAGCAAAAGGGTCTATTTTCTTAAATATAACTTTAGATTATATAACTAGAAGGGAGTAGCCTTCGACTCTAAACATGTTTACTTTTAATTAAGGACGGAAACGTACTCCCACCAATGGAACAGAAGCAGATCAATCTTATTCAAGTTTTGCATTCAGAGCCATCAATCCCTTGTCATTTGCGGACTCACAACTTTAACACAACAACAACAACAAGTGCTGTAAAGATCTTAAAGGAAAATCGAGTGAAAAGAGGAAAACATAAATGTAAAATAGGTTACTTTTTTTTGGTGAATGTTATACATTGGAAATTCCATCTAATTACATGTTTTTGTGCCAAAAAAAGCTCAATCATGAGTATGGCCACATATACTGAAGTTCCTAGTGACTAGTGGGAATTCGTTCAGCAAAGGATGAATTGTTCAAAGCGAAGCAAAGAAAAGCCTTGACAAGAGGAAACCTGCCAGCATTCCAGACTCATTTGTATGTTGTGCGGAGAGCCTTTAACCCAGTATGTGCCATAGCGGCAGCTGCTTTCCCATGCTGGCAGAGATGAATTAATACACACAGAAGTAATATATCTACATATACATTGTGAATGTGTTTCAGTGGGACTTGGATTTTTCCAGTGCTGTTCTTAGATTTACCAGGCAGCTGCTATCTTGCATGGGAGATCACTCCAATTTGCAGTACAGCCGTAAAGAGTGATTGAAGATTATCAGAACACAAGTCACATGACTGGGGGCAGCTGGGAAGCTTGTGAGCAACATGTTGCTCTCCAACCCCTTGGATGTTGCTCCAAGTGGCCTCAAAGCAGCTGCTTATTTTTTAATTCAATGCTTGGAGACAAGTTTTGGTTGCATAAAACCAGGTGCCCTGCCAAACAGCCTCAATGTAGGCTGACAATCCACATAGGGGCTACCAAATGGCCAATCACAGCACTTTTTTGGCACCCCAAGAACATTTTTCATGCTTGCGTTGCTCCCCAACTACTTTTACTTCTGAATGTTGCTCACGGGTTCAAAAGGGGATCCCTGGTCTAGCCCCATGTCAGATTTCAAGATGAAATATAAAAAAATCTGTTTGCTCTTTTGAGAAATGGATTTCAGTGCAGAATTCTGCTGGAGCAGCATTATTAATTGATGCATTAAAAAACAAAACAAAACATTTTTTCCCATGGCAGTTGAATTTGTATGTACGTTGGAACAGGTACATTTATTTATTGAATGCAACTTAGACAGATGTTTGCCTTAAGATAGCATTTGTTTTTACATTTCTGTGATCCACAGTAGACAGCACATACCAGAGTGGATTGAGGCGGGTGGTTTATTAGCATTAAAATGCTAATAAAGGACAAGCAAATTACAGTACATTACTGTAACAGCCTGTTTGTAAGCGTGAGTTGTATATAAGTTGGGTGTGTGCAACCCTGGGGCTGCCAGTGTTTAGTTCTCTTTTAGATAAGATAATATGGCCAGAAGAGCCTTGTGATATCAGGAGGAAAGGGGGTTGGATGATTTTTTTATTGTGGTATGTGAAAGACACCCTCTACTTGATTAGAACCAGGGGTCTGCATTGTATGGGAAATACTTCATCTGAAAATTGTTCTGTATCTGATCTGCAATATAGTGAAGTGGGTGGTGCTATTCTGTTGCAGCCATATGAAAACATGGTGTGCAGCCAGATATGGTGAGAGAGTGGTACTGCAACGAATATCCTTTGCATGTATTTGAGGCTAGGGATGCACCAAATCCAGGATTCAGTTCGGGATTCAGACTTTTTCAGCAGGATTCGGCTGAACCAAATCTGAATTTGCATGTAAATTAGGGGTGGGGAGGGAAGTCATGTGACATTTCATCACAAAACTAGGAAGTGAAAAAAATGTTCACACTTTTTCCTTTGCTGACCCTAATTTATATATGCAAATTAGGATTTGTTTTGATATTAAGCTGAATCTTTCACATAGGATTTGGTCGAACCCCAAATAGTGATTTTGCATACCTCCCAACTGTCCTGGTTTGAGGACAGTCCCTCTTTTGACAGCTCAACCAGCAGTCCCTCATTTGTACTGGAAAGTCCCTATTTCTCTGCACTGAACAGCCAAAAAAGAAACAATGTTTCTAACTTAATTGGCTCTTGGCAGAGAGCCCAGAATAGATACTTAAGATACATTTGTAATAGTTTTGGATAAGATAAGATGTTAGACCCACAGCTTAAAGGGCAATTTGCCTTCATTAGTAAAACTAATAAAACATAAAAACTAAAGAAATTTGTTCAAACTTTATAACCTGCCAAATTTTGTAAAATGGGCACGGCAATTAGGGGGTGTGGCTGCAAAGAGGGGATTGGTCCAAAAACCTTTGCCACACTATGCGCACCAAATCTTTTTGTTCCATTTCAAGAATGTTGGGAGGTATGGATTTGGTGCATCCCTAATTGGGGAAAGTGAAGGCTAAGGAGTATTATGTTAAGTCTTCTGCTGCTTATTTGCATACACCGACCTACAATAGCTAACAGACCAATCAATGACCGGTATTCATATAGCAGCACATTCTCAGACAGGTCTGTTAAGCTAAATATGTACAATGTAGAAAAATGTACAATGTGAGATAGATTACAGTAGGGGTCCTCAACCTCTTTTGGTTCGGTGACTGGTGTTGAGGCAAAACATTTTTCAAGGACTGGGGGGAGCTCCAGGGGGGTCGATGTCCAATTCAGTGCTCCGGCATTTAATCCTGGAGCACCGGCGTCCATTCTGGCACAGCTTGTAAAGGCTCTACGGCCCACTCCAGTACTGCCCCTGGCCTGGTTCTGGGTCACAGCCAGGTGGTTGGGGACCCATGGATTACAGGACAAAATCAGAGCAAAGTCCTCTTCAGGGAGGCTGATAATGCTGATGGCCATGGATTAACCTCTCAGCAGTAGCTGCTAGTGTTCCACGTTTTCCATAGCATTTATACTCAATTATAAGTTATTCTTTTGTGTTTATATTACTTTTAAGTTATTGTCAGCCATAACTTCAGCTATATCCCAGGCCTGGGTATAGGATACAGAGTTAAAGGCATGGGAATCTATTATTCGGAAAGCTTGGGACATGTGGTCTTCTGGATAAGAGATTTTTTGTGTAATTTGGATCACCATATCAAAAGTCTAATAAAAATCACAGAGTAAAACGTAAAAATATTAGAATTGTCTGCATGAAATGGGTCCTATGATCTTGCCGTAAATGGGAGCTTTTTGGATATCAGCCCCCCATAGCTGTACCAACATCTCCGTTAATGCGTTATAAGAAACCAGAAAGCCCACGAGAACAGACAAAAGGCAGAGAATATGTCTGTGTTCTGTTTTTTTTTTTTTTTTTCTTTTTTGTACAGATGGTCTGATCTGATTTATGATTCTTTTGGAAATGTCTGAGGATTTTTCTGGGTCATTCCCAGTCTCAAATTGGTTAATTCAGAACATAATATCCTGTTGTTGTTTTCATAGCAACTAGCTATACAGGCCTGTTCTTTGAGGCAGAACAGAAAGACCTGGTTCTTTTAATTCTCTTATTCCCATTCTTCTCTCGTCCCTTTCTTTTTCATTTGTGCTTCTTCTCTCTACTAACTTGCCCTTTCTCCTCTGTTCTCCCCATGTCTCGCCCACCCTTCTTCTGGTTAAGTCACTTTTCTACTTTATTTCCTCTTTCCATTGTTTTTTTCCCCCAGTTCTCTCTCAAAACAGTATGTTGCGTTTTTGCCCAGAACAAACCAATCATGTCCATATTCCACCTGAATCCCCATTCCACCACATCCAGTTTCTCCTGATCCATCTAGTCAACCTTCCGATACCCCTCTGGAGGTTTAACATTTAGGTAAATGGCAAACTGGTTAGTGGTTGGTAAAAAAAAATATCTGCCAGCCCATACAAAAGAAAACTATTCTATACCGAATATATTCAAATATTAAATCTGCTTGTTTTACCCCCAAAGTCTAAACAATGTTGGATCAAACTGGCCACACATATTCTCCTGCATGCAAATCTGGCCACAGATGCAAAGATAAAGTTGTATGAATTTTCATTCATAAGATTTTCAGACTGCTAGTGGATTGTCCTGACATTTTGCCATGGAAACCAGATGTTTAGTAGCTCGGAAGACAGCTAGCGATAATATGTCTGCATGTATTGTCTTTCTGACAATATCAATGGGTCACTGTCGCTTCTAATTGTTGGACACAACTTTCAAACAATTGCAGTCTTTGAGTAATGGCCAGTACATTTTTTTTACTACTTTATTTAATTTGACTGGTTAGTAGTTGGTCGGAGATTGCAACGAACGAGCATTCGTCAGACATGTGGCCCTTCTCTTAATGCACAATAGAGCTACAATTATGATCTTACCAAGATTGTTGTTTCAATACACACGTGTAGCACAGAATCGTCAGATAACCAGGTAGAAACAATAGAATTCTACCTGTATCCGACGTTTCAGCACTAAACATGGCCGATGTTCAGGTGCCTTCAAAGGCACCAGATCTAAATTTTCTATCCAGCCAGATTGACCAGCCAATCAATATCCAAGTCTTCTGCCGATATAGGTCAGCTCCTTTCCCACCATACACGCACCAAATATTGTATGAAAATTAGGTTCTACGATTACTATCTGCAGTGCCGGTTTTAAGCACATTGGACCAATTTGGCCCAATTGGGCCCCGCACTTATGGGGGCCCCGCTCCAGTGCAAGCTCTGATTCCTATTCCCTTAATTCCCCAGTTGCCCCCATCCCCAACTGGCAGCCATCACTCGGACATAGGGGAAAGCAGCCACTATTTGGCTATCCAGCTATGTGACCCTGCGATGGACAGCAAAGTTCCTTCTAGGGGACCCCACCAAAATGGTTCCAATTGGGCCCCGCACTTGGTACAGCCAGCCCTGATTATCTGTGCGTCTATGGCCACCTTTATCAACCCTGTCCATCCATGATCCTTGAGACAAAGAACAAGCTGTTCCTGTCTACTGAATATAAAAGAGTGATTGCTTTTAAACATTGATAAAGTTGATCTATAACAACACCGTTGAAAGTAAGTCAAACTAAGAAATGTCAGGGAATTAACCCCGCAGAGCAAACACTTGCTGCAATTTTGTATTCAAAATTGAAGTAAATTACATTTGCCAACTCCAATGAAGGTCTCATTAACAGAAACCTGATTTGATAACAAGGCAATCAGTTCCTGAAGACCACAAATGATCCCATTAGAGCAAGTCAAATCATTTCATTCCCTTTCATCTATGTGGGGTATCATCTAATTCACACTCATCTCAGTTTGATTAAATACTTAACATTTGTTTTAAAGTTCTTTTGGGCCGTGGAGTTCTTTTGGGCTGTTGAGATCCATCAAACTGTCAGGATGCAATGTGAATAAAGTACTGCCAAATGGTAGTTTCCCTGAAGCAACCATAAACAGGCAGATCATATCAGAAAATATTTCCAAACTGGCCTGATGTTTAGGGTTAATTGTGCATATTTTTCAATTTTATGGACTGCTGTAGTAGAGTATTTCACTAATGGAGACCCACCACAGACAGCATGATGACCCAATTTTGGGTCCTGACCTTTAGGGCTGGTGCAGACAGGTTGATTCGGGGAGTTTCTGTCGCCTGGCGCTTCTGCGACAATCTCCCCGAACTGCCTTCTCCCTGTCCACCGCCTGTTTAAGTCAAAAAGTGCCAGCGCCAATGCACAATCGCACAAAGTTGCTTCCTGAGGAAACTTCGGGCAATTCCGGAAATCACGCACCACGTGTGCATTGGCGCTTTTTGATTTAAAGGTGGCGGACAGGTAGAAGGCAGTTCGGGGGGATTGTTGCCTCTCAGAAGAGGCGATTAATCGCCAGGCGACAGATTCTCCCCAAATATCCCTGTCTGCACCAGCCCTTAGTTAAAGTATTTATTGTTCCAAAAGGAAATTTGAGCCTTCTATGAAGACAGGATGGCTGACATAGATTGCACCCAATTTCTATCTTGTAGTATACACAACATGGCTTGCATACTATTTTAGTCTGCCCACCATACTGTACCCCAATTCTTCAGCATAATGGTAAAATCATGTCCAGCACATACAGTTACATACCTTTTTCTTTCTAAGCCGTATTCAGGGGTTTGAGCTGTTGGCTGTGCGTCTAGACTCATGGACTGGCATGGGAGTGTAGTGTGCTCAGAAGAATATCCTCTTTTATCTTTACTAAGTTCACTAAAACTTAATTACCTATTTAACTTGGCGGTCAAAGAACAATGAAGGCATGCCTCACAATCAATATATACCTTTAACGCTTTAAGTGCCAAATGATTTTCCACAAAGTCACGCAATTTCTTTTTAATTTAATTACCAAGGAAAACTATATATATATATATATATATATATATATATTTTTTTTTTTTTTACAAGATAACATAATTGTGTAAAAATGCATATGTACTGTAACAAAAACAAGAAAGAAAGCTTAAAAATGGTAGAAATGCTGCACATTATGTTTTTGGGTTTCTATATCATCCCAAGGTAACTCTTGCCCTTTAGCAGTGAAGATCTATGTCTCAGAAGACCCCATATTCTTTTCTCTGCACTGCACATGCTCTGTGCTGCTGACAGTTACTGAGTTTAGGGATCAAATAAGATCCCTAAGTAACTTTTTAGAACATAAAAAGTCAAGGTACGAGGCTGGATGGCAATTTGGAGCAAATCGTAAGAACGCAGCACCGCATGTGAATAGGCGCAACTCAGGGAGATTAGCCGCCCCAAAGAAGCGGTGATAAATCTCCCTGAATCTTTCCATGTGGACTAGTGCTAAGGTTGGTATACAAAATGCAGCATTCATAGCCATATGAATTTTCAGGGTTTAGTTCACCTTTAAATGCATGAGAACACAACAGATTTTAGCCACATACCACTAGCAATATCAAATATATATAGTTTTATAGAGTTCCTGTATAGGTCAAACCCCACAGCAGAAGAAAAAGTGTAAATCATATAAACATTAAATAAACCCAATAGGCTGGTTTTGCTTCCAATAAGGATTAA
>CM044433.1:22418640-22432273 GCA_024363595.1 Xenopus borealis | reverse complement strand
TGCACTTTATGAAAAACCTGTGAGTGTCGCTATTTTTGCTACTATATATATATATATATACACACTTCCAATTGAGTCCCCACTCTCAGATCTTAGAGATAAAGCTTTTTTTATATCTGTAGTGTTTACTGACTTGTATTTGGGTTCTTTGGTAATAATTTTTGACACAACTGAGTATTTACTGTGGAATAGGTCAGTTGAGAGATACTTCTTTATGTTTAAACCACATTAAATGATTCATTGCAGTACGGGGACATATGTAAGGGTATATATAGGGTTAGATCATTTTGTATTTTCATGGGGTTTTTAGAGTATTTACTTACATATGGATTTTTGTTATTTGGAAATAATTTTTTAGACTAATGGGTATGTACGGAGGAATAGGTAAATTGAGAACTGGTGGAACCAGATTAAATGAATTATTGCAGTGCAGGGACATAATTAAGGGTTCACCAGTTGCATTAGCAGCGTAGACACATCCTCTCAAGAAAGTGTGGAAGGGCCAGATTTTATAGCAATATAGCAACAGGTGATAGAGCTATAGCTATTAATTAATACCTCATAACAGCATTACAGTTACAGGGAGTATGCAATGAGATCCATCTAGTGATCTAAGCCACCAGGAGCCATTTATATTGTGTGAGATAACGGTGTAGGAAAGCTAAGGTTAAAATGAAAGGCGCCATTATGTCTTTTCTTAGTATATGGGAAGATGATTATTATTTGTTAGATATTGTTTAAAGGTGGCCATACATGGGCTGATAAAAGCTACGACATACTGAGTCAGCAGCTTATCGGCCCATGTGTGGGGCCCTCCGACGGGCTTACCCAATTGATATCTGGCCGAAAGTCGGGCAGATGCTGATCGGACGGGACTAAAAATGCCATCGGAACACAGCTGCATCGGTTTGTTGATGCAGTCCTGTGATCCGACAGCCTGTACCTCCTCCGTTGTGGTCCTAAGGTCCACGTTCGGATCATCCGATATCGCCCACCTCAAGGATCTCACCGTGTATGGCCACTTTAAGATTAGGCAGGAGGAAATTATAATATGGTTTCAATGAGAACAGTGTTACTGTGCATCAGGTGTTTTATATTTTTCATTTTTACATTTTTTTCTTTTTAGTTATTTTTTAATTGTCTATTTGTATAGATACTGATAAGCAATACAAGTGTAAACTGACCACCTGGGTAGTGTCAATTGAAGCATTGTTGTGCATTGCATTGAGATATATGTGAAATACCGGGCTCTCACATGTGATGAGGATTATACAATATTGCTACTGAAGTGGTTTTCCCACCAGTATGTGGATATAAGGCTTATCCCATTGTGTATTTGATACTTTGAGAAAGGCCTGAGAGAGGCCAAAACGTTGATGCAACGGTCCCCAACTGTTCTGCAGGGAAACAATCATATTTTCAAATGGCTGGGGGGAGCCCCTCCTTGCTTCCCAGAACTTGAGCAGCTTTGTTTGTTTCCCTGTAGCGCAGCCGGCAACTGTGTTTATTTGTAGCCACAGACCCAGTGCAGTCTGCAAATTCTGATTATTAATCAGTCTTACTGTATCGACTTCTGTGGCAGATATTATTTGAATTGGGCTGTTTTTATGATGATCCCTAAGCTTAACCTCCCAACTGAAGCCCAGACCACACTGAGCATGTGCACAGTCTTGGGCTTTGCAAAGACATTTAACAAAGTTATAATATGACAGCCCCCTGCGCCAGCTTTGAAAGCATGAATCATTTATTTAATTGGGCTTCTGGTGCAGTCAGTTGTGTTTATATTTAGTATACAAAATACAGCATTTCTAACATTATTCTATTTTCCACTTTAGTAGCCCTTTAAACTTACCTTGATACATGGCACACATCTCCAGTACCAGCACAGAGCACTGAATCCAAGTCAGTCAAACAAGCATAGCACTATTAGATGGCTTCCTTCCAAAGCTGTAAAAGCCCACATTGAATTGCAGATGGATCTGAAAAACACAAAACATAAACACAGTGTTAAACCAAACCACAAAAATACACAAGAAATAAAATCTTAATTTTAACGTACAGCTGGATACACAGCAAGATGCTTCACCAGAATAGGGCTGCCACAACAAAGATGACCAAATCAGAAGAGATGCAGCGAATCCAAGATTCAGTTCAGGATTTGGCCTTTTTTTTTGCCCAGCTGAACCGAATCTGAACCCTAATTTACACATGCAAATTAGAGGCGGAGGGAGATTGCATGAGTTTTTGCCAAAAAACAAGGAAGTAAAAAATGTTTTCCCCTTCGCACCCCTAATTTACATATGCAAATTAAAGGGGTTGTTCACCTTTGAGTTAACTTTTAGTATAATGTAGAGAGAGATATTCTGAGACAATTTGCAATTGGTTTTCATTTTTTATTGTTTGTGGTTTTATAGTTATTTAGCTTTTTATTCAGCAGTTCTTTATTTTGCAGTGTCAGCAATTTGGTTTCTATGGTACAAATTACCCTAGCAACCCTGCACTGATTTGAATAAGAGACTGGAATATGAATAGGAGATGGACTGAATAGAATGATAAGTAATAAAAAGTGGCAATAACAATATATTTGTAGCCTTACAGAGCATTTGTTTTTAGATGGTGTCAGTGACCCCCATTTGAAAGCTGCAAATAAACAGAAGAAAATCGCAAATTATTAAAAAACTATGAAAAATAAATAATGAAGACCAATTGAAAAGTTTCTTAGAATTGGCCCTTCTACAATATACTAAAAGTTAACTTGAAGGTGAACCACCCCTTTAAGGGTCGGCTTGAGTTCGGTATTCAGACGAATCTTTCTCGAAGGATTTTGGGGGTTCGGCTGAATCAAAAATAGTGCATTTGGTGCATCCCTACAAATCAGCGTACTCAAATTCATACAAGGACATGTTGAACCAAATCAAATGACTCACAGCAGTGTGCAAGGGTTTACAGTTTCAGCCGCAGTTAACTATTGATAAGGGGTTTCACTTTACAGTCCACTTCACCCTTTGGCAATTCTATTACGCTCATTTGTACTGACTTGACTTCTGAAGCTTGACTCGGCTTTTGCAATCACACTTGTACATCAGAAGTTATCAGAAGTTCATAAGCATATGAGAAGCCAAAGAGGTTGTGAAAAACAGGAATCTAAAGGCAAACGGATTTGCTTTTCTGGTTTTGGTCTCTTACAAAGTGGAACAAGCACACACATCTTTAAACTCTCGCTTTCTCTACTCTAGGTCGCACATAAGGAAGTAGAATCTGATCCGTAATTCCATTTCTTTCGCTCCAGTTGTTATTTATTGCTGAAACTGGTCATGCATGGCTATGGCACAGTCACTTTTGACTGAGGTGACAAACCTGTTGGCCCATGTACGGACCCAAAAAACGACTACCTACTCATCTAGGGTTGACACCTGGCCGGTATTTTACCGGCCTGTAGGGTTGCCACCTTTTTAAAATTATAATACCGGCCGGCGGGGGGCGGGGCCAAAGGGGGGCGTGCCGTGACGTCAAAGGGGGCGTGCCATGATGTCAAAGGGGGCGGAGCCACGTGAAGGATCGGCTGAAGACGCGAGAAAGGTAAGTTTTTATTAGATTTCAGGCAAGGCAAGGGCCATTTTTAAGGGGTATTTCAAATTTACCGGCAGCTACATTGCCGGTAAATTTGCAATACCGGCCCCGGCCTTGGCTGGTGTTTTACCGGCTAGGCCGGTAAAATACCGGCTGGGTGGCAACCCTACCGGCCTGGCCGGTAATTTTGATGGTCGATCCCAATGTTATTAATAGGAAAAACAGATAAATATATAGGAAGGCCGGTATTTGTTTCCAGAAAAGGTGGCAACCCAATACGCATCATGTCTGGCTAGCAGGGAAATAGTTAGAACAGGGTGACAGACCTGCATTCACTTATGTCCTACACAGTACAGGTCGTCTTTCTATTGTTCTAATCATTTTTGCAGAGTACACATACGATCAAACAGCGGGTGTGTAAAGGAGCTGTGCCTCACATAGGATACATACGTTTAGGACATTGAAGGTTTTACAGAGAGTTTCACATTTGCACAAATAATTCTAACCCCATAGCTGGGGCATTCTTGTTTGCACAGTACCAATCAATGCCAGGATATTATTATTATTTGATGGGTGACCGGGGCATGTCAATATAACGACATTTAAAGATCTGCTGTTCTTTACTTTGCCCGTGTAAATTTGTTCTCGAACACCTGCACGGATGAAAACATTTCCCATGAACAAGCCCTCACTGGCACTTGCTTTGCACACAGGACAGGATACAATAGAATGGGAACAATTCCCATTTTATTTACTTTCTTCTATATTAATTTTCCAAAAAAGTGAAATGCTGATACTAATATACCCGTGTCTTAGCAGAGATGGACAAACAGAATGTTAAAGGAACAGGAACAGCAAAATATTAAAGTGTCTTAAAAGGAATGCCAATATAATGTAGTGTTGCCCAGCACTGGTAAAACTGGTGTGTTTGGTTCAGAAAAACAACTATAGTTTATATAAATAAGCTGCTGTGTAGCCATGGGGTGAGTATGTATCCCAAATGTTTCACTACATTTATCTTTATTACGTAAGGGTTGGTGTTTAGCAATATAAAGATGCCAGCAAATAAAGCACAGTCATTACACTCATTGAGATCTCAATACATCCTTTCACTAACTATCTGAGCTGCCAGTTTGGAGTCACCTTATACTGATAAATGCAACAATGGTGCTTTATAATCCTCTTCCCAAAGGAACCCTCTGGGGAACGGCTTTCCCAACAGCCCTAATGGATCCATTGCATTGAATAAACATTGCATTGAATAGGGCTTTGATGTAGCCCTTCCAAAGGCAACTAAGAACACGGTCTGTTTGTCTTTTTGCCAGTGCATAGTGGCTTCAGGTTCATTGTGCTTTTCCTCCAGGTATAACTGGACACAAGCCAACTGTGATGTAATTAATGATCAATAAGATAGTGGCCCAAACAGAAAGGACGGGCTATGGTTCTTTTTCTCTAACAGAATCTAAAAAGGAAAAGGATACAATAACGAGAAGCATTTCAAGTAGCCTACAGGCAATCTAGCCTGATGTACCAGCTCTGAACTGATGCCTCAACTGAAAAGCCAAAAGACTTAATGGGCAACTATTATTAATATTAGCTTCAGCATATTGAAATAAGAAACTTTCTAAACACAATCAATTAAAAATTCTGTACCGTTTCTGAAATAAACACCTCCCCTATTCTCTCTCAGCATCTGTTTCTCCTCATTCTATCTTCATTGAAGGGTTGGGTGTCAGATGAATGTTCCAATATATCTCATAGGGGGGGGGGGGGTCTTTTTACCAAGATGATGTATTAGAGCTCAGTCTATTAAAATCACCAGACATCGTGTCTCTCTACATGCAGGATTTGTGCAAAAGGCAGTTATTGTGTTAGAGTGTGTCTGTACTGGAATCAGTTATTTGAGGGAGCTCTAATACATCTGCTAGGAAAGAAAGCCTCCCCTATAAGATATATTGGATCATTCATCTGTCTCCCAACTCCTGCATGAAGACAGAATGAAGAGAAACAGATGCTGAGAGAGAGATACTGAAGATAATCTTGGTTATTTCAGAAATACATTTTAGAAAGGAAGATTCAGAAAGAATTTATAATTGATTATATTTATAAAGTTTCTTACTTCAGTATGGGGAAGCTTGTAATACATTTTCATTTTAGTGATAGTTTCCCTTTAAAGCAACAGTAACATCAAAAAATAAAAGTGTTTTAAAGTAATAAACATATAATCCAGTATTGCCCTGCACTGGTAAAATTGGTGTGTTTGCTTCAGAAACAATACTGTTGTTTATATAAATAAGCTGCTGTGTAGCAACGGGGGGGGGGGGCAACTATTCAAAGGAGAAAAGGTTCAAGTTACACAGCAGATAACAGATAAGCTCTGTAGAACATAATGGTGTTATCTGTTATCCACTATTTAGGCTTGTGGCACACGGGCAGTTTTGGGGAGATTTAGTCGCCTGGCGACTAATCGCCTCTTCTTCTGGGCGACAATCTCACCGAATTGCCTTCCCATCCGCTACAATGAAAAGTCGCCAGAGCTAAAGCACACATGGCGTTTTCCAAAGTCGCCCGAAGTTGCCTCACAAGGAAACCTCGGTCAGCTTTGGAAAAAAACGAAGAGCCGCATGTGCTTTAGCACTGGCAATGGGATGACATGGGAAGGCAGTCTGGGGAGATTGTCCAACAGCTACTATTAAGGACGTGATAATGGCGGAGCTCAATCGGAAGACGCCACTCCTCCTGCCCGACAGCAGCTCTTGTGACACGCCGGTTCCTCCCTGCTGGCTAATATGCAAATACACTAGTACACGATCGTGCGCTGGTCAGAAATCTCAGGAGTCCGGTGCTTTAACCATCAAGATTCTTAGCTTTATTCAGACGCTTCTGGGGGTTACATGAGGGGTGAGAAACTCTAACACGTTTCATGCCCTAACACTGGGCACTTCATCAGAGACCATCAGACTCCTGAGATTTCTGACCAGCGAACGATCGTGTACTAGTGTAGTTGCGGGGAGATTGTCGCCCAGAAGAATAGGCGATTAGTCGCCAGGCGACTAAATCTCTCCCAATCTGCCCATGTGTCACAAGCCTAAACCTGTGCCTTATAGCCTTTTTCAGTTTTCGCCATTGCTACACAGCAGCTTGTTTATATGAACTATAGTAGTGTTTCTGTAGCAAACCATTTTACCAGTGCCAGGCAACACTATGTGACTTTCATTACTTTAAAACACTTTCATTTTTTGGTGTCACTTTTCCAAAGCAGCTGCCCGAATGGACTTAAGAAATTGGATACAACAGAGAGCACAACCTAAAGTCAGAGTTCTACTTCTAGTTCTGGCTCTGTAGCAGGTTGACTGATGCATTATTTTTCTCATACATGTGTGACCTTATTATGAAGCAGGTAGGGAACAACTGAAATTCCACAGAGGCACCAGACCCTACACTGTCTGAAAACCCCTCTATTACACAGGTTAGTGATTCCCCAACCAGTGGCTCACAAGCAACATGTTTCTCACCAACCCCTTGGATGTTGCTCCCAGTGACCTCAAAGCAGCTGCTTATTTTTGAATTCCAGTTTTGGTTGCATTAAAAAAACAAAAAAAAAACAAATGTACTGCCAAACAAGTTTTGGTTGCATAAAATCCAGCTGTCAAATAGAGCCTCCTGTAGACTGTCAGTTCACATAGGGGCTACCAAATAGCCAATAACAGCCGTATTTGCTTGTGTTGCTCCCCTACTCTTTTATATTTGAATGTGGTAAAAAAAAAAAAAAAAGGTTTGAGTCCCCCCTGCCCTACATAAGAATACTTACACTTAACTCCTATTATCTCAGAATGTATTTCCTACTCACATAGGAATACATATAACTCCAAGAGAATGCGGAGAGACCGCCAGCATGGAGGAAAGAGTTTGCCGTCCGCTCAACACTCAGCCCAAAACTGCAATGCCACTCTGGCCGTGGCGTCCATCAAATGTGTGGAGAGAAAGCGAAAAAACGAACCAGGGCCGGTGAACAGATCTGCGGTGGAACCAGAGGTTAAAATAGAAAATCTTTATTGCTTCACATTTAAAAATTGTATGCAGGGAGACGCGGCTTGAAGATTTTCTATTTTAACCTCAGGAATACATATAGTCATACACTTACACAACTGCTTCTGAGAGCTACCATTCTGTACATTGAGTACCTCTACCCCTACCCAAGGGTCATGTCTTTCTAAAATTCTGTACAGTCTGGCAGTACTGCACTGGAAATATGGGGAAGGACAACTCAACCTTTATCTGTTGAGATGTTTAAGAATCCCCAAAATTTTACTACCAACAATGCTGGTGTGTGGCATACTAAAGGATAATTCAAACTGTAATAGAAAAATCCCCTCCCCTGTGTAGACCACCCCCCCCCCCATAAATTTCCTAAATTTTTCTGCCTTTCGGCGCATGTGCAGTGGTTCGGGTCCAGAAATGACTCCAACTGTGCATGTGCCGAAACTTATCAAAGAGACTGAAGAAAGCAGATGGTGCCCGTGAACTCCTGAGGCCTGAATCTGCACAGAGGGGAAAGTAAAAAATTAGGGGCATTTGCCCAGGGGAGGGAGGGGAGTCTACGCAAGGGAGGTGTTTTTTCTGTTACAGGTTGAATTCTCCTTTAAAGCTGTTTGGGGCCTGGCAATAGCCAAAATATGAACACCATTGCTCCAAGGCTGTGGTCCCCAACCAGTGGCTCGGGAGCAACATGCTGTTCTCCAACCTTAGATGTTGTTCCAAGTGGCCTCAAAGAAAGTGCTTATTTTGGATTCCAGGCTTGATGACAAGTTTTGGTTTTACGGTCAAATAGAGCCTCCTGTAGGCTGCCAGTCCATTTAGGGGCTACCTATAGGAAATCACTGTCCTTATTTGGCATCCCCAATAACTTTTTGCATTCTTATGTTGCACTCCAACTTGTTTTGTTTTTACATTTGAATGAGGCTCGTGGGTATAAAAGGTTTGGGACCCCTGCTCTAAAGACAACAGACCCACCATGCTCTTGGACTTCAAGAAACCATGAACCACCAATATTGAAGTAGTAATCAAATACCATCAGCAGCTGCTCAGCAATGTGAAGAAGGGCTCATTGGTAAAAAAAAAAAAAGTGGAAATGTATATCTCCACTTAGAACTGTGTTCACCCCATATCTTTCTAGACCCCTGGCAGCTGTCCTTAGGTCATATAATTACTTCAGTGTGGTTGCTGACATGGCATATGCTGCTACATAGGTGACTAATAATAATAGAACACAGACTGTTCCCACTAAAAGATACATAGGTTTTTCGTAACTGATAAGAGTGTTGACATGTGATCATTTAGGTTTCCAGACAGGAGGAGGCAGGGTAGGGGCCTAACCATCTTTTAATGATCATTAACAGACAGGGTCAAATATAGCATATTAGTAGAGGACTCTGAGCTAAAAACCCAGATGTGTTTACCCTTGATAGCAACCACATAACATATGGCCCTTGGTATATAAAGATAAAGAAGCTTGTGTAAATTGTTAGTGCTCATTAAAGTCTTATCCTTAGCCATGTGAGACTGGGTAAAGTGGCAGGTGTTTAAAGGAGAACTAAACCCTAAAAATGAATAGGGCTAAATGTAATATTTTATATAGTGAACTTATTGCACCAGCCTAAAGTTTCAGCTTCTCAATAGCGGCAATGATCCAGGACTTCAAACATGTCAAAGTCACCATCTTGGAAAGTGTCTGTGACACTCACATGCTCAGTGGGCTCTGAGCAGCTGTTGAGAAGCTAAGCTTAGGGGTTGTCACTAATTATCCAGCAGAAAATTAGGTTCCCCTGTAATATAAGCTGATGCTAAATGGCTGATTATTAAATTCTGATGCTAATTGCACTGGTCTCTGTGTTTCCATGTAGTAATTATAGGTATTAATTATCAGTTTCCTAGCTGCTCTCAGTCATGTGACTTGTGCTCTGATAAACTTCAGTCACTCTTTACTGCAAGTTGGAGTGATATCACAGCCCCCCCCCCCAGTAACAACAGAACAAGGAAGGTAAGGGAAGGTTACCAGATAGCAGCTCCCTAACACAAGATAACAGCTCCCTGGTAGATCTAAGAACAACACTCAGCAGTAAAATCCAGGTCCAACTGCAACACATTCAGTTACATTGAGTAGGAGAAACAACAGCCTGCCAGAAAGCAGTTCTATCCTTAAGTGCCGGCTTCCTGAAAACACATGACCAGGCAAAATGACCTGAGATGGCACCTACACACAAATATTGCAACTAAAAAAATTCCTGCTGGTGCAGGAATGAAATTTCATATTGTAGAGTGAATTATTTGCAGTGTAAACAGTGTAATTTAGTAAAGGAAGTCGATAGGTATAGAAGAAATAATTCGACATACAGCTGTGTTTTCCTTTAAAACTAATGATGGGTTGGGGGCTTTCCTGCCAGCTGAAAAACGCCAGAAGAGAGTATTTCCCACGGACCATGAACTTGGGGTTTGAAATTGCAATTCTGATCTTCTGTGCAGTCCTTTCCTTGGTTTTTAAAAAAGAGACATATAGGATAAACCCCCCTCCCCCAATTTTGTAGAGAATAATGTATACTATAGCTGTCCACTGGACCCTGTTTCAAATGAGGGGTGGTTGTGTCCCAACGGTCCCTGCCAGAAGCACAGTAAGAGGGGGAGAGCCAATCACAGCCCTGCATTCACACAGTCAAAAACACAGGCTTCAGTTCCCTATCAGGTAGACCTAGCTGCTGGTAAGTTCCAACAGTGCAGGTTTCCCTGCACAGCCTGGGAAAGGAGGCAGCAGGAAGTGGAAGAGATGGGCAGGACTAGTAGTATTTTTGTTGAAATTTTCAATGAAGTAACCAAAAACACAACTTTTTAAAGGACATTCTAAGAGTTTAATGCGCTGGTACATTCTTGTTTTTTTACATACCATGTCCCTTCTAATAAATTTTTTTAAAAAAATCTATTTCTGCAAAGATCCCTTTAACTCAAGGTCATACGAGGTCTAAATCTTGCAACAAATAGGCCAACAGAGCAGCTCAAAGCTCCCTATGCCCCAGCCTGTGACCTTATCAATATCAGCCATAGAAGAAGTACTGTCTCTAGAGTGCCAACAAGACTAGGCCCAGTATGAAATGCCAGAGAGGCTACTTTAGGATGCCAAATTGACTATTTATTAAAATGTACAATATCTATGATAAAGAAAATACACTGACAGCGTAAAGAGAGAGTGGGTATCACTACTACAAGCACCACATCAAGACCACTTAATGGCCAGATTGTAAACTCTATTGGGAAGAGCCTGCTTTACCTCTTGGTTATTATATGTTTTTGTACGTTTATGTTTTAGCCATTTACTGACAATGCTGCAGAATAGGTCTGCCTTTTATAAATGTTAATAATAATAATCCAAACATTTAAAGGAATTGTTCAGTATAAAAGTAAAAACTGGGTAAACAGAAAGGATGTGCAAAATAAAACATGTTTTCAATATAGTTAGTTAGGCAAAAATGTAATGTATAAAGGCTGGAGTGACTGCAAGTCTAACCTAACAGAACCTTGCTTTTCAGCTCTCTTTTGTTTACACTGACTGGTTACCCTGGTTACCAGGCAGTAACCAATCAATGACTTGAGGGAGGGCCACATGGGTCATAACTGTTGCTTTTGAATCTGAGCTGAATGCTGAGGATCAATGGCAAACTCACTGAACAGTTGCCACAGTGGCCCCCCCTCAAGTCGCTGACTTACTCAGATTTAGAGAGCTGAAAAGCAGGATGTTGTGGTGTATTCTGTTATGTGAGACATCCACTCACTCCAGCTTTTATATATTACATTTTTGGCTAACTAACTATATTACAAACATTTTTTATTTTGCACAGCCTATCTATTTACCCAGTTTTTATTTTTACCCTGAACTGTTCCTTTAACGCAACATCAAAATGAGCAGATGTCTGTTCAGCCTGGTACTTTCCATGGAGTTTGTGGAAAATTCCAGTTTTAATTGCAGTTACTTTTTGCAATGACAAGATGGTGCTCCCACCCCCAGAAAGCTACGGTTGAAAGGAGCTACAGAGTTGCCGGTTTGTCAAGTTTTGTTAGTGAAACAAATTTAGGGCATCGGAGTTCACAGTCGCCATCTTTTTGCTCTTCGGAAATCTTCGGGTCTTCTTCCTACCCTAGGGCAATCTCCGGTGCTTTCAGGCGCACTCGCAGTTGTTGTGAATAAGAAGATTGCTCCAATTGCGCCTGCGCCGATACGCTGATCACTTCCCGAAAATTTCCAAAGAGAAGAAGATGGTGCCCGTGAACTCCAGCACCTGAATCTGCATGGAGGGGTAAGTAAAACGTTAGGGGCATTTCCCCCGGGGTAGCAGCTAGGCTGGGAGGGAGGAGGGTCTACGTAGGGTAGGGTTTTTTAAGTAAGGGTTGAAATCTCCTTTAATGCAGATATGTAACTGAGTAGTAACTTGACTTGTTCAACAAATACCTGCAGGTTAAACCCCTTAATTAATTTGAGAAGCATCATGGGTACATTTGTATGGGGCCTAAAGGGGGCCCGGCTATGCATCACTTTTTGAATTTGCAGGCTTCCCTTGATAGTGCCGAACAGGGAGGGGACCAGCGATGTTTTTATAAAACTTTTATGGGGGCCCTGGTGCCAATGTTTGTTTTTTTTTAACCTATAATGGGGTCCTGACCACCAATGGCTTTTTATAACTTATATTAGTGTGTGTGTGTGGGGGGGGGGGGTTACCCTTTTTAGTGGTCTATGTGGTTTGGATGGGATCTGGGGTGAGGCTTGGGGGATGGGTGGGGACCCAGAAAATGTTGTACAGGGCTCCCCTGATTTTTGATGGTAGCCCCAGGCCATGCACCAATAAAGCAAACTAGTACAGATTGAAAGCATTGATTTTGGGAACTTAAGCTCCCCATACACAGGCCAATATAAGCTGCTGATAGACTCACCCGCTTATTGACCAGTATATGGGGCCCTTTGACAGGCGTAATTGATATCCAGCTGAAAATTGGCCAGATGACGGTCGGCCAGATTTAAATATCCTGTTGGATCAAGGACTGCATCTGTTAGATGATACAGTGCTCTGTCTGACCGCCCATTTTCTCCTCATTGTGATCTAGGGCCTATGATAGCATTAGCACAATATTGCCCACCTCAAAGTCCGCTCATTTAAAGACCTCACCAAACAGCAAAAAGATCTCTGCACATATGTCCACCGTAACATGCAACAATGTTTTTTTTTTTGTATTCTGATGGCTTTCTCTTCCCTATCCATAAATAAAAATTTAACATGCACACATTAAAAGCAATAACCTGGCTGTTTTAGGGTCGCCAGATTAGGAAAACCAAGCAGGATTTCAAAGCTCCGCCCCTGATGTCATGACACGCACCCACTTCAACATGGCCCCACCCCCAATATGATGCAGCCCTGCCCTCTGTTATCCGGAAACCCGTTCTCCATGAACTCTGAATTATGGAAAGGCAATCTCCCATAGACTCCATTTTATCCACATCATATGAATTTTGAAAAAGGATTTCCTTTTTCTCTGTAATAATAAAACAGTAGCTTGTACTTGATCCAAACTAAGATATAATGAATCCGTATTGGAAGCAAAACCAGACTATTGGGTTTATTTAATGTTTACATGATTTCCTAATAGAATCAAAGTATGAAGATCCAAATTACGGAAATATCGGTTATCCAGAAAACCCCAGGTCCTGAGTCTTCTGGATAACAGGTCCCATACCTGTATCCTAGTTGGGAAAAGTACAAGGTACGGTTTTATTATTACAGAGAAAGAAAATAATTAAAAATGTGGATTATTTGGATATTTGGAGTCTACGGGAGATGGCCTTTCTGTAATTCTGAGCTTTCTGCATAACAGGTTCCCAAATAACGAATCCCATCATTGTACAAAGTTACTAGCTGGGTTGATGTTTTATCGATCCATAAAAAGTATAGTATAAATACAGTATAAAGTGTAGTAAGATTAGTGAAAATAAAGGCAACACAGTCCCTTACAAACAAGCTATATATAT
>CM044433.1:22394724-22409142 GCA_024363595.1 Xenopus borealis | reverse complement strand
TATATATATATATATATATATATATATATATATATATATATATATATATAAACATATACACACGTATGGGGCCAGTTATCCAGAATGGTCAGGACCTGGGGCTTTCCAGATAATGAATCTTTCCTTAATTGGGACCTTCATACCATGTCTTCTAGAAAATCATGTAAACATGAAATTGGTTCTGCTTCCAATAAGGATTAATTAGATCTTATTAGATCAAGGTACAAGTACAAGGTACTGCTCTATTCTTAGAGAGGAAAAGGAGATAATTTTTAAAAAATTTTAATTTTTTTTATATTAAATGGAGTTTATGGGTATCCTTAATTCAGATCTTTCTGCATATCGGGTTTCCGCATAATGGATCCCATACCTGTAATTATATATATATTTTTTAATGTCTTGAAATTGAAACCACTATCACTTCAATACATCTGTCAAATGGCTGCAGGAGAAGTTGCTGAATTGATTGACAGCAGTGTAGGGTTTGTTTATAATAAGCTCATTAGGGACCTTTACGCAACTCTTGTTTATAGGGGGCTAAGGGAGTACATTTATTGGGCTCAAGTTTAACAAAGGTGTTTATATGTATATTCTTCCCCTTTATTAAGAAAAAAATACAAAAGAAAAAAAAATAAAGAACAGGGTTATTTAAATAGGTGTTGCCTCTAAACCAGTAATCATGAAACATTTAGCAACTCAGATCCTTCATGATGGCTATGCCAGCTTTATATATATACATGCAAGTTTTGCAAAAGTTTGTATGAATACCTATCTAAATTTGGTAAATGAGACACACTCGTATCCTCCCAGACTCACCGCCTGCATGTAAGAGTGGAGGTAGAAGGGGCACTTCATTGCCAGCGGCAAACTGCACCAAAATATATTTGCCTCTCACACAGCGAACTTTACATGCATTGCTACTACTGCATTAATGCAGAACGCATTTTCCTGCCAAACCACATTTGTATCTTTTCTGTCTTTAAATATATATACTGTATACATATAATATTGTTGGAGTTTAGTTTTTTTTTTTTAAGCAGCAGCAGGATGTCAAGAAATAAGAATATTAGGGTATACATAGCTCCCGGGAGCTTCACATGGTTTGTACAGTTTATTTTGCTGTTCAAAAAATGTTAAAGGGATACTGTCATGCAATTAAAAAAAACACATCAGTTAATTGTGCTGTCCAGCAGACTTCTGCACTGAAATCCCTTTTTCAAGAGCAAACGGATTTTTTTGCAGGTGGCAAAAAAGCACTGAATTGCTCATCCATATACCTGAATAGCACCAGGAAACATCAATAAGTCTGGCACAAGGTGAACCAAACCAGGTAGAGAAGCAGAAGCCAGATGATAAAATTTAAAAATTTACATTTTATTTTCCATAATTAAAAACAAAGACCGGACACGTTTCGAGTCTACTAGGGACATTTAGGACATTTAGAAACAGATATCGAAGTCCATAAGACTCTGAATAAAGCAAGCTCATCTAAGAAATGTGTTAGATCCTAGATGGCAATGCTCATAAAGCATGTGATTAAAGTGAACAAAGCACTTTATGTTAATAAAGCACATGAGCTGTGCATCACATGACATAGTGTTGTAGCAGTTTATTCCTTAAGCCGCTCCCAAAAGTTAAGTTAATTAAAAACGCTGAAGCCTTTTTTTCTGTGTTGCACCTCAGCAGCTATTTAATACCCTCACAGAATAATATAAGTTTTTTTGCAACTCATAGTAACCAATCCGATGTTTTGTTTTCAAAGTAACTAACTAGTAAATGCTATTTGGTGACTGAATTCTGTTCCTCTATCCATTAAGACCAGTAGCTTGTGAGCAAAATGCTCTCCAAACACTTGGATGTTGCTCCCAGTGGCCTAAATGCAGGAGTTTATTTTTGATTTCCAGGCTTGGAGGAAAGTTTTGGTTGCATAAGAACCAGGGCTACTGTTTAGCAGAGCCTTAATACAGGGTGCCAATCCACATAGGGGCTACCAAAGGGCCAATTACAGCACTTATTTGGCACCCCAAGAACATTTCTCATGCTTGTGTTGCTCCCCAACTCCTTTTTCTTCTGAATGTTGCTCACGGCCTCAAAAGATTGGGGATATGCTGTGTTGTACAATAAATATGATACTATGGATGCAAATAATCCAGGATTTGGTTCAGTATTTGGCCAGGATTCGGCTGAATCGTTGTGCCTGGCCGAACCGAATCCTTCAAATCATGTGACGTTTTATCACAAAACAAGGTAGTAAAACATTTTTTATGCAGCGCACTTCGTGTAGATGCGTAATCTTCTATTGTTGACATATGTGAATGACTGAGACCTTGAAAATAATTTACATCCTGTGCATCCCTATTAATAAATAATATTTTCCTTTCTAAAGTTATATGCAGCAGCCTAGCCCTCTCCCTCAAAACCAAACACTAAATCTACCAAACCATAAAACCTCAGACCCTGGTGATATTAAAAACTCCTCAGTGCTGGCTTCATATACGTGTGTTTTGTGTATGTGGCAGGGAATAAAGACTGTAAAGCTCCATGGGGGAAGGGACTGATGTGAATGATTAAAAGTGGCCATAGATGTAAAGATTTTTAAAAGATACAGTCGTTATCATGAGACCACGATTATCTCGAAATGAACGTTGTGTCCATCAACTAAAAAGCCCATTTCAGGCGATATTGCCAACAAAACTGAAGGGTAGCTGCCTGCTTGGCCCTGCAAACATAGGTAGACTGCACTGATAAAGATTTTTAAACCTGGCCATTCAATTTTGTGATAGATGTCGGACGAAAAATCGTAAGATGTACGATCATTCCATTCCCTCTAACCGCACGATAATTCATCAATGCAAAGGCATTGTTCACCGTCCTAACTTTTTTAAGTTTAGTTGTTTTCAGATTGTTCCCCAGACTTTTTTCCCCGTCTCTGGTGTTGTCTGGCAGCTCAGTAATTCAGGAGCAGACTCTAAACTGTTACAATTTGCAACAGTTAGTTGATACATTTCTTAAGCTGGCCATAGACGCAACGATCCGATCGTACGAATCCTCGATTCGTACGATTTTCGGATCGTGTGTGGAGTGTTCCGACATTTGTCGTGCCATGCCGATCGGTCGTTTGTTCGATCGGCCAGGTTAGAAAATTTTTGTCGGCTGGCGATAATATCTTTGCATCTATTGCAGATCGTACGATTTTCAGTGGGAGACCGTCACTAGGTTTTTAATCATACAACTTTCATACGATCCTTGTCAGGGGCAGAACGTCAGCTGTCTGTGCTTTTTACTACTTTAGTTGATCTGAAGGTTAGTGACAGGTCGGGAGATGCAAAGATCCGATCGTTGGAATCATCTTACGATCGGATCTTTGCGTCTATGGCCAGCTTTAGAAGCATCTCTGGAGTATTAGCAACTATTGTATCAATTCTAACAGATGTCTGTAATGAAACCCAGAGATTCGGAAAAAGAAAAGAAATGTATCAACTAAGGATAGGGGCAGACTTCCGTCTGCTTGAAGAATCGCCTGCGCTAATGCACTTGCGGCGCTTCGATTTCCGAAGTCACCCAAAGTTGCCTCATGAGGAAACCTGCCTGCCAGTGCTGGCACAAGCCACATGACACATTGACAAAATGTCTAGCCCCATGTCAGATTTCAAAATTGAATATAATAATCTGTTTGCTCTTTTGAGAAATGGATTTCAGTGCAGAATTCTGCTGGAGTAGCAATATTAACTGATGCATTTAAAAAAAAAAAACACATTTCATAGGACAGTATCCCTTTAAAGGTCAACAACCCCTTTAGACGAAGGCTTTATAAGGACATAGATGGGCCAACATTGGTTGCTGAATTAGTGGCTCAAGACTGAAATGGCAGTTTATTGGCCCATGGACAGAGCTAAATCAATGGCTTCCTGATTTATATTTGATCAGGGCTTGGCCAATTATCAGACAAGAAGGCCGGAATATTTGCATACAATGAATTAGACCAATTTGGTCTAAGTAGCTTCAACAGCGCAAAATACATTCATTTGTTGAGCTCCATAAATAAAAAGATCTACCCATCTGCAAATTAGTTGCACAATACAACATGCATTATATAACAAGATCCTGCCCCCTCAGTATCTTTTGGGAGACTTTGGTTCACCTTCACCTGAGCCATGACTTTTCCATCCCACTTTGCATTCATCTTAATGTCAGCCATACTTAAAATAATCAATCATCATTTTTGTCTCTTGGAGACTAGAACTGTATTCTGCCCCCAGCTCCCATGTGCACACCAAACTTGGCGTTGGGCCCCCATGTCTGAATCAATGTTGAGTTTTAAACACATGAACTCCCATGGGGCAAGACTCACAGGACAGACAGGGATACAAAAAGAGGAATATATGAGAAACCACTGCTTCTGCCTATGGGTATAGAGGTATAGTATCAGGAAACCTGTTTTCCAGAAAGATTCAATTTTAAGCAAATAATTTTTTAAAAATTTTTTAGTAGACCTCCAAATTTTGGAAAAAGCCCTTGCTGAGAATGCAAATTCCTCCAAAAAGTGTTCTGGCAGCCCCATGGGGCCACATGGGGCAAGACTCACAGGACAGACAGGGATACAAAAAGAGGAATACATGAGAAACCACTGCTTCTGCCTATGGGTATAGAGGTATAGTATCAGGAAACCTGTTTTCCAGAAAGATTCAATTTTAAGCAAATAACTTTTAAAAAAATGTTTAGTAGACCTCCAAATTTTGGAAAAAGCCCTTGCTGAGAATGCAAATTCCTCCAAAAAGTGTTCAGGCAGCAAATAAAAAAAATACATAAGTTTATTGGGACATATTAGGACATGGCCTGATGCGTTTCGTGCTTCTACAGGCAGAAGCACTACTAAAGTTTATATAAATAAGCTGCTGTGTAGCAATGGGGCAGCCATTCGAAGGCTCAGGTTACACAGCAGATAAGCTCTGTAGAACACAATGGTGTTGTCAGTTATACACTATGTAACCTGTGCCATATAGCCCTTTTTCAATTTCCACCATTGCTGCACAGTAGCTTGTTTTATTAACTATAGTAGTGTTTCTGAAGCAACAGATCAGTGATACCAGTACAGGGCAACAGTACATGATATTTTCATTATTTTAAAACACTTTTTATTTTCTGGTGTTACTGTTCCTTTAAACACAGAAAAGCCATTTGTGAAATCAGCAGCCTCCCCTGCACAATGTCTTCAAAAAGAAACGGCAGCCATATCACAGCTGTGTGATATTGCACTGCGCAGAGCAGGCAAATTCAATATAAATATGCTTCAAAAACAGTTATAAAAAAAAAAAGCTTAATAAAGGAACCAACAAATGTGCTGTGTGGCTCGAGGCACCTCTTCACATGCGCAAGTTGCTAATTACAGATCATTATAAAATGGCTGAGTAATTAACCATTTGTTTACCTATGTATAACACTGACTGAATAATAACCTCAAACTACAACATTAACATTAAATGTGGACACCAGCAGTATTTGCTCACCTGTTTTGGGAGACTGACAATTAGAAGCAGAGTGGGGATTTTTTTCTGGGGATTTTATTAAAAGCTGGCCATACATGAGTGGGGATTTTATTAAAAGCTGGCCTTGCATGATTGAGAAACCACGTCTTGCATTAGCAAGTTCCTCCATTGTATGGACAAGAAAGATGAGGTGCATGTTATCAATTTGGGGCTTTGATTCCAAATCCAATGGATCTAAGAGTCAACATAAAGTTGATCCCAAATTATGTCCAAACAATTAAGGCGAAGGGCAGATCCAGATAAGCTTGTGTGCAGTCACACACACAAAATGAACCAAAACTCCACTTGCGCTCCTCTTTAGAAAAGGCGATCCAGCGTGCGGTGCTCAATTTCTCTTCCCTGCCTTCCTTTTGGGAGATAGCCAGGGTGGAGAAATCGAGAGCCGCACGATGGATCATCGCCTTGTCAACGTTTCTTAAGATGAGCACAAGCAGAGTTTCTTAATAAAGACTTACCGATTTTAAAGTTTAATATGCATTTTGTCCTTTTTTTTGTAGCATACCAACGAAATTTTTCAAAAATATTTTGCTGTTACTGGTCCTTTAATATATGCTTCCTTAGGCTGGGCCTTTGTGGACTTGCCACAAATCCAGGCCTTCACATGTTGACCCCCGCACCACTCCACTGCGTGACTGCACACAAGCGAATCTTATTAAAATTAATAGATATGGAGAACGGAATAGGTCCGTTTCTCTCAGCCTGAGTATTTTTTGCAGGTAGAGAGAAGTGGATCTACTCTGTGCGCTCTATCTACGCTCCATCTGCCATTGCCGTAATGTTACACTGGGTGTAGGTGTTTTCTGAGATGACACAAAACAAATTTTGGTGGAGAAAACACCAAGACAAAGCGCAAAGGCCGATTCAATGATTTAATACTGGGCAGACCAATAGAAGGGCCGCCAGTAGCCCTCCAAAGAGTATTTATGGCCCCTAGTCTGCTCTAGGACTCCATAAACCTATTTTGTTGACATCAATATTTTTTGTACGCTCTGTCCCTCAAACATGATGCATGAGCAATACACATAAGTCTAAAGTTGGCCATAGACGCTACGATCCAATCGTACGAATCAAGGATTCATACGATTTTCAGGTCGTGTGTGGAGTGTCCCGACATTTATCTTGCCATGCCGATCGGTCGTTTGGTTGATCGGCCATGTTAGAAAATTTCTGTCGGCTGGCGATCAAATCTTTGAGGTTATTGCAGATTGTACGATTTTCAGTGGGAGACTGTCACTACGTCAGCTGACCTGTGCTTTTACTACTTTATTTGATCTGAAAGGTTGGGAGATGGGGAAGATCTTTGCGTCTGTGGCCAGCTTAAGAGGACCGATTTAGTGCAATAGTGATAACTTACAATACCTTTACCCGATTAATACACCAGAGCTCCAAGCAGAGAAAGCAACATGTTAATATACCTGAAGGGATTATATAATTACATATCCTCCAGTAAACTAAAAGCTCACTGGCATCATGCTCCCACGTGGCAGGCCTGAGAAACACTTATATTGATGTAATTCAGCAAGGGGATAAAACAAACCCAGGCAATAACTGATATACCTTTCACCTGGCAGATCTGCCAAAACAAATCAACATGGTGGCACTGCCTATTTAAGGCACAAACAAGGGAAATGTAATAACATCTGCAAAGCTGGCTCCAGGTCCAGTCATCTAGAATACTAGACATTTGTTTTAGAGAAACTCAGTCAATCATTTAGGCAGAACACCTGCCCTGTCTGTTCACACTGTGTAAATATCAAAACAAATGGAGGGAGGAACTTTCCAGGTTCCATCCCTCAGACAGGTGCCCGTGTAGCTCTGAGGCGCGCTGAAAAGAAGCCATTGTGTTTCCAGCAGGAAATGGGGGCCTCGGTTTCCTGTGGAAAAAGCAACAGGTTGGCTTGGCAACAACCAAGTGAGAAGAAGGATTCCCTCCCTTCTGTCCTAGCAGTCACAAATGTTACTTGAGGCTGGGGAGACTTCAGTTCTGCTGAATAAGGCGGCTGTGACTTTATTTATGTCACTTTAGGCGTCTTGGCCCACCAGCATGAATAACAAAATTTTTCAGTGCATTCTGGATGACTGAAATAGATGAAAACTCCACCCACTGTTTTCGTATAAAGCGGCGTTTCGGGGTGCCTGTGGTGAGTGTGTGTTTTATTAACCCTATAAGGATACAAAAATAAGGCACAAATATCTCAGAACTGGCGAAGGATGGATAATGGATAAGAATAAGGACAGACTATTTAAATGCTCTATTGTTTTTTTAATAATATCTGTGACTTTTTATCACCTTCACAAAAAGCCAGAAAACTCACTGCCACATAACGTGTGAAGTCTATAGCATCTTCTATTTCAACTTCACAAACACCCAAGACCTCATCTTTTGTGCTTTCCCTCTGCAGACTCGTCAAAGTCAGACATCTGTGGTAATTCAGGTTGACAACATTTAACAACCTCAAGTCCAGACTCTCACGGTATTTAGAGAGTCACTGCTGAAGCTGTCAAAGAAACCCTGACTTTTGATATCTAATATAAGTAATTCTAAGACAACTGGACTTGCTGAGTAATTATTGAAGATGTTTCACTACTCATCCAAGCAGCTTCTTCAGTTCAACTGACTTTCGATTCAGCAATTCTCTGTCTGGTTGCCGGGGTCAGCAACACGCAGCAACCCAAAGACATATTCATTAGAAAAAGGTTTGAATAGAAATCTATCCAGCCTCCTTTAACGTGTCTTGTTTACTAGAACCACTGTGATGTCTTCAACCAAACTATAACATTTCCAACCTATGTATTTAATCCTTGGCATTTATTATTAAAGGGATACTGTCATGGGAATATTTTTTTTTTCAAAATGCATCAGTTAATAGTGCTGCTCCAGCAGAATTCTGCATTGAAATCTATTTTTCAAAAGAGCAAACAGATTTTGTTACATTCAATTTTGAAATCTGTCAGTTTCCAAGCTGCCCCCAGTCATGTGACCTGTGCACTGATAAACTTCAGTAACTCTGGAGAGATATTATCCCATTCCCTTCCCCCCCATATCAGCCTAACAACAGAACAATGGGAAGGTAAGATAGAAGCTCCCTAGCACAAGATAACAGCTCCCTGGTAGATCTAAGAATAACACTCAATAGTAAAAGGCATTGAGACACACTCAATTTCCTTAAGGGCCAGGCCACTGTGTTTTTCTAAGTTGCTCGAAATTGCCTCACGAGGAGGCAAAAATTGCCTCAGGAGGAGAAATAACAGCTGGCCAGAAATTCCATCCTAAAGTGCTGGCACAAGTCACATGACCAGGGCAGCTAGGAAACTGACAAAATGTCTAGCCCCAAAATGGTTTGCTCTTTTGAGAAATGGATTTCAGTGCAAAATTCTGCTGGAACAGTACTATTAACTGATGTGTTTTGAAAAAAATATGTTTTCCCATTACAGTATCCCTTTAACATGCATTTTAAGAAAGCCAACAACTTTTTAGAAGGCCCCTGTAATCCTGTCATCTCATTAGTGACAGTTAAAATGCTTCTCTCACATAAGAGGTCGCTTAAGGTGGCAAAATAATAGCTGACCTACACAAATCAGAGTGGAAAAGAAAACACACAAATGTTGTGCAATTTGGCCATCAACATAGATAGATCTGGCAGAGAGCAAGGATAAGCTAAAGTGCTTCAACTGCAGATACACCACCCACTCCTTTAGCTATAGTAAATGTACAATAATCCTGATAAACACTGATACTAATCACTACTAATCAATAGTATGATAACCCAGGCCAGAACTCTTCGTTAAATGAATGAAAAACTGGTCCGTATATTCTGAGCACAGCCATCCTCAAAGCAGTTACCAAACCTTGGCCCCAACCATAGCAACCATGCATTGAGAGTGACTATGAAGATTCTCCTTCATCCAGGTCATGGTATATTTATCAAAAGTAACTCAAAAGCAACTGGACTTGCTGAGATATTTTAATGAAGACGTTTCACTGCTCATCCGAGCAGCTTAATTGAGAGACTGTATGTAACTGTAACATAAAGAGTAGAGGTCTGGAATCGAAAGATGACAAGAAAAAATTTAAATAACGATACATCCGTAGCCTTACAGAGCATTTGACTTTTAGATGAGGTCAGTGATCACCATTCAAAAGTTAGAAAGAGTCAGAAGAAGAAGGTAAACAACTCAAAAACAATTAAAATGTTAAAAATTAAGACCAATGGAAAAGTTGGGCAGGGGCACACGGGCAGAGTCGGCGGGTTTGTTGCCTGGCGACTAATCGCCAGTTCTTTGGAGCGACAATCCCCCTGAACTGCCTTCCCTCTGCTAAAATTGCTGAGGGAATAAACTTGTGGCACTTCGATTTCCGAAGTAACCTCACAAGGAAACTTTGGGCGACTTTGGAAATCGAAGCGTCGTGAGTGCCATTTTCTCATTAGAGCAGGCAGAAGGCAGGCAGTTTGGGGAGATTGTTGCTCAGAAGAGGCGATTAGTCCCAAATCTGCCTGTGTGACCTTACCCTAAAGGTGAACTTTTTTACCAACCCTGTAATCCAAACCTTTAATCTAAATGCAAGAGTTTTACTATTAATATATTTTATCACGTATCTTTCCGGGGAAAGCGTCAACCCCCCCTTTTTTTTTTTATAATGGAACCCTAGCAACTCGATAACAGGCAACAAACTGCAGAGCAAAATGTTCAAAAAACCCCACAGAAAAGAAAAACAGATGGGCAAATATTGCCTGTATTATATTTAAAGTGAGAAAAATATTAGAAAATTTGAAGATATCATGATCTGCGCTGGGTTCGGGTATCAAATCCCAAAAACAAATGTACAATTTGAGTTTTCGCTTGATTTGTCTTTTCATGCATCAATTTTTTTTAGTTATTTTATTACTAAATAAATTAAAATCTTGGATGTGTGTTTGGGCAGCTTGGCTTAATAAAACTGCTCCCTTTGTTTTTGGCCACACAACGGCCATTGTTGAATATAACAATAGTATCCAGTGCACCTAAGTCTCGTTGCAGACCATTATCTTGTCCCCTTTGCCTCAAAAGGTGGCCATACACGCACAGATAATATCGTAAAAAACAACTGTTCATACGATATTCGGTGCGTGTATGGTGGGAAACAAGCTGACCTATATCGCCAGAAGACTTGGATATCGATTGGCTTGTCTAGCACGCTGGACGGAAAATTTTGATCGGGTGCCTTTGAAGGTACCCGTAACATTAGTGCTGAATCGTCAGATGCAGGTAGAATTCTATTGTTTCTACGTGTATATCTGACAATTCAGCTTTAAACATTTGTTTTGGAATGAATGATCCAGCTTGGTAAGATGTTTTCCAAGAAAGATCGTAATGGCTACGTCTATGGCCGCCTTAAGACACAAGCAAATCTTAAACCTGCTGCAAATCACCAGGCAGCAGACATGTGGGCAGCAATGCAAATCTGTATAAAATTCGGGACTATATCGAAGTGCAAGGCCAAAGGCGACAAACTTTTATGCGAGTCATGGAACTCCCATTTACATTCAAACAAGCAAGTTTGTGATTGAACCACCCACATCCTACATTGTATTATTTGAACGCCCTTAAATTGGTGGTTCACCTTTAGTTTAACTTAGGAATGCACCGAATCCAGGATTTGGTTCGGTAATCGGGCAAATCCTTCTTCCCGACTGAACCGAATCCTAATTTGCATTTGCAAATTAGGGGAGCGAAATCGCACGAGGTTTTGTTACAAAACAAGGTAGTAAAAAAAGTTTTCCCCTTCCCACTCCCAATTTGGATTTGGTCTGGTATTTGGTGAATCTTTTGCAAAGGATTCGGGGGTTCGGCTGAATCCGAAATAGTGGATTCGGTGCATCACTAGTTTAACTTTTAGTACTTTATAGAATGGCCTGTTTTAAACAACTTTTCAACCGGTCTTCATTATTATTATTATTTTTTTAATGAATTGCCTTCTTCTTCGTCTGACTCTTTTCAGCTTTCAAACAGGGGTCACTGACCCCATCTAAAAAAACAAAAAACAAATGTTCTGTAAGGCTACAATTTTATTATTATTGCTAATTTCTATTAATCATCTTTCTATTCAGTCCCTTTCCTATTCATATTCCAGTCTCTCGTTCAAATCAATGCATGGTTGCTAGGGTAGTTAGGACCCTAGCAACCAGACTGTGGAAATTGCTGCTGAATGAAAAGATAAATAATTTAAAAAAAAACACACACAAATAATAAAAAGTGAAAACCAATTACAAATTGTCTCATTCATACTAAAAAGTTAAGTCAATGGTGAATAACTCCTTTAATATAAATAAAACATAGCAGGTAAGTTAAGCATATTTCAGTAAAGTCTGTGGCAGGGTGATGGGCGTTATAGCTCGTGGATAGTTAGTATGTATTCCTTATTTATTCATTCCTCCTGGCACAAACTACAATGCAAGGTCATGGCTGTATAATGAAGCCATTAGAATGCCAACTCTAACGGCAACAACAATAAACATGTCGTTAAAATGCTTCCCCTTGCAACCAGGGTTAATGAGTACAGTGATATCACAGTGCCAATTTATTATCACTAAACTCCCCCTACCTTGCATTTTTGTTAGCGCCCCCCATGACAGAAGCAGATACCAAGTTTTCTGCTTATAAGTACTTGCCAACCAGATCAGGTACTGTCCGGCCTGTGGCCCTCAACTAGAGCTCTCAAGCATTTCCTTAAAGCGATACGGACACCAGAAAACTACTTTTTAAAATATGAATGTACATTAAAAGTTGCCTATAGGTCATGTTGATCATATTTTGCAGAGAGGTTTATTTTTGTAAGTATTTGTTAGTTGAAGTTTCTAAACCTAAATGTTTTCCAACCTGACTGTCCCATCTAAGCCTATCGATTAGGGTAGAACTACATGGGTGTTTTTGGCGCAATCCAATGCAACGCTGGCGTCAAGTCAGATGCTCTGAAGATAAGGTGAGTTGTAGAAATGTCGGATGTAGTCACACCATGCATCAGACAGGGTGCACGCTGCCACTACATCCGACATTTCTATTTCTTATCTTCGGCACTTCCGACTTGACGCCAGCGTTTCGTCGCATCAAGCCGTAATCGCCCATGTAGTTCTACCATTAGAGTTTCTAATACGAACGGACTCCTGCTACACAAATATGGCAGCCCCCCTCATACAGGAACATGGGGCATCAGACAGGAAAATGCACTTGGGCAAATACTTTATGGCAAAGTTAGAAGAAGCTTTCAAAGGCAAGATTATGATAGATGTAAAAAAAATGTAATTTCTGGTGTCAGTATCTCTTTAAGGTGGCCATACACGTAGAGATCCGCTTGTTTGGCGATTCCGTGATATGCCCACCTCAAGTGGGCCATGTCGGGCTGATCCGATAGTGGGCTCTAGGGTTCAATAACTAGATCATAAGGAAGGGCAACGGGGCGGTCGGACGGCATTTTTAGTCCTGTCCCATCAACATCTATCGATCGGGGAAGCCCGTAGTCGGAGGGCTACGTACATGGACCAATAAGCTGCCAACTCAGTCGTTCTGGGAGTTGTAGAGGAGCAGCTGCTAAAGGGCAACATATTTGCGGACATGTATAACTGTACAGCATAACAGGGCAGCCAGACACAGCAGGGAATGAGCGGATCCTGTTAATATATTACTACTGGCACCCAACACCAAAAAGCAGGGTGCAGGGAGTTGTTGTACACCAGCACAGGAGTGTGGCCGCTTTCTCTCTCCCCATTATGTGTATTGTGCCCCCCACCCCAAGCGTGCGCTCCCACTGCCCCCCGTCTAAACGAGTGATATGGGTCGCTCTTACAACCTACAAGGGGCCCCAGTATGTGCGGGTCGGCCCTGCCTGATCCTCCCCCATTAAACACAGCGGCGCAGAGGAGACACAGGGAAATAACTGTACCTAATGAAGCAATAAGCCCGGATAGTCTGCGGCCCCCACCACCCCTCAGGCGAGTCAGCGGGAGGCTCACAGCACAAAGCATAGACACTTCCACCGACTATGAGACTACATGGCAGTGCCACCTCCCTCTATCTCTCTTTCTCCCATATCAATTCCCGACCGGGCAGCAGCGCGCACGACTTACTTGTGTAGCTGTGACTTTTATTCCATGGAAGGTGTATCCGCTAGCGCAGCTGTGTGAGAGAAGCTCAGGGCTACGAGATCCCAGGGGCGGGAGGGGGGAGGCGCCTGCGTGTGCAGAGTGTGTGTGAGACTGTGTATGAGACTGTGTATGTGCGGGGGGCTGGGATGGGGGAGGTGATGGTTATGGACTGAGGATGTGCCAGTGTGATTGTGGCTAGCCCATGCCTGTAGCCATTGAGCTACTAGCTGTGCCCTCGGATGCTGCCCCCCCACCCCCAGCTCGGTACGTGGGAATGTCCGCTTAGCGGTATTGTATTTTATGGCTAGTCACAACAGTCACAGGCGGTAGGGTTGCCAGGCTAACGGGGTTTCCAGCCAAATTGGGCTACTAATTTAAAGCCCGGGTGGATTTTGAAACTCCACACTAGCCAAGGTACAGATTTTGGCCTACTTTTTTTGGGGCCTTTGGTTGGTTTTTACTTAGGAAACCAGCCCACGTTTTTTCTTGCCCTAATGTGCCAAGGCTGCGTCTCCCAGACAGTACATGCTGGGTAATGTAGTTTTTTGTTTAACTTTTTGCCAGCCTCCACGTTTAATTTAAAGGAACATTAACACCAAAAAAATGGAAGTGTTTTAAAGTAATGAAAATACCATATAGTGTTGCCATGCACTGGTAAAACTGTTTGTTTCAGAAACACTGCTATAGTTCAAATAAACAAGCTGCTAAGTAGCAATGGCGGAAATTGAAAAAAGTCTATATGGCACAGGATA
>CM044433.1:22370542-22392037 GCA_024363595.1 Xenopus borealis | reverse complement strand
AAAAAAAAAAAAAAAATCAAAGCAGCCCACATATAAAACACACAGTGCTCTTGTACTCAGCCACACATATATTGGGTTAAAACGTATATATAGGTGTCCACCTCGTAGGTCTGTTCACCCTCCACGTATGCGGATAAAAATGATCCTCAAAATAACTGATATACTGCCATAGATGCTATAATTCATCGGCGCAGTTGCCTATATAAATCAATCAACGGCTTGAGGTGGGAGATATCGTGCTGATCTGATGGTGGACCCTAGGGCCTATCGATTGGATCATAATGCAGGCAATACGGTTGGATCACAAGAGCACATAAATGAACCAATGCAGTCAGGAACCCTGCCTGATAAATATCTGGCTGACTTTCACCAGATATCAGTTGGGGAAGTCCATCGGAGGGTCCCACACAAGGGCCAATAGGCTACCGACTCAGTCTGTTGGCAGCTTTTCTCGGCCCTTGTATGGCCAGCTTTAGGGAGAATGCTATTAAAATCAGGCAGCTGCTGTGGAAAGGTTCCCCCTCCCCTTCCCAGGCATATGTACAGTCCCTATGGCATGCAGATATTCAGCTGAACAGTGGCGTAATTACCCCCCATTTAAGGCACTCCCCCCCCCCCCCCCCCCATGAATCCCGCAATCACCCCCCGCACCCCTGGTAATTACGCCACTGAGAGGGGATAGGCAGAACTCAACTTAAATCTCAACAGGTTTTCAGGACGGCTGAAATTGCAAACTGAAGAGCTGCTGAATAAAAAGATAAATAACTCAAAAACCACAAATAGTAAAAAATGAAAACCAATTGCAAATGGTCTCAGAATCCCTTTCTCTACATCATACTAAAAGTTAACTCAACAGGTGAACGACAACTTTATGGCAATCTATACACTATCCCACAGGCCATACAGTTGCATCGGCCCAAGAGCCATACATACAGAATATGATGGACAGGCAGAGCTGACGTGGCTCCTCTTTACCATCTGCTTTTGCGCCATACATTTGTGTTATGAGCAACAAAACTGAGAACAGATTTCTGCCCATCCTTCAAATACTTTGGTGTAGTTGGTCAGTTTTACTAGGGATAAATAACGCCAGGGATGCTGTAAAATCGAGGAGGTCTGACTAGCTATTGTATCTGCCAGTGCGACTGTAAAAATTGTATTGCGGAGGTTATATTTTGATTTTTCACATGAACACGTATTATAATACAGGTATAGGATCCATTATCTGAAAACCCATTATTCAGAAAGCTCTGAATTATGTAATGGCTTTCTCCCATAGTCTCCATTTTATCGGAATAATCCAAATTTTTCTGTGTAATAATAAAACAGTAGCTTGTACTTGATCCCAACTAAGATATAATTAATCCCTATTGGAGGCAACACCAGCCTATGGGGTTTATTTCATGTTTACATGATTTTCTATAAGACTAAGGGGCCCATTTACTAAATTCGTGTGAAGGATTTGAAATTCAATCGAATTCCAATTGTACAATTTTATCGAATAAGCAAATTTGGCCACTTCGATCATCGAATATGCAAAATTCGGTCGTATCGAATGATCGAATATTCGATCATTCAATGATCGAAGTACTTCCCCTTTAAAATTTTCTTCGACTGCTTACTTGAACCTACCGAATTGCAATAGAAGTCTATGGGAATCCCCCATAGGCTTTTTTTTCTATTACCTGGTCGAATAGCATTCGTATGGTCGAACGCCTCGATAGTTTGAATCATGCAAATTTTTCGTAGGAATGAAATTTCACAATGTTTTCGAAAAAAAAATCGAGAAATGCCATTCGATCGTACGAATTGATTGAGAAATCGAATAGCCCTCGAAAAGTTGGCAAAAACCATTCGATTTTATCGAATTTTAATTCAATAATTATCAATAAATCAAAGCGCCACTACTAATGCCACATAGGAGGTTGGGGGAGCATCAAGTACACAAACTTCTACATCTAATTTTTTTAGAAACAGATATATTGCAAACACCCACCTATGCCAAATCAAGGAAGAGGGGCCCCACAAGGAGTTGTAAGAAGAGGGCGACCACGCAAACTATGATCATGCCAGGGTTCAATCTCTCACCACATACCTTGACAGATTCAGAGTTGTCCCTTCTACAAAAGAGTTTGACATTTGTACCATCCACTAAGTTTGACGGATTCAGATGGGACATTGATTTTTTTAGATTCATCAGAACTGAAAACACTGAAGCAACAATTGACTTGAGACTTAAAAGCAATTTTTGTCCCCCTACACAGAAAGTGACAATTAAATTATTTAAACAGGCCATGGATCTCGAGGTTGATCAGTTATGTGTAAACCAGAAAAAAACTTTTAGCAAGGGCAGAATCTTTAGCAATAGACACTTTACGCCAAGATACATCTATAGTCTTTCACCCTGCCGATAAAGGTGGAATTATTGGGATCCTTAATTACAGTGACTATAGAGCGGAACTTCTATAACAACTTTCTTTTGATGAAGTATATAAGAAGTTAGAGGGTGACCCTGTTGAGAAATTCAAAATTGAACTTGATTTATTGTTACAATCTGCTCTTAACAATGATTGGATTACTCAAAAACTTTTTGAATTTCTGAAACAGGATTATCCAATATGTCTGATTTTATATGCCCTTCCGAAAGTCCACAAAAGCTTAGTTTGACCACCTGGCAGACCGATTGTTTCTGCCATAGATGGTTTATTACATCCATTGGGCATTTATAGCGATCAAGTGTTGCAGCCAGTAGTCCAAGCAACACAATCTTACTTACATGTTACTCCTCATTTTTTTGAATGTGTCACTGGTTTGATTCTCCCTGAACATGATACTTTATTGCTGGCCACTGTAGATGTAGTCAGCCTTTACACTAGTATTCCTCACCATGATCCTCACCATGAAGGTTTAAGTGCAGTGGAGAAATCTCTTTTGGAATTTACTGATTAAAAGGGACTCCCTATTGGCTTTATAGTAGAATTATTAACCATGTGTCTTAATTTTAACTATTTTCAATTTGAAGACAAATTGCAGGGGCAGAAATGGGGCACCAATGGCCCCTTCTTATGCAAATTTATACATGCATCAATTTGAGAAAGTACAGATTTTGTTCAAATTTCACCATCACATAGTGATGTATAAATGATTTATCAATGACATTGTGTTGCTTTGGAAGGGCAGTGAAGAGAGGTTTAAAGGTATGGTAGCAGAATTGAACCACAGCTCAGATCCAATCAAATTTACTTTTAATGCGGCACAGAATTGGAATTTTTGGATTTACATCTGATACTCTAGGGGTTTCCAATTAGAATATATGTTGTTTCGCAAATAAACAGATTGAAATACTCTGTTGCATGCATCTAGTTATCATGCTCCAGCTTGAAAGCGTTCACTGCCAATTTTGGAATATTGCAGAGTATTAAGAAATAACTCGAATCCATCTCAGCGAGTTTCGTTAATTGCAGCCGAGGCTCGGCGGCCCAGTTCAGGATTGTCCACGGCCTGGTTTGTTGGGGGCACCTGTGTTTTAGAATGGCCAATTCTAATTCATTGTTTATTTTTTATATTTATTGTTTTAATTATTTGCCTTTTTCTTCTGACATCATACAGCACTGAGGTCTTGAGTTTGATTCCAGCCTGTGCTGTATTTTGTTTGTATTTTCTCCTCATGTCTATGTGGTTTTGTTCTGGTTTTCCTTAAATAGTCCAAAAAAAATACAGGAAGGTTAATTTGGTTCCTACTAAAATTGGCCCTATAGTGTGTGACCTTAGATTGTAAGCTCCACGGGGCAATAAATTATGACTTACTTCTGTGGAAATGAATCATTGCTATACAAATATCAGGAAATAAATAAATTGTGAGACGTTCCCAAGTACATCTGTTAGGGCTAGTCCAGACGGGGAGATTCGGGGGCGATCCATCGCCGGGCGACTTTTCGTCGCGACGGATCGCCCCCGAATCTCCCCGAATAGGTAGGCATTGGCGCTGCTTCAAAGCGCCGCCGCGTGTGAACACGCGCCGGCGCTTTGAAGCAGCGCCAATGCCTACCTATTCGGGGGCGATCCGTCGCGGCGAAAAGTCGCCCGGCGACGGATCGCCCCCGAATCTCCCCGTCTGGACTTAGCCTTACCATGGAAAACATATTGTAATGTACTTCCTGGAAAAGTCGAAGAAACATTAGATGTAAACTGGGACAATTATACATTGTAACGCATTAAAGTACACAACAGAAATCTACTAGTTTAATAGATCACCAGAAATAATGACTTATTCCAATTACTTTCTGTTTTCTATGTGACCGGTTTTCTAATATTGAAGAGCAAAGTGTCTGGGGCGGGCGGGTCACCGACCCTGTAAACTGTTCTGAATCAATACATGTAGTTGATACATTTCTTATCTTTGTCCCTGCTGTGCAAAATCCCTGGGTTTCAATACAGGCAGCTGTTGAGGCCAATGAGGCGAGTTGAGGAACTGAGCAGCCCCTCTGGCATTTGCCAGAACCCACAGATTTCCAGTCCGGGCCTGATCCAGTACCATAGTTGGTGTCAGCCTGAATCTTGCTCAAACTGGCTGCTCACCTGGTATTTATGTTTGCTAGTTAAAGCCTAGATTAAGGGTAAATTATACTGACATTATTGGATTAACAAAATAATATGTCTTGGGTGTCTTTTATTGCTGAGTAAAACAGAAGCACTGCTGTGTCTGTGAGATGCTCAGAATGTATTGTGGAGTAAAGCCAGGCAAGGGTTCTGCTTTCCAACATAAATACACTTTCTAATCACCAGAGTATTTGGGGCTGATTTACTAGCATGTGCTAAATAGTAGCAGTGCCATACCAATTAGAACTAGTTCCCTTACTACTGCTTATTATTTCCCTCCATTTATTCTCATGTATCCTCATCGTGTGCTATGTCTTAGCCTGGCATATTATTACGTTGTTCTGGTGGTTTTTATACTTCGAATGAACTTACAACTCAATTGGTTTCTTATTTTAAGGAGAATTCAACCTGTATCTGAAAAAAAACCTCCCCCCCATCCCCTGTGTAGGCCCTCCTCCCCCGACCTACCTGCCCCCGGGCAAATGCCCCTAACTTGTTACTTACCCCTCCTTCCAAGTCCTGTCTAGGGGAGTTGACATGCGCCATCTTGTCTCAGTCGCTCTTCTTCCTGGATTAACCAGCGTTTTCGGGTACTGCGCAAAGTCACAAAGTTCACGAAAAAAGAAATTCGAAACTTTGTGACTTTTGGGCGCATGAGCAATAGCTCCATACTGGCACAATCTTCCAATTGCGCATGTGCCCAAAAAATGCCGGTCAGTCCTGGAAGAAGATCAATCGAGACAAGATGGCGCTTGTGAACTCCATTGGACAGGACCTGGAAGGAGGGGTAAATAACATTTGCCCGGGGGGGGGGGGAGTAGGGAGGGGTGTCTACACATATTTTCAGATACAGGTTGAATTCCGAGAAGGAAAGCTACAGAAGCAGTTTAATGCCAATAGATTAACCACAACTGTGCAAACTTTAACACTATGTTTACTCTGTAGAATGCTTTACTATACCTGAGTAAAAAGCTCCAGAAGCTATCTCTCTTTGTTTAGGATAAAAGCCATATTTCATATTAGCTTGGTGTGACATCACTTTCTGCCTGAGTCTGTCCCTGCTGTGGGCTCAGATTACAGCACAGCGGGGAAGAAGGAGAGAGGAGCAAACTGAGCATGCTCAAGCCCTAGACCTGGAGGTTTAAGCTGAAAACAGGAAGTCTGATACAGAAGCCCATGTGTACACAATAGAAGGAAAGAAATGCTGTGTTTCTTTTGACAGAGCAGCATTACTTTGAGGGTTTACTGGTGTATTTATATAGACCTTTCTGATAAAGCTTACTTAATTTTAGCCTTTGCGTCTCAATTAAGCGAGTTTGAGTTGCAAAACCTGATATCTCGAATTAATCAAGTTTTCGGCAAAAAAAACCCCTCAAACAATTAGATATTACTGGGACGCACAGCTAATTCAATTCAGGGTCCCAAAATATTCATAAATTGGCCTATTCTGCCAAGATATATCAACATTGGTCATTAAAAGATAAGTAAACTGAGGCTATTCTAAACACTTTTGCAATGTACATTCATTATTATTATTTATTTTAACTAAAGATATTAAAGGATTCATGTATTGTTAACATCAATGAGTGTTGTTCCAGCAGTGCCACCTGCTGGTCATTTTCCGACCATTATGACCACCAAACATTCAAAGAAGTTGTCAGGAGAAAGAAAGAGGCTGCTCTGATGTTCTTCTGGTTAGGAAAAGCTTTCTCTTGGAATTAAACATCCCCCTCATCAATTTTACATTCACTTATTTTTAAGGTTCATCCTTAATGGTCTTACTGGGCCCATTGCATGCTTGGGGCCCCCCTGCAATCTCACGGTCAGCTTCCTCTGTGGCTACCCCACCTGGTCTGGCACACATATCTTTACTGCAAAAGGGACATAGTGACTGGTACAGAATATAGGGCAAAGCATTTCTAGCCTAATTATTTATTAAAATCAGTTCCCCATTAATGTGTATTTAGTAAGCCTACATAATTGCCTACATAATGTATATCTACATTATAAGAGTCTGTTCCTACAACAGAAAACTGAAATACAAATCCTGAAATACAATCCACCGGGTTTTTTCCCTGCTTCCCGCAGGGACAGTCCGACCCTGAAGAGGCAGAACACAATAAAAAACAATTCAGAAACCACAGTATGGGAGCACGTTCTATGAGATACATACAATGATAAAGATGAGCATTGTATTCTGTAGACTGGATATTAATAGAAGTGCACCACACAACAGCAGCTTTGCTATATTAAATGCAAACAAATGCATCTGTTTGGTTAGCCTGAAGCACAGTGGGAACTCTTACTGGATTCCAAAATGAATAATTGAGAAACGGTTTATCCCGTTAAACACACCCGCCAATTAAAATGTTCTGTAACATGAAGACACATGCATTTGCTAGATGCAGAAAATATTCCCTATTGAGACAAGTTCCCAGTGCAGCAGCAATGGCTGAGATGTTGGGAGTCCTATAAAGCAGGGATCCCCAACCTCCGGGCCAGTCCTGAACTGGGCCGCAAGGCCTAATGCCGAATTAATAAGGTATGTTAAATTGGACGGCACACCAGAATTGGATGCTGACCCCTCCCAACCTCCTTGAAATAAAATTTGTCGCTTCACCAGTCCCCGGGCCAAAAAAAAAGGTTGGGGACCCCTGCTATAAAGTTAAAAACAATGGTTGGTGGCCCAAGGAGCGGGCATTTGGACTACCCACTGTACACTGTGCATTTTCGTGCGTCAATCCCCTGGCAAGTGAGTGAAACTACGATTTCAGGCAATTGTCAATCTTAAAGGGCAACTAAAGTCTAAAATAGAATAATGTTAGCAATGCTGTATTTTGTATACTAAATATAAACACGAACTGATTGCACCAAAGGACCAGTTAAACAAAGTGATTCATGCTTTCAAAGTTGGCACAGGGGGGTGCCATCTTGTAACTTTGTTAAACATCTTTGCAATACCAAGACTTTGTGGTCTGGGCATAAGTTGGGAGGTTAAGCTTAGGGATCGTCATAAATGATCAAAACAGCACAAGTTAAATAATATCTGCCATAGAAGCCGATACAGCAAGACTGATTAATAATCAGAATAAACAGACTGCACTGGGTCTGTGGATACAAATATCTACACAGTTGCCAGCTGCTCTACAGGGAAACAAACAAAGCTGCTCAAGTCCTGTGAAGTAAGGTGAGGCCATTTAAATGTATGATTATTTCCCTGCAGAGCAGTTGGGGACCGTCTAATGTTTCCTAACTGCAGCTGTCAGAGCAAGTAAAATGAAGGGGGAATTTCACTGCATACAGTCAGGTTTTTTATAAAAACAGTAGACATTTTTTAATTAAAGTATATTGGAGATAGAGTTCTTTAGTAAAAATGGGATTTAATTTTTTTTCCTTTACATCCCCTTTAATACAGAGTTAAAGGGATCACAAATTAGTTGGTGACACAATGCCCAGAACAAGTATGTGTTATAATTTCATTAGTAAAATAAAGATTACATGACAACAGCAAACAACTTTATCTGAATAGGAAAATTAAAACACATTTAACTTCTGTCGTAATTCTGCTGTAAAACGCTGCACTGAAAGGTTGATTTGCATTCATAAACTGCACTTTGCACACTGCACTGTGTAATTATATTTTCCTGTGAAGTTGCCTTATATGAAAGAGGTTGTTCATGCTTTTACATTACTTTTCTTACTCCCCATGTTCCTCTATGAGGGGGCTGCCATATTTGTGCAGCAGTAGTCGGCTAGCTTTAGAAACTCTGACAGGTTAAAAAGGAACAGGCAAAACAGTCAGGTTTAGTAACTTCTAGTCACAATTACTCACAAAAGCAGAACTATCAGCTAAAAATGATCAACATGACCTATGGGCGACTTTTAATGTAGATTCACGTACTGAAAATAACATTTTTGGTGTCAATATCATTTTAACTTTTAGTATGACGTAGAGAATGATATTCTGAGATGGTTTTCATTTTTTTATTATTTGTTGTTTTTGACTTATTTAGATTTGATATAGCTGCTCCAGTTTGTAATTTTGATTCTTTAATATGTCACTTAATTTGATATAAATTATCTGTTGCTCAAGTATTCATTGTTGGGTCTATAGTTTTTCTTTAAAGGAGAACTAAACCCTAACAATGAATAGGACTAAAAATGCCATATTTTATATACTGTATAGAAAGAACAGAGGCGCCAAAAGGATAAAAGGATATGAAAGAATTTAAAAGCCAAAACTTGGTAATCAGAGGAGGCAGTGGTGGACTTACCTCCTCTGAGCAGACACAAAACGACTGTAATTAAGCAGTCAAAATTTATTAACGAACTCCAATCAGTACAACGCGTTTCACGGGCTCAGACCCGCTTCTTCAGGCAATAAACATAGGAGTTACAGCATCTGGCAGCAGTATACACACTCAGTGCCTCTGTATGTGTCTGTGTATATTGCTGCCAGATGCAAGAGCAACATCCAAGGGGTTGGAGAGCAACATGTTGCTCACGAGCTACTGGTTGGGGATCACTGATCTAAGGGACCCCATACCTCCCAACATTTAGGAAATAGAAACAAAAATATTTTTACCATGCCCATTTTTGTGGTCACACCCCCTAATGACCATGTTTATTTTACAAAATTTGGCAGGTTATGAAATCTGAACACATTTCTGTGGTTTTTATGTGTTATTACAGTTTTTTTTAATGAAGCTGAATTGCCCTTTAAGCTGCAAGTCACAAATCCCCCAAGAGACCTGCTTATCTTAAATTGTTACAGTTACTTCTTTGATTATCTTAAATTGTTCCAAAAGTATCTAAGTGCGCCTGCAATGTATTCTGGGCTCCCTGACAAAAGCCAATTAAGTTAGAAACTGTGTATCTTTTGATGGTTGTTCAGTGCAGGAGTTTAAAGAGAAAGTCAGAACATTGCAGTAACAATCCCGGGACTGCGGGTTGAGCTGTCAAAAATTGGTACTGTCCCGCAAAAAACTGGACTGTTGGGAGGTATGATACACATGATACTGAAAACCCTAAGTGGGGCATATTTGTAAAGGTGGTGTATAAAGCAGTGAAGAGTTACATTTCAGCAGATATTTCATCTAGGCACCAAATCAAAAATCACATTCTTTTCAGGCATATGCAAGTATACTGTCAACAATCTGAGACTGTTTGTTTGTCTGGCAAGGAACAGCATCTATGAATGTGAAGAAATGCAAATATTTGGGCAGAGCTAAGCTGTGCCAATATGATTCTATGTAGAGAAAAACAACCTTAATGTGAATCTTAAAATTTATTCATCATTCATTTACACTTATATGGAACAATTGTACGATTAAAGGGGTCAGTAACATCATCTCACAAAAAAAAATTCATATACTGTACATAAAATGTAGACTATGTTAAAAGTGTTTGCCTGTCCGTATTTCTATAAATGGGGGTTAAAGTCTCACATTTTGTCTTAAAGTTCTAGCAGCATTAAAAAAAAAGTGAAATTTGTTAGTATACATAGAAAAATAAACACCAAGACAAATAAAACTTTTAAATCGCAAATCCTTTATTAAGAAGCTTCCGTTCCTCTTCAGAAAAGGCGATTGGGCGATCCATCATACAACACTCGATTTCTCCTCCCTGCCTTCCTTATAGGAGATAGCCAGGGAGGAGAAATCGAGCGATGCACGATGGATTGTCGCCCTGTCGCTAGGGTTGCCACCTGGCTATATACAAATATATATATATAACTTTAGATTTGCCCCAGCACTCTTCAAGAAATATCTATAGTGAGTCTCTGTGCACGCTTCTACAGGAGACTCCATCTCGTCCCCACTTAATAAACAATTCCATACGGCTTGAGAAAGGGCATACAGCTTGCCCGAGACGTCGCTGTACTGATGTGCTAACTTTTAATATACACTTTTGCAAGAATCGTGTGCTGCTTCATCTTTATTGCATATATATATTCTATAAAGGGAGTAACTGCAGAGGGGGGCAATTGCAGCCCATTTTCAAATTTACACTGGCCCACAGCCTCCGTCATGAAAGTAAAAATAATGTACAGTGGCCCACCAGCACAGTGTGATCAGGAATCGGGTAGCCGTAGCAGTAATATTTGGGCACATCAGTGAAATGATCTTCACTTGGTCTATACTGCTGCCTGTGTGTTGAAGCTGTTAGCAATAGACACGCACTGGCACATAGTGACGCACTGCTCTCGCATACTTCTTTGTGGCTGAAGATATCAATAGACGTAGAAGTATGCGAGAGTAATGCGTCACTATGTGCCAGTACGTGTCTATTGCCAAGGGCCCTTACACACGGGCGTTTTGGACCTGTGCTCCCCTGCGTTGAGTTTGACTGCATTCAGCCGCAGGTGAGCACAGGTCCAGACGCACCTCATTAGTTTCAATGGCGTTGTACCCACGAGACGCGTGTAAACACCGAATGCAGATTCAGACGCAACATGCTGCATTTTTCCTGCATTTGGCGCCTACATGCGTTCGTGTGAGTACAGCCCCATTGAAAATAAGAGTGCATCTATACCTGCGCTCCCCTGCGGCTGAACGCAGTAAAACAGAACGCAGGGGAGCGCAGGTAAATACGCCCGTGTGTAAGGGCCCTTACATATTCAGCACACAGGCAGCAGTATAGACCAAGTAGCAGATCATTGTGCCCAAATATTACTGCTATGGTTACATGATTCCTGTAATTTAATGTCAATGGTTCAAAGAATGTCAGGCTGAATGGTCGGCCACCTACACATTGCACCTCACCAAATCTGGCCCTCATTGCAAAAAGTTTGGACACCTCTGCCCTAATTCATATACAATGTCAACAAATACTGGTAAAATAGGTTAACCTCTAGAATTTGGGGGGGGGGGGCTAAAAAATAATTTACTGTATATATTCTAGAGAGTACTCACTGCATCACACCATGTGAATAAATGTATTTTATTTCTACAATCACATACCAATGCGTTTCAGTCAACACAGAACCAGCATCTGTGCGGCCCGAAACGCGTTGGTATGTGGTTGTAGCAATAAAAGACAATTTTTTTCTTCACTTGATGTGATGCCGTGAGTGCTCTCTACAGTTGGAATTTAAATATTTTTGTCAGCACCCGGCTATTGACATGATGAATGGTGAGTGCAAATAAATGCAAGATATATATAAATATTTATAAATAATTTAAACATTTTGTTATAACCCTCTTTGTATAACCGCTAATAAAAGGTTCCAAAACACCTTATCGATAATTGCATTTTTTATTAGTTATAGTTTTTATTTATTTATTTATTTATGAATGATTATTGTGATATAAGGTGGGTGGGCCCTGATGTTTATTTAAATTAAATAAGCTTTACACAAATGAAAAAATTAAAAGTATTTAATTTACTGATTTTTATTCATTTATATAAGTTAATTAATATTTCAAAATTTTGGTGAACACTTAGGGGCAAATTTACTATTATTCCCGGAAATTAGCTTGACCAAATTCGAAATTCAAATTCGAAATTCGATAAGCATTCAACCATCAAATGCTTATCGAATAGTTTTGCTCGCAATACGATTTCTCGATTAATTTTTACGATCGATACCAATCGTTCGATTTCATGAAAAAATCGTGAAATTTCCTTCGAGCGTCCGAACAATTTGTACGATCGAACGCTCAGATCGTACAAATGGAGCAGGACTTAGTCTCTGAAGCCTATGGGGAGCTTCCCATAGGCTTCTATTACAATTCGGTAGGTTCAATCTGGAGAAGTAGGCAGTCGAATAACTTAAAATTTTAATTCCTTCGATCATCGAATGATGTAATTATCGAATATCCGATCATTCGATCTATTTGAATATATATATATTATTTGCATATCCGATTTCATGAAAAATTTGTACGATCGGTATTTGATCAAACTTCGATCATTTGACATGCATTTCGTAAATCTGCCCTTTAGCGATTGTGATATACACTATAAAATATGACACTTTATTTTTATTGACCCTTTACACATTTATGCATAATATAGATGGCACCATGTGGTCGGTTTAAACGTTTTGAAGCACATGGCAAAATGCACCGCAATAGAGCGTGTAGCAGTGTTCATGTGTGATAATGAAACCAGGGCAGTGATAGAGGCTTTTGCGTAATTCATTTATATGCTGTTAGACCAATATTTTTAGTTTTATGCAGTTAAGGTATAATATGGCCCATAGATAGAATGGGATGTCCATGATCCATAACATCCTCATTTATATACATAGTTGCAACCTTTATATTGTTACAATTTTAGTCTCAATGTTAGCAGTAAGCAGAAGAAAACCAGCAGCACACTTTATTCAGTTGCAAAAGTGCATAAAAAGGATTTATTGTGCCCACATCATACAAAGTGGCAACGTTTCGGGCCAAACATACCGTTTTTGGCCCGAAACGTTGCCACTTTGTATGATGGGGCACAATAAATCCTTTTTATGCACTTTTGCAACTGAATACAGTTTGCTGCTGGCTTTATTCTGCATATTGTAATGACCCAGTGACAGGTGTGGGTCTTCCAGTTCAGCACCTGACACTACAACAGTGTGTATCTATAAGGTGAGCGCTCCTTAATAGTGACTAATGTTAGCCATAAATCTTGCAACACTGTGTTTGTTTTTCATTTTGTGGGTTTTTTTGTAACTTGCAGGTTTATTGTGCAAAGAGATGGTTTAGACATGAACATATCTCAATTTACGGTATTGCATGGATAGTGATTATAGAGTCACATTTAGACAGAATGCAATAGGAATTTAGGTGCTTGCTCAGGGGCAAGCCGCGATAGACGGTGAAACGCGTTGGGCGGCATAGGTGGACGGTGGGGTGCTTAGCTCCCACCCTGTCCCCACGTAGTCAGGCAGGTTGCGACTTTAGGGGAGAGGATTGGAAGGGTGGGAGCGGGCTTGATTATGGGCATTTAGCCCGACACTTTGGACTTCCATGTCATTTGGCTCCTCCTGGTCCACCATTTGCGCTTTTAATTACATGTTTTTTAGGGTGACTGGGCCCGTACTGTGCTTACACGTTTAAAGACAGTATTGTGATTTGTGAGTATTGTCTGCTTTTTAACTTTAATAGATAATAAAAGTTATGTTTTAGTTACTATTTGCTACTTTGTGCACGAACCCACCGAACTGGTTTGCTGGTAATCGGGATAAGGTTATTTGTATCGGCAGTTTCCTTTCCTGGCTACATTTGTTGTTGATTGTATTTCGAGATATACAAACTTGCGGTTGGGGGGGTGCGGCTATTACACTGCAAGTCTGGCTCCATTTTTTTCTCTTTTTGCTTTTGCTATAAACTCAATAAGGAAAGAAAATGTTCTACATTCTGCTTGTTAGGGTACCCATAATTAATTGTATAGAAAAGTCAGGTGAGTAGTGCCGTGGATTTCTTATACATCCAGGACGGGGTGCCATGGATCCTAAATTTGGGCACATTTAGTTAGGGCATCTGTTGTTTTTACTACCATCCTCTCCATGCTCTCTCTTGCATAGAGCTGCTGAATAAGGTGTTGTATGTCCAGGGGTTTTAGGTTGTTTCCAGGTTTGTGCAACTATTGGCAGCCGAGTTGAATACATCAAAATTGGGTGGCGTGACAAAGTATTCCAGGGAAAGGGATGCCTTCTCCCATGCGCTGCACTTTGTTTTTAATTATGTTTTAACATAATAGTTGTGAATAAAAATTGCTTTTTATATATATAAACAAATTTTTGGATTATTTTGGTTACACATTAGAATGTGACATATTTCAGTGGAGGTTTAGCCTGTTTTGGTTTGGGTAATTCTAAAGTTGCAAAAGAGCTATTTGCAGAAGTGTACATCCCAGATGTTGATGAATTAAAGAGATATTGACCCCTGAAATTAAACTCTTTTTTACATCTATTATAATATTGGCTTTGAAAGCTACTTCTAACTTTGCCATAAAGTATTTGCATGATGCTTTTACATTACCTGTCTGATGCCCCATGTTCCTGTATGAGGGGGCTGCCATATTAGTGCAGCAGGAGTCCGTTAGCATTAGAAACTGTAACTAACAGGCTGAGATGGGACAGTCAGGTTGGCAAAGTTAGGAACTTCAACTAACAATTATATACCAAAACAAACCTCTCAGGGAAAAATGATCAACATGGTATCATTTAATGTACATATGTTAAAATTCATTTTTTAGTGTCAGTATAACTTAAAGGAAAATATTTCAGTCCAATAGGGTATATTTTGGGACAGAATCACCACATGAGAATAAGTGTTCCCATTTGGCCACATTGCCTCCAGCATTGTAGTGAGTATTGGGAATTTAGCTTTGCTATACATACGCCTTTGGGTAAGATACTATCTGTGCGTGATTTTGGTATGTTTTGGTAACTGGCCTCTCCGTGCCGCCTGAGGCTCTCCTTGCCTCTCCTTGCCTCATGGCTGGAGCGGCCCTGTTTAGGTGCAGATAGGATTCTCTGCCATTGACTTGGAGAAATCCAGATTTGGAATATTGAGAGCAGCTAAATGCTATCCGAGGAGGCTTGTTTGCCCAGATGAACTTGTTAAAGGAACAGTTCAGGGTAAAAATAAAAACTGGGTAAATAGATAGGCTGTGCAAAATAAAAAATGTTTCTAATATAATTAGTTAGCCAAAAATTTAATATATAAAAGCTGGAGTGAGTGGATGTCTCACATAGCAGAATACACCACAACATCCTGCTTTTCAGCTCTCTAAATCTGAGTAGGTCAGCGACTTGAGGGAGGGCCACATGGGACATAACTGTTCAGTGAGTTTGCAATTGATCCTCAGCATTCAGCTCAGATTCAAAAGCAACAGTTATGACCCATGTGGCCCTCCCTCAAGTCATTGATTGGTTACTGCATGGTAACCAGGGTAACCATTCAGTGTAAACAAAAGAGAGCTGAAAAGCAAGAAGTGTTATGTTCTGTTAGGTTAGACTTGCAGTCACTCCAGCCTTTATACATTACATTTTTGCCTAACTAACTATATTGAAAACATGTTTTATTTTGCACAGCCTATCTGTTTACCCAGTTTTTACTTTTATACTGAACAATTCCTTTAAAAGTCTGTTGCACCTCTGGAATAAAGTGTGGTGGGAGAGCTACATGGAGAGTCCTAAAAAGGTACAGTAATTTAGGCAAAATTATCATTTTTAACAAAACAATTCTTCCCAGACAAGGTATATAGGTATCTCTCAAGTTGTACACCTGCTTATAGCCCTTTAAAACTGGGTGCGGGGTATTTATTGGGAGTGCCTGTGTCTTGGAGTGGTTTATTTTAAACAATGATACCTCCTGAAAGTCTGCTATGCATTTCTGAGTGTCAATAGTATATTGTCTGCGAACAGTCCTATTTTATGTTGGCCTGTAGGGGTGGATATAACCATAATGTCTGGGTTGTCCCTGATTTTTGAGTGCTAGAGGTTCTATCTATCATCAATGCAAATATGAGAGGGGAGAGTGGGCACCCCTGTCTTGTACCGTTTAAGATAGGAAAGGCATTCGATAGGGCACCCGCCGTGCAGACCTTCACGGTGGGGTTGGTGTACAATGGGTGGACAGCTTTGAGAAAGGTTGGACCTAATTGATAATGTTAAGTATTTCCTCCATGTATTCCCAGTTGACCCTATCGAATGCCTTCTCTACGTCCAACGATAGCATTAGTGCTGGGATTTGCTGTGTTTTGAGAATATGTGTGATATTATGGATCTTTCTTGTGCTGTCAGAGCCTTGTCTATGGAGGATAAAACCAACTTAATTTGGGTTAATTGGGGTTGAAAGAATCTGATTGAGTCTTTGACCTTCAAGTTTGGAGTAAATCTTAAGGTCCGTATTTAACAGCGCTATTGGGCGGTAAATTTGGCATTGATCTTAAGGTTTTCCAGGCTTTGGAAATTATACTATGTGGGCCTGGAGATATTCTTGATTAACAGTCCCTGTATCTATAATAGTTTGAAATACCTTAAGTAGGTGGGGCAGGAGCGATTTGCAAAATGTCTTATAGTAGGCGTTGGAAAATCCATCAGGTCCGGGAGTTTTATGGGCTTTTAAGCTTTTGATAACTCTTACAATTTCCTCACCTGATGTCGGTGCATTCAACATTTCGAGTTGCAATTGGGTCGGTTGTGGGAGATCTAATTTGTTAATATATGCCTTGAAAATTTCTAGGGAAGGTTGCATTAGTGAACTGTCAGATTGCAGGTTATACAATTTAGAGTAGTATTGCGCAAATTCCTTTGCTATTTCTTTGGGGGTCTATGATTTTGCCCCAAGTAGTGTGTAGGTGGCTAATTCTATTTTGTGCTTGTTTTTTTTTTAACTGGGCTGTAAATAGTTTATCCGCGTTGTTTCCTTTGGTGTAATATAGTTTTTTGAGCAGCTTCAATCTATAAGCTGTTTTGTCTGTTAGGATTTCATTCAATTTATGTTGCAATTCGGTAACCTCTTGCAGAAGTGGGGAAGTGTTTTCTTGGAATGCTTGTTGTTCTAGAGTTCTGAGTTATGTCTCTAGTTGTGTTTCTTCCCTCTATTTTCTAAGGTTTTTTTTGCGATACATATGAGTTCATCTAGCAAGACTGCTTTATGTGCCAACCACACCATCTGCAGGCTGACTTCTCCATTGGCATTGAGTATTGAGTGCTAGTTTGATCTAGTCAGAGACAATTGTCTTCCTTACAGTGATACTGACACTAAAAAATGAATTTAACATATGAATGTACATTAAATGTTACTTATAGTTCATGTTGATCATTTTTTGCTGAGAGGTTTGTTTTTGTATATAATTGTTAGCATGAAGTCCCTAAGCCTGACTCTCTGACACTCTGGGGCAAATTCACTAAGATGCGCAAATTCGCTAGCGTTGGCTTCGCTAGCGTTGGCCGCACTTCGCCAGGTGAATTTTTGCCAGCACTACGCAAATTCACTAAAGTACGAAGTTACGATCAGGTCGGCGAACGGTAGCATAGTTGCGCTAGTGTTACTTCGCCAGGCAAAGCTCAGTTATGCTAGAGATGCCTAATTTGCATACGGCGGGAACTTTAACGTATAATAGAAGTATATGTTACAGCCACTACATTCCACTACACAAGCCCAGGAAACCTTTAATAAATAAAATAAAGTTGTCCTATTGCCCTACATGTGCCCCCTGTATAGTTGTGTTGCCATATGTTAGGAAATGTAGGGGGGAAGGAGGGTAACCCCCACCACCCCAAAAAATCGATCTTTTTCAGACTATCACCTTCCAATGGTAAAACACGCCAGAGTTTTTTACCATTATTTTTTCAAACTCCGATCTATTGTATTGAACTTCGCCTGGTCTGACCAGTAAAGTCTAACGTTAGTGGTAACACTCAGGCAAATGTTGACGTCACGCTGGTGAATTAGCGCTAGCGTTAGACGCTTTGCACTTTAGTGAATTTGGGCCTCTGACTTTGCCAACCTTACTGTCAAAATTGGGGTCTGAAATCATGTTAAAACATGCTGCTATAACACATTTCCCAACTCTGTACTGGAGCAGTTTTACCAGTTTTACCAAAAGTTTTTTGAAAAAAGCATTCTGGTTTTCGTTAGGGGCATACACATTAATCAAGGAGCCAAGTTCACATATTAACATCTGCCAGCAGCGTCGCCATGCATAGCCTTAAAATGGAATGGGACAGTGGTTGAGATAAGGATTGAAAAACTTTAGATTTGCTCTGTGCATAGGCTTGATAATTGTGAGGAAAATGTTTATTATAAAATTTAGGGGGAGCTGTTTTGCAAAAATGGGTTTCCTGACAGAACAAAATATCTGATTTGGACTTATAGGCGTCATTAAGGATTTGGTTGCATTTATGGGGGGAGTTTAGTCCCCTACAATTTAGTAAGTCAAAACTTACCATTTTTGCTTCAGCCCCTGTTTTTATATGAACATTTTGACATAAGATAAAAATGAGAATTCCATGTACTAAGGGGCAAATTTACTATTATTCCCCAAAACATATAAGTTTTTACTTGATATTCGATTAGCATTCGATTTTCGAATGCTAATCGAATAGTTTTAGGCTACCCTTTTATTCGATCTTCAATCATTCGACGATCGAATAACAATCGAATAACGATTGTTCGATCATTCAAATGAATTATTCGATCATTCGAATGATTCGTTCGTATGAATCCTATTCGATCAGGACTTGGCCTCAGAAGCCTATGGGAGGGCTCCCATAGGCTTCTATTACAATTCGGTAGGTCTGGCAATCTGGCAAAGTAGGCAATCGAATGTTTTTAAAGGAGAAGGAAAGGCAAAGAAATAAAATCCCATTTTTACTTTCTTTAATGAAAAAGAAATCTATCTCCAATATACTTTAATTTAAAAAAGTGTACTGTTTTTATAAGAAATTTGACTGTATGCAGTGAAATTCCCCCATCATTTCGTGATGTGGATAGGAATTGTCAGACGGTCCCTAACTTCTGGCAGGGAAACAATCATACTTATGAAAAGCAGGGGGAGCCCCTGCCTTACTTACCAGCCATGCAGAACTCAAAGAATTTTGTTTTTTGATCATTTATGAGGATCCCTAAACAGCACAGACCATACTGAGCATGTGCAGTGCCAGTGCCAGGCAAAGATGTATAACAAAGTTACAAGATGACAGCCCCCTGTGGCCAACTTTGAAAGCATAAATCATTTGTTTGATTAGGCTTGTGGTGCAGTAAGTTCATGTTTATGTTTAGTATACAAAATACAGCATTTCTAGCCTTATTCTATTTTACACTTTCCTTGCCCTTTAAAATTTTAAATCCTTCGCTGATCGAATGATCGAATATTTCATCATTCGAATCTATTCGATCATTCGATCGTTCGCTATTCGATGATCGAATATGCCTAATTTGCATATTCGACCAATTGAATTGATCCTACGATCGGAATTCGATCGAATTCGATCGAACTTCGATCTATTCACTTGAATTTAGTAAATTGGCCCCAAAGAGTTATAAAACATTCAACAGGTAAAACTAGAGAAAGATATAAAGAAATATACAACCCATCCAGTTGGTACAGAGCTAGTTCGGTATATGTTGTTAACTATGGGATGCCACTAGGCGACTCCAAGTGGGGTGGAAGGGAGTCTGTGGGGTAAAGAGAAGATTCCAAACTCGTGTATTCAAAGGAGATGAATTAAGGAACATAGCCCAAGTTAGTTTGGGGGAGATTTATGAGGAATGTGGCTTACAGGTAAATCCCATCTGGCTAGAGCTTTTTTTTGCTTTGTTTACTGTAGTTAGGTTAGTAGGGGTCCCATTACGCTGAATGATTAGCTTAACTGGGAATCCCCAGCCGGATGGGACATTGTTTTGCCGTAGTGTTTTGGCTATTTCAGCAAACACCTTACACTTCAGTAAGGTTGTATGGGACAGATCCTTGTAGACTTAAATTTGCTTGTGGCCAGCCGTCTTTTTTCCGGGCCAGAGATAAGAGCTTGTCCCATGTTTGGTAGAACACAAACTTGGTTAGCACATCACAAGGTACATTATCTAGGTTTAGGCACCCTATGTATGCGATTGATTGCCATTTCCAAGGCGTGCAGGTTTGGGAGCACCGCCTTAAGTAGTTCAGTGACATGTTGTTCCAGGTCCTTGGTGAGTATGGCCTCTGGGATACCCCTAAAACGTAAGTTATTCTTACGGGACCTGTCTTCTAAGTCTGTGACTTTATTTGGGAGGTGCTATACTTCTAATAGGGTTGTGCTTTGTGCCTCTGTAAGCTCATTGTGAGCATCAGCAAACTCACCCAGTCTGTCTTCCAGATAGGGTTCCCACCCGGCCGTTTTTTTTTATGGTTGATCCCAATGTTATTAATAGGAGAAAAAAAATAATATATAGGAAGGTTGGTATTTTTTTCAAGAAAAGGTGGCAACCCTACTTCCAGATGAGCTGTAAGGTCGCCCAGGTCTTTTTTAAGATCATCGGGAGGTTCTTTATATCGTCTCTTAGGGTTTGCTTCATATCTTGGATCATCTCTGTGATTTGGGCAGCTGTTACCGGGGCCTGTTCTGATACTTTGCCCGCCATGCTTTTGCGCGTCTAAGCAGGTCTAAGATGGTGTTGGCGCCTGCCTCCTTAAGGGCTGGTGTAGTTGACGCTGGATGACAGAAAGCGTTAATCGCTTGATTACATCAAGTCAATTTTCCCGACAGATCATGTACATAAAATGCAGTTTTAACATTAAATGGTTACTTTGAGGATCAAAAAAACGGCATTTTATGTACATGATCTGGCAGGAAAATTGACTTGATGTAATGATCAACATTTAGTGACTGCCAATCAATGGTTACTTTGAAGATCAGGCCGAAACGTCAGTCTGTACCTTCTACTATAAAACATTTTTTCTTTTTAAGAAGTCCTGAGAGTGCGGTCCTTATTGGATTTGGATTGGATAAATACGTTGGACACTGCACCCAGGCATTTGAACCTTTTGTGAAAGTGCTGGCAACATGGAGGTTGTGTGTGTATATATATGTATATATATATATATATATATATCAATCATTTCCAGACCAGCACTCTGGACTAATGTCTGGACTAATTTAAGGGTCTCGGACCTGGCTGGAATATTATTGTTATTTTTTTTTATTACAGGTTATACAAAGCGGGTTATTACAAAATGTTTAAAATTATTTATAAATATTTATATTTATTTGTCCAAAGGAATTGGTGCACACAGGGGTTTGATTATAAATGTAAAAAATTTAAAATTTTATTGTTGAATTTTTACCTTTCTAATCAAATCCCAGTGTGCAGCAATTCCTTTGGACAAATGAATAATACAGCATGTTATTGGTAGCACCTGGGTAATTGCATGAGAACGGTGTGCAGACGATCTGTGGATTGTATATAT
>CM044433.1:22347939-22363296 GCA_024363595.1 Xenopus borealis | reverse complement strand
CAAAAATGTTTTACACCGGTCCCTGGATCAAAAAAATTGGACGCCAATTGGACGCCAACCCCTCTCACAGCCACCCCCCCTCCTTGCAAAAATGTTTTACACCGGTCCCTGGATCAAAAAAAGGTTGGGGACCCCTGCATTATAGAATAGATGACTTAACTGGCGAGTATCTAGAATACAGTATATATACTATTATATAAATAACCATGACTTTTATCTTCTGTCCTAGACATACAATTAAAGCAATGCAAATGCTTACCTTATTTTATTACAGAAGAACACTTTCTTCCCAGCCAGTACTTGGGGTTTTGAGCCTAAAGGGTTTCCTTGTCCTTTAAAACATTGAAAAAAATGGATGGAAATCTGGCCAGTTGAGTCTAAGTGGTGCAATCACCACACTCTGGAGTCATAACTCCACTGACATAATTATGCCTGCCTATGATGTCATCACGCCCATCTCAACAACACTGCCCCATCCCTAATTATATCCGCCCAACCCCCTTTGTTCAGATTTAGCCACCGCCAAAGGAGGCAACCCTATTGGCTCAGGTATTGTCATATTATATTTGTGACTGGTTTTCTAATATTGAAGTATAAAGCATAATATTTCCCCTTCTGAAGCAGCTCTTTGAGGGGGGACGAGGGGCGCCGAACCTGTAAACTGTTCCAAAGGGATACATTATGGTGCAGATTTATCAAGAGTCAAAGTAAAAATTCAGAGTAAAAATTTTTTTAATTTTGAGATATACTGTATACTGCGACTAGGTAATAGTCCAAATTCGATTTTAGATTTGAAAAAAGTTCAACTTCGACCACCTAAAACCTGCTTAATTGCGGTTTTCGCCTGTGGGGGACCTCCTAAAAACGTTTTGGTGGACTTTGAATATCCAAAGTGTTTTTTTAAAGGAGAATCCAACCTGTAATGAAACCCACCCCCCTCCCCTGTGTAGACTCACCCTATTTTGGGTGAATAAGCTTTATTCGAATTGTTCAAAAAATTTTTACGTATTTGATCAAATTCAATTCAAAAGATTTAAAGTAGAATCCAACCTGTAAAGAAAAATCCCTCCCTCCCCCCTTGTGTAGACTCCCCTCCCTCCTCCCCCCAGCCTACCTCCCCCCTACCGGGCAAATGGGGGGGGGAGTTCACTGCAACCATCTTCTTTTTTTTCAGGAGTTTTGGGACATGCGCAGTTGAAGGAGATTTCCGGACCTGAACTACTGCGCATGCGCCAAAAGTCACAAAAATATCTGAAAAAATGTTGGAGTATTTAGTGACACATGCGCAGTGGTTTGGGTCTGGAAATCTCCTCCGAAAATGCTGGTCTACTTCCAAAAAAGGCAGAAGAAAGAAGATGGCTGCCGTGAACTTCCGTGGCCTGAATCTGCAGGAGGGGTAAGTGACAAACTAGGGGCATTTGCCCGGGGGGGGGGGAGGTCTACACAAGGGAGGGGCAAGGGTTTTTTTTTTTTACAGGTTGGATTCTCCTTTAAATACTTTGAATCGAATTTGATCAAATACATTAAAAAAAATTTGAACAATTCGAATAAAACTTATTCACCCAAAATAAAAAACTTGGAGTTTATTTTAATAAATTTCGACTGGTCTTTTTTTATTCGAATTATGAAGTTATGGGAGTTACTTCGAAAAATCGACCCTGATAAATCTGCCCCCTTAGGACTGGGGCAGACAGGGAGATTTGGGGAGATTGTCGCCAGCGATTAATCGCCAGGCGACAGAATCTCCCCAAATCTCCCTGTCTGCCCTAGCCCTTAGACTTGTGTAATATCAACTAATGAGATAAGGGAAAGACAGCTTTAAAGTATGAGTGGATTTAAGAAGCGTAACGAGGGGAAAGCAAATCACTGCGCTGAGAGCTCAGAAGTGATTAGAGCCAACCAGAAGACAGATCATTGGCAGGAAAGTTACTCGGTGTATATTATTCACCTGGGGTTCAGGAAAGATATATCTTACGCTGTTTATACCATAGGCAGCTCCCAGTCGCAGTGCAGGTGGTTCAGTCTCAAGTGAAGCTTGTAAGCACATCTGGCTCAAGGAAGAAAACTCCTGCAAGCTGAACTTTGCACTTGCACTGGGGACTGGAGCTTAGGAACTAGTAACCTTTGTATATTAACCTATTCAGTTCTCAGTTCTACAGTCGGACAAAAAAGACTGCACAATGGATATATATATATATATATATATATACTGTATATATAATATATAAAATAAATTTGAATGCTTAGGTTTAGCTCAATGTTTCAGTCCATACACAAGAACCTTCATCAGGGAAACAATCTGCAAAAGACCCTGTATTTTTTGGATCAAACCATTGCACCTCAGGCAATGGTTTGTGTAGGAAATGTTCTGCACTTTATTAAAGGGATTCTGTCAGGATTTTATGATGTCGTTTTTAATTTCTAAGTTACACTGTTTACACTGCAAATAATTCACAATAGAATATTTAATTCCTGAACCAGCAAGTGTATTTTTTTTAGTTGTAATATTGGTGTGTAGGCAGCTGTCTCAGGTCATTATGCCTGGTCATGTGCTTCCAGGAAGAGCCGGTACTTTATGATGGAACTGCTTTCTGGTAGACTGTTGTTCCTCCTACTCAATGTAACTGAATGTGTTTCATTGGGACCTGGATTTTACTACTGAGTGCTGTTCTTAGATCTGCCAGGCAGCTGTTATCTTGTGTTAGGGAGCTGTTATCTGGTTACCTTCCTTGTGGCACAGTTACAGACTTAGGCGGCCAGCTTGTGGCACAAGTACAGATTTAGGGTGCAATGGTTGGTGGCACAGACTTGGGGGGCAATGGCTGGTGGCACAGGTACAGATTGGGAGCAATATTTTGGGTGCTGCTGGCACAGATACAGATTGGGGACAGTATTTTGGGTGCTGCTGGCACAGATACAGATTGGGAGCAATATTTTGGGTGCTGCTGGCACAGATACAGATTGGGGACAATATTTTGGGTGCTACTGGCTGGCACAGGTACAGTTTGATTCATTAATGTGTTATAAGGTTTCTTTCTTTAAGAAAAATTGAATAGGTGAGAAATGGTCATACAGAACGGGGATGGAGGGGGTGCTGATTGCACCCCTTGTCTAGGGTGCCAAACTACCTTGGCCCGGCCCTGCCTGTATGTAGCAAGGTTGTATGCAAGTGGCACCACATTCAGAGCAAGGTGCAGCTCTGCACTCCACTAACCCCCTATGTAATAAACAAAATTAGCCCAGGTGCAATATCCCATAGCAACCAATTAGACGCTGGATTTTATAGAAATGGCCAGTAAATGTTACCTGCTAGTTGGTTGTCATAGGTGATTGGAGCTATGACAAACGTTGCACCTTTTATTGCATAACCCCATAAGAGTGTGGCGCCACAGGGTGCAACCAGCGGGGCAAAGTGTAGTATAAAAAACAGGATCATTTACATAGATTTTTTGCACTTTGTCCGTTGCTCTGTATGTGATAAATGAGCCCTAGTGGCATGCAAAAAAAAAAAAGTGGTTCTTTATTGAAGCACAATTGTTATGAGCTCTGCTGTGTTTAATGTCTTTTACCCTTCTCTAAAGAAAGCCCCACCTTGTCTGTTGAATTAAGCGGAACATTCTTCAATGTTTATTACCCTTCCTGTATATTGTGTCAACAATGCGGCACTTTACAGGGATTTTTCAGGATTAACTCAACAGTCGTAACGACCGGGCCACCATTTGTATCGAGGAAGAGCCCCAAGAATTTGAACCAACTCTCCAGGTCAACCATGAAGGAAAAGCTCTATAACAAATCCATATCACTTATTTTGTTTATTTATTTCATTATTGTAAAGGTATGGGGCCTGTTATCCAGAAAGGTTGGGACCTTGGGCTTTCCGGATAACGGATCTTTCCGTATATGGATCTTCATAATTTAGGTCTAATAGAAAAACCTGTAAACATTAAATCAACTCAATGGGTCGATTTTGCTTCCAATAAGGATTAATTATATCTTGGATATACTTTGGATTATTTGGACACAGGGTCAGAATAGCCCCCTGTGACACCGGGAAAAAATCCAGTGGGTCCCCACCCTCATGGGCTCCTGCCGGGCCAGACCCCCCATCATGATATTTAAAAAGGAAACAAAAACGTAGCCGGTGCACAGCGTCATCTGCACATGTGCGCCAGTGTGGGGCAGCTTGCGTGCTGTCTGCGCATGCTCTCCGGCGTGGGGAGCAACAAGCAAGCACGCAGCGCTGGGGCCGCAGCAAGGGGAGTCGCGGGGCTAAGGGGGCCCTGGACAGTACTCCTGGTGGGCCCCTGGCCCCCCAGTCCAACACTGTTTGGATAAAATGGAGTCTATGGGGCAAATTCACTAAGATCCGAAAATTCGCCAGCGTAGGCTTCGCTAGCGTTCGCCGCAGTTCGCCAGGCGAATTTTCACCAGCGCTACGCAAATTCACTAAAGTGTGAATTTATGCTCAAGTCGGCAAACGGTAGCGTAGTTGCGCTAGTGTTACTTCGCTAGGCAGAGAGCTGTTACGTTAGCGAAGACTAATTTGCATACGGCGGGAACTTTAACTTATAATAGAAGTATATGTTACAGCCACTACATTCCACTACACAAGCCCAGGAAACCTTTAATAAAAAAATTAAGTTGTCCTATTGCCCTACATGTGCCCCCTGTATAGTTGTGTTGTCATATGTTAGGAAATGTAGGGGGGAAGAAGGGTATCCCCCCCCCCAAAAAAAACTATCTTTTTCAGACTATCACCCTCCTATGCTAAAATACTCGGCGTTTTTTTGGGACTTAGAAAAAAAATTACATTTTTTTTTTCAACCTCCTATCTATTGTATTGAACTTCGCCTGGTCTGATCAGGCGAAGTAACGTCTAGCGTAAGTACTAACGTTGAGGAAAATGTTCATCTTAGTGAATTTGCGAAGTTACGTCCCTTCGTCAGTGAGCAACTTCGCCTGGCGTAAGGGTGCGAAGTTGCGCAAGTCTATCTACTTCGCTAGCGAAAATTCGCCAGAGTCAGTGTTAGTGATTTTGCGAAGTTGCGAAATGACGTCACCCTGGTGAATTAGCGCTAGCGTTAGATGCTTCTAACGCTAGCGCTAATTCACCAGGGTGACGTCATTTCGCGCTTTAGTGAATCTGCCCCTATGAGAGATGGCCTTCCTGTAATTTCGAGCTTTCTGGATAATGGGTTTCCAGATAATGTATCCAGTACCTGTACCATTTTATTATTACAAAGAAAAAGGAAATTATTTTTAAAGATCTGGATTATTTGGACAAAATGGGAGTCTATGGGAGACGTGCTTTCTGTAATTCGAAGTTTGCTGGATAACTGGTTTCCATACCTGCACTGTATTAGAAATAAGCATCTCAATTTCAATTGCAAGGCCAAAACATATGCTAAATTATGTACTATACCTCTGCAATATATATTTTGTAAAGGCAAAATGAATTCAAAGCACCGCACAAAACAATGCTTTGTGTAATTTTCTGGATAATGGGTTTCTAGATAACTGATCCCATACCATGTATTTATTTTATCATTGGTTTTTTCCAATCATTTCCTGTACCATGTATTTATTTTATCATTAGTGTTTCCAATCATTTAGCTTTTTGTTCAGCAGCAATCCAGTTTGGAATTTCAGTTCAGAATTTCAGAGACTGGAATATTAATAGGAGGGGACCAATATAAAAAGATAAGAAATAAAATATAACAATTATAAAAGTTTTTTTTACTTGTGGCTCAGAGGTAAAAAAAAAGTGATCCCTGCTCTAGTCTAAAGACAAATACAACAGATTCTCTGCACTCAACCCATTATCAATATATTTTAGACATTGAGACATTCTGTGCATACAGCTACTAAAAAATGTCTTACCCTTTAAACAACAGGGATTGTTTGTCCATATATTGCAATATATTTAAGCTGGCCAACTACGTCACAGTCATCCCATATCTGGCCAGTCCTACTCTCAATTTTCATCTGATTCATTAAGAATTCTATTACTTCAGTAAACATTTTACAAAGGGACTAAGTTTTACCTGCAACCTACTTGCTGCTTTCAAAGCAAACCTTGGTTGCCCTTTTATTGGCCACCAGTGGGATCACCTGAATATAGCTGGGAAGGGTAGGGGCGACAACTTGGAGCTGGTCACTGCTCCTAGTCTAAAGACGTGGCCTCTAGTGAGTTGATCCTTTTTATGGGAAAAAACATCCCTGCTATCTGTCTATAATGCCCTCATATGTACTTGTAAAGAGTAAAAGAGATTTTTCCCCCCTCTTACTGCACAGATTTCTCTTCTGGTTCCTTTCTCTATTTTTGCTGCATAGTAACTAGCTTTCCTGGGTAACCCAGCCTCATATCCAAGTCAATGTAAAGAGAACAACACATTCTGTTGACCAGTAACACCATTAATTCCATACCTTCCAACCATTCTGGAAACGGAAAGAGGCCGCACAGAGCCGCACCACGCACCTATTTGCAGCAAGACCCCCTAATTCCCACACCCCATTTTATAAAATTTGTCAGGTTATGAAAGCTTGAACACATTTCTGTAGGTTTTATGTTTTATTACAATTTTACTAATGAAGGTGAATTGAAGGTGAATTGCCCTTTAAGCTGTGAGTCTAACCTCTGCCAAGAGAGAAAACAGTTACAAATGTATCTTTAAGGGATACTGTCATGGGAAAAGTCCTGATTTCTCTGCACTTAAATGGATCCTGTCATGGGAAAAAAATTTTTTTTCCAAATGCATCAGTTAATAGTGCTGCTCCAGCAGAATTCTGCACTGAAATCTATTTCTCAAAAAAGCAAACAGATTTTTTTATATTTCATTTTCAAATCTGACATGGGGCTAGACATTTTGTCAATTTCCCAGCTGCCCCAACTCATGTGACTTGTGCTCTGATAAACTTCAGTCACTCTTTACTGCTGTACTGCAAGTTAGAGTGATATCACCCCCCACCCCCCAGCAACCTAACAAAAGAACAATGGGAAGTTAACACAAGATAACAGCTGCCTGGCAGACCTAAGAACAGCACTCAATAGTAAAAACCCATGTCCCACTGCATACTAATCAGTTATTTTGAGAAGGAAAAACAACAGCCTGCCAGAAAGCAGTTCCCTCCTAAAGTGCTGGCACAAGTCACATGACTGGGGGCAGCTGGGAAATTGACAATATGTCTAGCTCCATGTCAGATTTCAAAATTGAATATAAAAAAATCTGTTTACTCTTTTGAGAAATGGATTCCAGTGCAGAATTCGGCTGGGGTAGCACTATTAACTGATGCATTTTGAAAAAAAAATCTGGACTTTCCAGTACAAATGCAGGACTGCAGGTTGAGCTGTCAAAAGCTGGACTGTCCCGCTCAAAACGGGACAGTTGGGAGGTAACTATTTTATATGTGACACGCAGAGAAACTTGACCCCTCGTTATCTCCTTATCTCCTGACAGTATGAAATATCTACATGCATAAAAAACCCTTTCATGGTGCTACTTGATCCTTAAGGAGTGAAATTCCAGCTCAAGCAGAATAAAATGCTGTGGAATGTTTCATCATGTGACCGTCCTGAAAAGGTGCACACATGCAGTCAGTTGCTGGTCACATGGTACCAATGTCAGAAGTCAGACGTTTCTGAAAGACATGCAAACTGATATGCCAGAAAGAGGGAAATGCTGTGTATGGAATGGAAAGACAGGGCAATTGTTATACTTGAAAGGGGTGGTTCACCTTCAAGTCAACTTTTGGTTTGTTATAGAATGGCAAAGTCTAAGTAACTTTCCAATTGGTTTTCATAATTTTTTTTTTATATATAGTTTTTTAAAATTATTTATCTTCTTATTCTGACTCTTTCCAGCTTTCACTGACACCTTCTAAAAAAAAACATAAGGCTACACATTTAGGGGCAGATTTACGAAATTCACGTGAATAGATCGAAGTTTGATCGAATTTGATTGAATTCCGATGGTACGATTTTATCGGATATTCGAATATGCATATTTGGCCACTTCGAATACTGAAAATTCGACCGTATCGAATGATCGGATATTCGATAATTTGACCATTTGATGATCGAAGGACTTTGACTTTAAAATTTTATTCGACTGCCTAGTGCCTACTTCGCCAGATTGAACCTACCGAAGTGCAATAGAAGTCTATGGGAAGCTCCCCCATAGGCTTTTTTTCAAACACCTGCTCGAATACCATTTGTACGGCCAAACGCCTCGATCGTTCGAATTGTACAAATTTTTCGAGCACTCAAAGGAAATAGTACAATGTTTTTGTGAAATCGAACGATCGGTATCAGATCGTACGATTTCGTCAAGAAATCGAATATCGAGGAAAAAATAGCCTAAAACTATTCGATAAGCACTCGATAGCCGAATGCTTATCTAATTTCATACCAAATAATAGAAAATCTGCCCCCTAATGTTATTGCCTTTTTTATTACTCATCTTTCTGTTCAGTGCTTCTCCTATTCATATTCCAGTCTCTTATTCAAATCAGTGCATGGTTGCTAGGGAAATTGGGACCCTAGCAACCAGGCTGACAAAACTGCAAACTGGAGAGCTGCTGAATAAAAAGCGAAATAACTCAAAAACCACAAATAATAAAAAATGAAAACGACTCTCTACATCATACTAAGGGGCAGATTTACTAAGGGTCGAATTCGAGGGTAATCAACCCTCGAATTCGACCATCGAATTTAGAATTACAATGTAGAGTTAAAACACTTAACATTTCGAATTCGAAGGATTTTAAGGCAATTTGATTTATCGAATGATTCGAACGATTTCAGCCATTCGATTGAATTTTTTTTATTCAATCTAAAAAAGCTGAAAAAAACCCTATGGGAGCTTTCCATAGGGTTCTACAGCAATTCGGTAGGTTTAATCTGGCAAACTAGGCATTCAAATTAAAATTTAAAGGGCAAGTAATTCAACCATCGAATGGTCGAATAGATTCTAAATCGAATGATTTGATCGAATTTTTTAAATTTGATGGTTGAAGTGGCCCCAAAAACTATAAGAAAATTCAAATTTTAAAAAAAATTTGATCGAATTTCGAATCATTCACACGAATTTAGTAAATCTGCCCTTAAAAGTTAATTGAAAGGTGAACAACCCCTTGGAGGGTCGTGGGTTGGCTGAAACTCATATAAAGCGAGGTACAGCTATGGTATCCGTTATCCAGAAAGCTCAGAATTATGAAGTCTCCCATAAACTCCATTTTATCCAAATTTAAAAAAATAATTTCCTTTTTCTCTGTAATAATAAAACAGTAGCTTGTACTTGATCCCAACTAAGGTATAATTAATCCTTATTGGAAGCAATGCCAGCCTATTGGGTTTATTTCCTATTCATAGGTTTTTCTATTAGACCTAAGGTATGAAGATCCATATTATGGAAAGATCCGTTATCCAGAAAGCCCCAGCTCCCAAGCATTCTGGATAACAGATCCCATACCTGTACCTTGTTTATATTTTCTGCTTATACTCTACTGTGTAGATCTATACAGGATCCAAAGAACCTTTTGCAATAGGCAGAGTCACTTAATGTATATGTGTTGAAGGCTTATAGCACTGGCACACAGCACAATAACAAGGGGCAGATTTATTTAGGTATGAGTTGTGCTTTCCACAAAACATTCAAGTTTTCGAATTTATCTTTGAGTCAAAAATAGATTTTTCCGGTTAAAATAATGTCTTATTTAAAGGATTTATTATACCCCCAACCCTGGTAATAGCTTGAATCCAAAAATACACCAGATAAAACCCATCAAGATCGTGTAGAACAGGGGTCCCCGCCCACCAGTCCCCAAGCGCACCCGAATTGGACACTGGACCAGATTGGACGCATTTCAGGAGACATTAATAATAAAGTCAGATAAATACAGACTTTAATAAGTGCAGCTGAAAGCAAGAATTAAGGATTTGATGTTACTGATCCAAGTTAACATCTCACTGCTTTGTGCTTTCTGTTTATTGCAAAGACATTGCAAATATCTGAACAGCATGTCCTTTGCCCATTTAACAGTTGCTTAATTTTATTTATGGCAAAACTTTGGAAGACTCTGCCAGAAAAAATAGTATGTCCTGTGCCAAGCAGAAAAAGAACATCGCCTATAGCCTTTTTCTGGGTTAGACGTGACAAATCACTCTGTAATTTGGCAGTTTTGGGCAGGGCCGGGTCAAGGGGTAGGCGAGTAGGCACGTGCCTATGGCGCAAAGCTGGGGGGGGGGGTTGCCAGGCACATAACTTCTCTCCTCTCCCTCACCCGGTCCCCTATCTGGACTGTCTGCTTTTGCTCACTTGTGCATCGCCAGCGTCTATTTATGCATGCACTAGCGTGACTACGCGAATGCGCACCAGCGCGTGTGTACAACCAGTCAGCACTGCAGCCAGCCAAGTTGCCTAGGGTGCCTGGCTGGCATGGCCCAGCTCAGGTTTTAGGATAAGGAATTCTGAAGACTTAACCAATGTTAAATATTGCTATTTATTTAATTGTTTTAAAAATTCCCTAGCATGAAGTGTTTATAGGTATTAAAGGAGAAGGAAAGGTCCAATCCATGTAGGGTGCCAAATGTTAGGACACCCTCCCCAAGGATCGTAATGACTTACCAGCAAGTGACTGATCCTCTTCCTCTCGTCTTCAGAATCCAGCAGTTGACAAATGAGTAAAAAAGCAGTTTTTGTAATGCTGCTGTGTATACGTACCTGAATGAAGAAAGAAGGGAGGAGGAGCAGGGTTGGACTGGGCCAGCGGGACAACGGGAAAAAAACCTGGTGGGCCCTGGCTCCTATGAGTGCGCCGGGGTGAGAATTTGGTGGTCATGAGGGGGCCAGAAGGCAGTCCCCGGTGGGGACCAATTTGGCAGTTTATCTGCCCGTGTATGGGGTTTCCGATGGGTCTTCTCAATCGATATCTGGCCACGATATCAATCAGGAAGGTATGAGTTTTTCCACGACTGACCTGTTGAAGCCCATTGTTCCTCGTTGTAATCCAATCTTTGGCCCTAGGGCAAATGTTCGGATTACCCTGATATACAGGGGTGTTTCTGGGGCTGCTGCTGCCTAAGGCCCTGATGCCGCCACCCCCCTCCCGCTTTGCGCTTTGAACTTATAGCGTTGTAGTGGGTGGAGGTGGGGCCCCATCACTGGTGCAGCGAGCGCTAAAAGAGCCGAATTTCCGTTTTAAAAAATGGAAATTCGGCTCTTAAAGTTACCAGAGGCGGCTTTTTGCCGCCCCTGGTAACTGGCCGCTCCGTGCCGCCCCTGGTAACTGGCCGCTCCGTGCCGCCTGAGGCAAGGTTCTCACCCTGCCTCATGCCTGGAGCGGCCCTGCTGATATAGCCCTGCCGTTGACGGCGATGTCGTGTATGGCCATCTAACGGAAAGTGTCTTTTGAGATGTAAATTGCCCTTTGCTGTTTTTTTCTAGGTGTCATATCCCTTATTTAAAGTCATATCTAGACATAAAGCTCCTGTGTCTGTTCAGGCCACATTCTAGGGTGTTAAAATTTCTCATTAGTTTGAATTCCCACTCCTCTTGTGTCTAGAAGTTACCCTTTAAACCTGTGACCCGAAGATCTTTGATGCTGTGGGTGTTGCTGAAGACGTGTGCTGCCACTGGGGCATCTGTGTTGAGATGCTTGATGTTAAACCTGTGGGAGGTTATCCATTGGCGCAGTGTTTGGCCTGTTTCTTCCACAAAGGGGAAGATTCACAAAAGGACGAAGTTGCTAACACTTGTGACAATTCGCCAGGCGACTTTTCGCTCTGTCGAACGATCATTACTCTGCAGGATGGGTAAATCATCGGTGGGATGGCAGTTTGGGGTGATTAGTCGCCCCGAGAAGAGGAGATTTATCGCCAGGCGAATAGTCTCCCCTAATCTTTGTGTCTCTGCACTTTATTATTTTATAAAATGACCGTTTAAAAGCAAATTTTCCATTGGCCTTCATATTTGTAGTTTATTAACTACATGCCGTCTTCTTCTGACTTTCAGCTTTCAAACAAGGGTCTCTGACCCCTCTAAGAAACAAATGGCTGTGTAGGCAAAAAAGATGTATTTGCTATAGGGTCTGAAAAAAAAAAAGAAACCAAGAAGCATGACAGAGACCTCTAGTGACCAAACAGAGGCGATACATTTTGTCCAAAAAATACATTTCTCTATAGTCATGCTACTAGGCTCCATGTGGGTAATGTTGTATTTTTGTATGTTTCAATAAATATACTTTTTAATAAACTGGTGGTGATGAAGCCCATATCCACCCACAATAAAATTGTGGCGGGAATTAATAAATACATTACCACTTAAACTAACTTACATTGCAAGAGGTTCACCCACAAAATTTGATCAAATCTGGACTGTATGGCTTGAGGCCAACCCGGAAATTCAACTACCTGACTCTCCTCAATAATAAGTTTACTTTAATTTAATAGACAAATACAAAAGGTCCTCTGCACTCAACCAATTATCAATATATTTAAGACATTGAGACATTCTGTGCATACAGCTACTAAGAAATGCCTTACCCTTTAAACAACAGGGATTGTTTGTCCATATATTGCAATATATTTAAGCTGGCCAACTACGTCAAAGTCATCCCATATCTGGCCAGTCCTACGCTCAATTTTCATCTGATTCATTAAGAATTCTATTACTTCATTATACATTTTACAAAGGGACTAAGTTTTACCTGCAACTTACTTGCTGCTTTCAAAGTAAAACTCCCAGTCATGGTTGCCCTTTTATTAGACACCAGTGGGATCACCTGACTATAGCTGGGAAGGGTGGGGGCTACAACAAGGAGCTGGTCACTGCTCCAGTATAACTACAACACACAAGAAAAAGTTGTGCTCACCACTACTCTTTTACTCTTTACAAGTACATATGAGGGCATTGAAGACAGATAGCAGGGATGTTTTTTCCCATAAAAAGGATCAACTCACTAGAGGCCACGTCTTTAGATTAGGAGCAGTGACCAGCTCCAAGTTGTAGCCCCCACCTTTCCCAGCTATATTCAGGTGATCCCACTGGTGGCCAATAAAAGGGCAACCAAGTTTTGCTTTGAAAGCAGCAAGTAGGTTGCAGGTAAAACTTAGTCCCTTTGTAAAATGTATAATGAAGCAATAGAATTCTTAATTAATCAATTTGAGCGTAGAACTGGCCAGATATGGGATGACTTTGACGTAGTTGGCCAGCTTAAATATATTGCAATATATGGACAAACAATCCCTGTTGTTTAAAGGGTAAGGCATTTCTTAGTAGCTGTATGCACAGAATGTCTCAATGTCTTAAATATATTGATAATGGGTTGAGTGCAGAGAATCTCTTGTCTTTGTCTATGTACTTTGTGGTCACAGCCACCCCCGCTTAATGGTTTTAAAAATTAGTGGTGAGCACAACTTTTTCTTGTGTGCTTTAATTTAATAGACCACTTAAGACTGTATAAGGTATCATTTTGGCTTGTTGTAAAAGAACGATGCACTGTCGATGCAAGATGCAACTGTACATGCAGTGTCGGACTGGCCCACCGGGACACCAGGAAAACTCCCTGTGGGCCCAGCTGTCAGTGGCCCCCTTGCTTCTAAACATTTTGCATATTTCATGGTCATTCCCTATTTATGAGAACAAAGAGGCTTAATAATGGAAGAATAGAGTATAGTACAGTATGTAGTGAAAAGAGGGTAGGAGAACATAAAGGTTGAGTGAGGAGAGGAGGTATAATGGTTTGGAAAGTGGGCCCTCAGCCTAAGGCTTTCTGGTGGGCCCCTGGGATCCCAGTCCGACACTGTGTACATGTTATATGTTTATATATTATATAATATAGCATGAATATAGAGAATTTTTTTTTTTTGGGCTTCAAATGCTGTGTAGAGCTACACCTTTACTATTATTGCTACTTTTTAGGGATGCACCGAATCCACTTTTTCAGATTTGGCTGAACCCCTGAATCCTTTGCGAAAGATTCGGTAGAATAGCGAACCAAATCCTAAATGGCATAAGCAAATTAGGGGCAGGAAAGGAGGGAAAACATTTTTTACTTCCTTGTTTTGTGACAAAAAGTCACATGATTTCCCTCCCCGGCCCTAATTTGCATATGCCGGATTCGGTTCAGCCGGGCAGAAATATTCTGCTGAATCTGAATCCTGCTGAAAAAGGCAGAATCCCATACTGAGTCCTGGATTCGATGCATCCCTACTACTCTTTATTACTCATCGTTTTATTCAGTTCCTCTTCTTTTCATATATTTCAGTCTCTTGTTCAAATCAATGCATGGTTGATAGGGTAATTTGGACCCTAGCAACCAGATTGCTGAAATTGCAAACTGTAAAACGCTGAATAAAAAGCAAAAAAAACCAGCAAACAAAAACTGCAAATTGTCTCTGAATAACAGTTTAATCTTACCTTTAAAAAAAACGTTTAATATGATGTACAGATTGCATTTGTTATTGAATTTCATTCATCTTTTTTCCTTAGCTTTTTTTTTCCAACGGCATTCCAGTTTTCAGCAGGTTGCTTCCCCCAGTAACCATGCATTGATTTGAATAAGAGTCTGGAATATGAACAGGAGAGACCTGAATAGAAAGATGAGTAATAAAAGTAGCAACAACAATACATTTGTAGCCTTACAGAGCATTTGTTTTTAGCTGGGGGTCAGTGACCCCCATTTGAAAGCTGGAAAGAGAAAGAAGAAGGTGGTAAATAATACAAAATGAAAATATTAAGTCCAGCTTGAAAGTTTGCTTAGAACTGGCCATTGTATAACAAAATAAATGTGACACACCCCTTCAATTGATTGAGGACTGGGGTAGAGTCCTGCAGCGGTTTACCTACCCGCAAAAACCTGTAGTACCCTGCGGGTAGAAGTTCCAGGTGTGGGTATAGATGCGGGTCAATGGTTGTGCGCAGGGCTGGATTTACATAGTGTGTGCCCCTAGGCCCACAGCTGTTCATCGCCCCCATACTATGCCCTTAATTCGCAAATCTTCATCTTCAGGACTTAAGCAATGGGGATTGGCGCAAGGGAAATTTAAAAATCAATAGTATCTCCTGCGTATGCCCAGTGTTTCTGAACCAATGTTGGTATGGATGGGCAGGATGATGCCCCTAAAATCCTACCTGGTTCTGCGGGTTGAGCCGCTAGTAGGGTTACCGGCCTGGCCGGTATTTTTGATGGTTGATCCCAATGTTATTAATAGGAAAAAAAGATAAGTATATAGGAAGGCCGGTATTTTTTTCAAGAAAAAGTGGCAACCCTAGCCGCTGGTCTTCTCAATAGTGATTTTTACTCCTTTTTTCTGATCACACCTACTTCCGATGATGTCACTTCCGGTTTACAATGACA
>CM044433.1:22267810-22329732 GCA_024363595.1 Xenopus borealis | reverse complement strand
TTTTTTTTTTTTTTTTTTTTTTTTAATGTGATCATGGGAAAACAATAGTGAAGGCAATTAAAGTTAACTGTATAGGTGCACACTTAGAATGTATGTAGTTATAGATGTGAGCAAAAGTAAATGAAAAGTCTAACTAAATTAGGTGAAGTAAGTGTAAATCGGTGCAGAAGAGGTACTTGATGCAGTTAAAGACATAGGGCCACCATTAGTTAAACGGGTTGGGTATAGGGTGCTACAAACTACATAAAGCTCAGCCACAGCTTCCGGCAACATTTCAAATACAAAGAAGGGGGTTGAGAGTGCCCCGGTTTCATGGACACAACCAACACATGTCTGGTATTTCCAGATTTTTACACAAACCTGAAGTATCTGTGGGTAAAGATCTGTGAGAACAGATGAAAACTGTAGCCCTCCTGCAGTGTTTGCCGTTCTATTGCTGGAGGCCTTTGTTTTGGGCTTTCCTCTCTCTCTCTGCTACCTGCTTAGTTAGATAAACACACACAAGAAGTACGATACCAGTTAAGGACATGGCAGACAATACAGTGGCATTCTAAGCAGAATAAAAATAGGTCATGCGAGGTTCTAAATTAGCAGGGAATTCTATTTAAAACCTGCCCAACTGCTTTGTAATTGTAGCGTTGCTTGTAACATTTATATAATGCCTCCTAAAAATGTTTATTTGAAATGAACGTCAAGGGTTAGACGTTGCAGAGATCCCCGTTATTGTCCGTTTCACTAAGGGGCAGATTTATCCAGGGTCGAATTGAAAAATCTAATTTTCAGGTTTTTCATGGTTAAAACTGTCAACAATTGCATTAAAAAAAAAATCCCTATTCAAATTAAATAAGATTTATCATACACTAGCCCTTTAAGAACTTGAACTTGACTATTCGCCACCTAAAACCTACCGGATTGCTGTTTTAGTCCATGGGAGACGTCCTGGGATCAGTTTGGAGTGATTTGCAGCCTTCCTGACATTCAAGTTTTTTCCAGCCCCGATGTCTTTACTTGCCCCTTGTTGCAGATTCATCACAGCGAAGTTCACGGGCGCCATCTTTCGGCTCTTTGTTAATCTTTGGGTCTTCCAGCGCTTCAGCAGTTCTATCACTTTCAGCGCAAAATCTGGAAGACTGCTCCAACTGTGCATGTGGCGATACAGCGCTTGATTCACGAAGAAGATGAAGAGAAAAACATGGCGCCCGTGAACTCTGCTGCACTGAATCTGCAACGAGGGGTAAGTAAAGCTTTTGAGGCAATTACTAAGGGTAACCCCTAGGCTGGGGGGGGGGCGCAGGGAGGGGGGTCTACGTAGGGTAGGGGTTTTTATTAATGGTTTGGTTCTCCTTTTAAGAAAACTTAAAGGGAAAGTTCATACTTCATATAGACACAATTTGTTAAACTGAACACACTTTACTAAATTATATAGTGGTCCATTAAGGAAACTAATTATGCAGAAAGTTATACTTCTTGTAGGTGTGTTAAGCTAAATTACAGGCAACACTAATGATGGAAAAACAAGGAACCCTCCAATCATTTATCTTTGTAACCCCAGGTTCCAGGAGTGAAACTGCAGTCGGCTCCAACATGGAATAAGTATCATAAGAGAAAGCAGTTGTCCCAGTATCACTATGAGCAGCGCATGATGTTGGGTTATCTGCAGCCACCAAGGGGAAGCAAGATGCACGGGCAGATGCCATGGCTACCTCCAGCCTTTCAGAACGACGGCCACCACTGGACTGGGCTACCTCTAATCCCTAATGGCCACCAGTGCCTGGTTTAAGTAATTGTGTTCTAAATCAGTTCCCAGTACCGTACAAATGATACAAAATGCAGTGGACCAAATTCTATAGAAAAAAAAGTGTTTTCTACTTTAGTCTCTATTTTTTTTTCTTTTTTAATGTAACTGAACATTTTTGCACTTTGGATAGCTTATAAATATATATATATATCGGCGTAGCAAGAAACACTTTAGTAGGGTTAGAGAAAGTGCCTAAATATTTTTAATATTGTATTAATATATATATATTTTGTGACTTGCACATAATCATGTTGCCTGTGGCGTAACGAATTACTGTAGTAGAGTATTTATTTACAATTCCTATTTTATGCTTTATGTAGACTAATGACCGTTTATTCTAATAATAAATTATTTTGTAACCCTGTATTGAAACCATGTATGATGCAGTTGCCTTATTGTATTGTTGATTGTAAAATTGACTTAAACAGAATTTGGACTAAAATATAATATAGAAACTCTAAATCTAAGGTGTATCATTGAATGTCAGTGACCTGGTTGTCTGATAGAAGTGACCATAGACTAATGTGTCTAGTTGCTTCCAAGGCTGCTCTCTGACCCCAGTTAATGCCATTATCCTCTGATTGGTTTAATCTAATGCTGTTAAAATTGTTAGGTGGCGTACGGAGGAGGCGGTGGCATAGGAGGGAGGAGGCGGTGGCATAGGAGGGAGGAGGCGGTGGCATAGGAGGGAGGAGGTGGCATCAGAGGAACGAGGAGGCGGCAGAGTACTCCGGAGGAGGGAGGATACAAAGGGGAGGAGACGGCATACAGAAGAGGAGGCAGCATACGGAGCAGGAAGCCGTGTAAAATAGCACAATCGTGTTCGGCAGCCGAGGCGGCAGTGTACGGAGGAGGAAGGAGGCGGTGGCATACAGAGGGGAGGAGGCGGTGGCATACAGTAGAGGAGGAGGCGGTGGCATACAGTAGAGGAGGAGGCGGTGGCATACGGAGAAGGAAGCCGCGTAAAATAGCACAGTCCTGCTCCGTGTTGCAACTTCACCTTTTAGTGAATTAGTGTAGTGGTAACAAATTTGGCAAAGTGTTGTGAAGTGTGGTAAAGCAGTCACTGGCGAGAATTCTCCCTTAAGTGATTTTGCCTCAATGGGTTGATGGGAGACCAAGGCCCAGACACAGTCCCATATCAGTCCAATACAATGTTATTAGGAGCAATAACAAACAGATAAGGGGTATTTGCTTCCCCACCAACAAAATGCCCTTGCACCATAGCCCTAAACCCTACAATAGTCTGTGCAGGGACATGTTTATCATAATTCAGGCTGCAGGTCACATACAGTGACTCAGTCTCACAGTGGCTGATAGTCTTGCAGTTGGAATGGATTTTGCTTCTGCAGGTTATTATTGTACTTACGGTTAAGGCTGTGCTGATGGGGGGGAAAATTGTTGTTCAAAGGCTTGATGATCTCATTCGTCTGTCTGTGACTCATAAAAATTAATTGTCTGGATAGAAAAAAGGTGGATCACGTCTAATTGCCAGTTGGGTGAATGAGTAACTGAAGGCCCACGGGAGATCACGCTTTTACTCTTGTAAACATCAGTGACATTGTTGCTTGTGAATATTAGCAGAAGTTAGAGCCACATGAGATGGACCCTGTTGGGCAAGAATATTTAATGAGAAACCTGCAGCTCCCTGTTATGTCTGGCTAAAGGTGCTGGGAGTTCTTCTACAGTGTAGGCTGTGAGATGAGGGGAAGGTGAGGGGACAATGTTATGGGAAAGACGGCAATACAGAGACTGGGAAAGGGTGACAGTGGGATGAAGATGACCAGCGCTCATTATTAAAGGGATCATGCATCAAAATGTATCGGTTAATAGTGCTGCTCCAGCAGAATTCTGCACTGAAATCCATTTCTCAAAAGGACAAACAGATTTTTTTTATATTTTTAAAATCTCACATGGGGCTAGATATATTGTCAATTTCGCAGCTGTCCCATGCTCTGATAAACTTCAGTCACTCTTTACTGCTGTACTGCAAGTTGGAGTGCTATCAATCACCTAACTTTCTCCCCCACCCAGCAGCCTAACAACAAAACAATGAGAAGGTAACCAGATAACAGCTCCCTAACACAAGATAACAGCTGCTGAATAGATCTAAGAACAGCACTCGATAGGATGTCCCACTGTGACTCCTTTAGTTACATTGAGAAGGAAAAACAACAGCCTGCCAGAAAGCAATTCCATCCTAAAGTGCTGGCACAAGTCACATGAGCAGGGGCAGCTGGGAAATTGACAAAATGTCTAGCCCCATGTCTGATTTCAAAACTGAATATAAAAAAATCTATTTGCTCTTTTGAGAAATGGATTTCAGTGCAGAAGTCTACAGGAGCAGCACTATTAACTGATGTGTTTTGAAAAAAAAAAAAAACATGTTTTCCCGTGACAGTTTCCCTTTGTTAGCTGCAGCCACCACAAGGGGAATAAGGAATAGGAGCTTGGTTGGCAGTTTATAGAAGATGAGGCCATTTTGGACAACCTTTGAGCCAACAAGCTACAGTGGTGCTCAGCCTTCTCCCATATCCCACCCACTCCCGTGATGCAAGTACCCTCTGATGTCACTGCCCACACACCACTTGTCTCTGATGTCATCACAAGGGGCAGATGTCAATTTTACTGTCAGACTGGGTCTTGTATCATTGTCACAAACAGTGGTAACATTTTCTCACCTGTATTTAATGCAAAGACTTTTCCTTGAGGTTCAAAATCATGTCTCTCTCCTTCAGCTTGACTAGTTGGTCAGACTGATAAATATGCCCCTATATGCATTTCATTTAAGCTTTTTCCTCAAAGGGTAAAAATAACATTTATATCTATAGTCACTTTTATATCCAGTAATAGGTAATAGACAGTTGTGGTTCAAACCATTTTGACCCTTTGATGAATATGCCCTGTAGAAAGGTTTCAGGGGCTTAAGGTTTAGGTTAAGGGTGAGAGGACAACGTTACAGGAGAGACTGATAAAGGGAGAGTGTGTGATGAGGATGTTGATGGTGCACTGTTGAAAGACAAAAGGAAATGGAATGATTGCATTGTGGGAGAGGCAGGTGTGCAGGAAGGGGGGGCAGTGACAGAGGAAAGTCATAAAACAGCAGCCTTTAATCTATACCTTCCAGTTAGGGTTTCCACATTTACTAGCAAAATATACTGGCCTTCCTATAGATTTATCTTTTTTTTTTGCCTTTTCTTAACATTGGGATCAACCATCATTTTTACTGGCCAGACCTGTGAAATATAATTACACAGCATGATAATGTATTTGCTGAATGCTTCATGTTCTCTGCCCCCTGCTCTGCAGACACTACAGTGACAAACTTCTTGATGTGACATTGGCCCAAAGCACATGACTTTTTTTCTGTTGTTATTATAAGGATCAGTAAAGAATAATCCCTGTGAATTTGTCTAATAAAAAAATATTAGGTAAATATATAATAGTTGTACCTTTGCATTAACGCCCCCAGCTGCATAGAAGGTGTTTAGTTTCATCTTTGCTTAAAGGGATACTGTCATGGGGAAAAAAGTTTTTTTTTCCCAAAACACATCAGTTGATTAGAATTCTGCACTGAAATCCATTTCTCAAAAGAGCAAACATTTTTTTATATTCAATTTTGAAGTCTGACATGGAGCTAGACATTTTGTCAATATCCCAGCTGCCCCCAGTCATGTGACTTGTGCCAGCACTTTAGGAGGGAACTGCTTTCTGGCAGGCTGTTGTTTTTCCTTCTCAATGTAACTGAATAGTTTGCAGTGGGACATGGGTTTTTACTATTGAGTGTTGTCCTTAGATCTACCAGGCAGCTGTTATCTTGTGTTAGGGAGTTGTAACTATGAAGATTTTCATTCATCCAGGTCTTGGTATATCTAATATAAGTAATTCTAAAACAACTGGACTTGCTGAGTAATTATTGAAGATGTTTCACTACTCGTCCGAGCAGCTTCTTCAGTTCAACTGACTGGTAGGGGAGTTCTCGGTATATAAACTATTCCACTAATCCAATCACAATGGCACATTGTAACTCTTCAAAGAGGTGACATCTGAATTTGATTCTGTGTAGTTACTGTGATAGGATTACTAATGTGTCATACAACTCCTAGACACAGGTGTTACTTATGAGAGTTGCATGAATGGATGTGTGAAGTGTTCTGAAACCACTTGGGTACAGATGTGAGAACAGCATTGTATGTAGCAGACAGCTGGTCGAAGGCCCCCACCTCTATTCAGGGATGGTTTTTCTACCCTGACATGATTCGCTTCTTTCACGCCTCTTTCAAACCAGCGGTCTTCTTCATCCAAGATTTGGACCTTGCTATCTCCAAATGAGTGTCCCTTGTCTTTTAGGGAGTTGTTATCTTCCAGTAAAGAGTGACTGGAGTTTATCAGAGCACAAGTCACATGACCATGGGCAGCTGGGAAATTGACAATATGTCTAGCCCCATGTCAGATTTCAAAACTGAATATAAAAAAAATCTGTTTGCTCTTTTGAGAAATGGATTTCAGTGCAGAATTCTGCTGGATCCACACTATTAACTGAAGCATTTTGAAAAAAATAAAAATGTTTTTCCCATGACCGTTACGCTTTAAAATATCATAGTGGCTGGTCATTTCCCATAATCCTCCTTTGTGTCATAATCTATTCAAACAATAAGACAGACAGAGGCATCGACTTGATCAATCCTGGATTTTGTTTGAAAATTCACTAAACATTCCTCTCATGACAATGGGGCTCATTTATTTATTCGTTCAGGGCAGATTGGTTTGCACAGTGAATGTACTTGCCCTGCCCCTGTTTATATTTATAAAGCTAAATAAGGGCTCCTACACATGGGAGTTTTTGACCTACGCTCCCCTGCGTTGCGTTTGGCTGCGTTCAGCCGCAGGGGAGCGCAGGTCTAGACGCACCTCATTTTGTTCAATGAGGTTGTACCCACGAGACGCGTTTAAGCGCCGAACGCAGATTCAGACGCAACATGCTGCATTTTTCCTGCGTTCGGCGCTCACATGCGTTTGTGTGAGTACAGCCCCATTGAAAATAATTGAGTGCGTCTATACCTGCGCTCCTCTGCGTCTGAACGCAGCAAAACGCAACGCAGGGGAGCGCAGGTAAAAACGCCCGTGTGTAGGAGCCCTAAGAGTGCAAGCAGAATTTGTTTATCACACTTCGAATGGCTATAAGAGCTTTTTAAATAAAAAATTTGGAATATTTATGCTCACGCTACTCACTACACCACAGCTTTGGTGATGGAGAAAATATTCCCAAAGCAGTTTTGCAAATTTAAATTACTTTCAACACTATTCTGGCACATTGCCTGTCCCCACGCAGAGACCCGCTCATTTTTCCTGCCATTTGTGGAAATTTATTCACAATGCAATTCACTAAACCAGGAAAGACGGGCACAGCCGTGCAATATTTTAGCGCTCAGGAAAAAGCATGGGCAAAACAAACATTTGTGAATAAATATGCGCTGCACAAACTTTATAAATCGGGGGTCCCCAAAATTTTTTTTTTTGGCCGGGGACTGGTGTTGAGGAAAAATATTTTTCAAAGACCAGGGGGTGGGGTGTCGGTGTCCAATTCAGCGTCCGTGTTTGATTCGGCGCGACTCGTTCATTTCAGGTTAGGCTTGGCAGCCCAGTCTAGGAGTGTCCGTGGCCCGGTAATGAGCCACGGCCCAGCAGGTTGGGGACCCCTGTTATAAATGACCCCCAATGTGTCTATAGTGGTTTCCTTCCAAGTACTCTGGGTTGGGCTACATTATTCCTTCCAGTTCAATGGATTAAACATATGTTCATGTATTTCCCACTTTTAATTGGATTCATTGATTTTTTTTTCAAAAAAATTTAAAGGAAAAAAAAAAGCAGAAATACACCACAAATATCCAGGGAAGAGGAAATGTTACTGCGCCATGATAATTGTCACTTTAAATGGGTCGTTCCTCTTTATATTATTAGATTAGATTATTATTTTATTACTTTATATTTATTGTGGTTTTTTTTTTTAGCTTTTTATTCAGCAGCTCTCCAGTTTGCAATTTTCCAGCCACCTGGTTGCTAGGGTCCAAATTACCCCAGCAACCATGCATTGAGTAATAAAAAGTAACAATAACAATATATTTGTAGCCTTTGCGTGTTTTTCGTACAGTTATAGTGAAAATATGCCTGTGCTAAACACACGCGGCGCTTCGCGAGGCAACTTCGGAAAATGAAGCTCTGCTCAGTAACGTAACTTGGTGGGGGGCGGGCCATGCAGCTGGGCTCCATGCCGATTTTTTTTTTTGTGCCGGCTGCAGTGAGGCGCAGAATGACAGGGGGCCATGCGGGGGGTGCAGGCAGGACTGGACTGAGAATCAAAATAGGCCCTGGCATTTCAGGTACACAAGAGGCCCATCAGCCCACATAGAGTACAGCGCTACGCAACAAGTTGGCGCTATAGAAATACATGTTAATAATAATAGAGGCCCAAACAGCCCCCACCAGCCCACTAAACACTGACTTTCTATGGGACCTTATAGCAGCCCCTCTGGCATTTGCCCTAACCCACAAATGGCCAGTCCGGGCCTGGGTGCAGGCCCTGGTCCGCTCGCACCCCCTGCTCCCCTGGTAGTTACGCCCCTGGCTCCACCCCCCTGGGGAAATACCCCTATTTTTTTACTTACCCCTCCTGCAGATTTGGGCCACGGGAGTTCACAACAGCCACCTTCTTTCTTCTGCCTTTTTCAGAAGTTTTGGCACATGCGCAGTTGGAGGATATTTCCAAACCACTGCGCATGGGCCAAAAGTCACTAAATGTTTCAAAAATTTCCGTGACTTTGCTGTACGCGCAGTGGTTCGGGTCCCCCAACTGAGCATGTGCCAGATAGTCTACTCCAGAAAAAAAGAAGATGGCTGCTGTGAACTCCAGTTGCTCAAATCTGCAGGAGGGGTAAAAATTTAGGGTAAAAAATTAGGGACCTTTGGCCGGAGGGGATGGGGGGTGGAGGGAGGGGGTCTACACAGGGGAGGGGTGGAGGATTTTTTTCAGTACAGGTTGGATTCTCCTTTAAAGGTGATGTCTAACCACTAAAAAAAGAAGGTTAAACTTATTTCCCTGGGATATTCATCTTAAATCAGAATTTTTTTTCATGTCCCTAGGGTGCAACACAGCTCCGCTGCCTTCTCTCTAGCCCTGTTAAAACTGTGTACCCAGCACTTGAAGTGAATGGAGAGCTGGTCGGGGTTAAAGAAGAGGTTTGTGGTGCTGAAATTCAGGGCATTTAGATTCAATTTTGAATTATAACCACTAGAGGGTGCTTTGCCCCTTTACATGTGAAACTGTATTATTATCATCTCCAGTGACATGCACACAAGCATCCATTAATCAAGACAAGAGGTTGAGAACCTGGCCCAAAGAACTTACAATCTAAAAATGATTATATTTATGCACCAATGACTTGAAGATGAGGTATCCCTGTGATTAAATCCATGTGATTGATCTGACAAAATAGCTAGCAGCTCGTTTACTAATACAGGTTTACGATCCGTTATCCGGAAACCCATTATACAGAAAGCTCCTACTTACTGAAAGGTCGTCTCCCATAGACTCCATTTGTCCCTGCTGAGCAGAATCTCTGGCTAGAGTCCTGCGTGGGTCCATTTTTTGGAACCCATAACTGCAACCTGTAATCTGCAACCAGGACTCGCAACCAGCATTCTTACCCGCTTGGACCCACTACCCAACCCGACCCCCAAGTAGAGTCCTGCGATGATTTCACCTTTCCAGTGTTTTCACCCCCAGTGATTGTATTGATTTGTTTGATGCCTCATGTCAGTGTTCCTATCAGCAGAAAACTGCCCCAGCCCAGGTTTCTCCCAGCAAGCACCATGGAGTCTTTCTTCACTGACGCATGCAGAGTTTTTTGTTAAAGTTTGGAAGCAGGAAGAGGATCGCTCCATAGTGCTCACTGGGAAGAACCCCAAGCCAGGGCAGTTTTCTGCTGTTAGGGGCATCAGATAAACTGACTGGGGGGTGATTTTATAATCACGGGGGGGGGGTGCCTAACTTTTGGCACCCCCAGTGATTTCACCTTTCCTTCTCCTTAATCAGACATACATGGGGTGGGGGGTTTAAATGGGTTTAGTTCTCCTTTAAAGCAAACCCGTCACACAGACTTAAAAGGCTGTATGGTAAAAGTAATTTTCCAATTAAGTAAAGTAAGGAAAAGTTTATTTATATAGCACCTTTACAAGCATAGCTACAAAGTGCTTTACAACAGACTTAAACATATACAAAAAACAAAAGAAAAAAAATGTTTTTTTTTTTAATTAATGCATTCATTACTGTTGTAAACTCATTTAAAAATCTCAGCTGTCAATCAAATATTGCCTGCCCCACCTCTAAACCTTAGGCATAGGGGCAGGGCAGGCAACTACTTTCACTTTCCATTCAGCACTTCCTACATGTCACTGCACTCCCCACATTTCCCCTCTTTCTTTACATTGTGTAATCAGTTCATGGGGATGGACATCAGGTCCCCCATTGTGTTGCACAACAGAGATCTTGAGTTGATGCAAGTCTTGCCTTAATAACAGTGCACACAATATGGCTCCTGCTTGCTGTAATTATGAATTCCCTGACCGATGGAAACAAGATTCAAATAATTTATATAGTGCAGTTAAATTTTATTTTGCTTGACTAATGTGATAGTTTTTCTTTTTCGAGTGACAGGTCCCCTTTAACACCAACAGCATGTAGGCATCTTATTAAAGCAGAAGGAAGAATGCAAAATACTGCATGGAACCTGTTTTAAGCTGCTAAATACTAACATTTTGCAAACATTCCTCCCAAACACAAGGCCAAAGTGCTGGTTATCCAGAAACTTGTTATCCACTAAGATCTGAATTACAGAATGGGCGTCTCCCATAGACTCCATTTTATCCAAATAATCCAGATTTTTAAAAGTAATTTCCTTTTTCTCTGTAATAATAAAACAGTAGCTTGTACTTGATCCAAATTAAGATATAATTAATCCATATTGGAGGCAAAATAATCCTATTGGGGTTATTTAATGTTTACATGATTTTCTAGAAGATTTAAGGTAAGAATATCTAAATTATGGAAAGATCTGTTATGTGGAATACCCCAGGTCCCGGGCATTCTGGATAACAGGTCCCATACTTTTTAACACTGGGTCAAGGTCAGAAAGGTAAATGACCCGCAATGGCACAGCCCTGATGTCAACCCCAATGCAAATCCGTGAAGTTATTTTAAAAATGAAGCACCCAAGTGTCATGGGAGTGACCTGAAAAAAAACCGTGCAGCAAATGTGAGCTACAATAACTCACAAAGAGTGTCCCAAATACTTCTGCAAGGTTCTCTGTGCACAGAATGTTTCAGTACAGACTGGAGGCAGAGGCTGGTTTATAACTAATCTTACCTCCCAGGGGAAGCAAACCCTGCCTTGATTAAATAAAGAATGTTGAATTGAGGAAATAACTGTTTTTATATTTACAGTCCAAGGAACTTTACATGTTTAGTTCTGTGAGTCAGCAGAGTAAATTGCAAAGTCTGAGAAATGTTCTATAATTACTACTGCACTAAATGTTGTCTGAAACACAAAGACACGTCTCTGATTATCTACAACACCATAATCTGCCTCCCACATCACCATATAAGCAAATATTCTCCTTTAACACAATTAGACCTTTTCGTTTTTAGAGCATAATTGCAGGTTAATCGTCTTCAAGCATGATCAGGTCTGCTCCAAATGTCCAATCTTTTCACTTTCTGAGAATCTCACTTTGACCAGTCATTTCAAATCATCAAAGTGGCTAAAATCAAAAACAAACAATGACCCAATCTGTACTGGATCATTAGCCAACTTCAAGAGGCCCCCTGTTAGACCAATCAGATGAGCTGCTCCACATTGGATATACAGGTATAGGATCCGTTATCTGGAGGGAGGGGGTGAGGGGTTAGTGCCTGGGGGGTTGAATTCACATTTGAGTTATCTTGTGATATGATTTGCAATTGGTTTTCATTTTTTATTATTTGTGGATTTAGGGTAGGGACAGACAGGGAGATTCGGGGAGACTCTGTCGCCTGGCGTTTTTAGCAGGCGACAATCTCCCCCAATTTCCTTCTCCCTGTCTGCCGCTAGTATTAATGACAAAGCGCCAGCGCCTGTGCACACGCTGCGCGGCGATTTCCGGAATCGCCCGAAGTTTCCTCACGAAGTATCTTCGGGTGATTCCGGAAATCGCCGCGCAGCGGGTGCACAGGCGCTGGCGCTTTATCACTTATACTAGCGGCAGACAGGGAGAAGGAAATTTGGGGAGATTGTCGCCTGCTAAAAACGCCAGTCGACAGAATCTCCCCGAATCTCCCTGTCTGTCCCCAGCCTTATAGTTATTTAGCGTTTTCTTTTCTCCAGGGGCTCTTCAGTTTGCAGTTTCAGCCATCTGGTAGCTAGGGTCCAAATTCACCTAGCAACCATGCATTGATTTGAATAAGAGACTGGGATATGAATAGGAGAGGCCCAAATAGAAAGATGATTAATAAAAAGTAGCAATAACAATACATTTGTAGCCTTACAGAGCATTTGTCAGTGATCCCCATTTGAAAATTGGAAAGAGTCTGAGGAAAAAGGCAAATACAGGTATGGGATCCATTATCCGGAAACCCGACCCCCCAGAAGAATTCTGCCAAATGCGAATCCTGCTGAAAAAGACCGAATCCCGAACCAAATCCTGGATTCGGTGCATCCCTAATAATTAATCCTTATTGGAAGCAACACCAGCCTATTGGGTTTATTTAATGTTTACATGATTTTCTAGTAGACTTAAGGTATGAAGATCCAAATTACGGAAAGATCCATTATCTGGAAAACCCCAGGTCCCGAGCATTCTGGATAACAGGCCCCATACCTGTAATTCAAAAACTATAAAAAATAAATAATGAAAACCAATTGAAAAGCTACTTAGAATTGGCCGTTCTATAACATACTAAACGTTCAGGTGAACCACCCCTTTATGGTATGAAGATCCAAATTACGGAAAGATCTGTTGTCTTTAAAATCCCAGGTCTAGAGCATTCTGGATAACAGGTCCCATCCCTTTATGTGTTGCCAGCATATCCCGATTTCCATCATTAGTATATCAGGCCGACAACACAATTCCTGTTTATGACAGTATTATGGCGCTCCTGTTTGTGTCAAATGTTATTGGAAATCACTGCTAACCTTTCCTGCACTATCTCATTAATAGTCGACCAGTAGGGTAGGTCTGACATTCCCCTCCTACAGTGTCACATGCTGTTGTTTTTTCAAACAAATACAAATCAATAAAAGCAAGAATCCCATCTCAAAGCCCTAGTAACTGTTCCCAGTAACGTCCTCAGTAACATTGGCCAGACCTTTTCTTACAGTGTAATATTTCCCATGACAGTGTCGGACTGGCCTGGCGGGACACCTGGAAAAAACCCGGTGGGCCCCGACACACACATGCCCCTGCCGGGCCAGACCCCCCCTTTCCCCTTCCTAATTAAAAAGCGGGTGACGGGCCGGGTACCTAGCGCACACACAGCGGTGTGTGGAGCCTGGCGCGCAGTGATGGACGCAGTCCCGGTGGACCCTGGGCCCCCCAGTCCGACCCTGTCCCTTGATATATACATCTCAGTAGCTCGTGTCATGGTTTCATTGAGGCTGCATTTTAGAGCTGCCAATTAGGGGCAGATTTACTAATGGTCGAATTTTTTGGGGGCCGTTTTCGTTACAAAAAGGGCCGTATTCGATCGAATGAAAAATGATTTCACCAAAAGTCCTGAAATTTTTTCTAAGTTCTGAGAAATTGAAGGAAAGTTCTGTGAGGTCCCCCCATAGGCTAATATGGCAATTAGTAGAATAGTCGAAGTCGAAGGATTGTTAAAGGGCCAGTTCTTCAAAATCAAGTTTTTTTCAATTCAATTCAATTTTGGGGTATTCGATAGTCGAAGTAGACCCAAATTACTTCGAAATTCGAATTTAAAAAATTTGAATTTCATTTAACTTTTTCACTTCGACCTTTGACTGTGACTCTTTCAGTTACATTGAGAGCAAAAAACAACAGTCTGCCAGAAAGCAGTTCACTCCTAAAGTGCTGGCACAAGTCACATGACTTGAGGCAGCTGGGAAACTGATAAAGTGTCTAGCCCATGTCAGATTTCAAAACTGAATATAAAATAATCTGCTCTTTTGAGAAATGGATTTCACTGCAGAATTTGGCTGGAGCAGCACTAATAACTGATGCGTTTAGAAAAAAACATGTTTTCCCATGACAGTATCCCTGTAAACAGATGTAGCTCTGGGAGAGGTCAGCACATACAGGAACACGCCTAAATGACCCAGACTACATACAAGTGTGGTTAGAGGGTGTAACAATGGCCACAGTTTACTGTAACGAGTAGGAGGACATAGTAATGATGAACACAGGCAGCTGGCCACAATCAAGGTTAATAACAGAAAGGAAAACCAAGAACAAAGCCAAATAATGTGGTTATTGCACTTTTAGGGGCAAGGTGAACTACTGGCTTTCCTTATAACATGCACATCTGTCCCCTGTGTGATCTGAAATACAAAAGCAGCACTTTTGCAAATAAAAAAGCAGAGCTTTCCTTGGAATAACACTGGAGTTAATAAAGAAACCAGCACCTTCAGTGCAAAGTAGTAGTAGAGAACTCAATAGATTTTCTATTTGTTACCTTTTATGTGGTTGTGGCTATCACTCAAGCCTCACTCTGTGCAAGGATCCCTGGATAGTAACATGGCGTCACTTCTTTAGAAAGTTCCCTGGACCTATTTTCCAAAGAAGAGTGCAGGCCTGGGGGGGGAAAATTTAGGGACTGGATAAAATATTGGCAGCTCCCAGTGGATTAGCCTTGGGATTTTCTTGTGCTCACAGGTGCAGTGAGATCGGAATGCTTAAAGGAACAGTTTAAAGAAATGAATTTATAATGTACTGTTGTGCTGCACTGGTAATACAATATTTGTTGGTTTCAGAAATACTATTATAGTTTATATAAATAAGCTGCTGTCTAGCCATGGGGGCAGCCAGTCAAAGGAGAATGGGCTCAGGTTTACATAGCAGATAAACTCTATAGAATGGGAACTTTTTAGTTATCTACTTTTTAAACTGTGCCTTTTCTGATCATTTCAAATTCAATGGCTGCCCCCATGGCTACACAGCAGCTCATTTATATAAACTATAGTAGTGTTTCTGAGGCAAACACACAGGTTTTACCATTACAGGGCAATTAATTTAAAGGGATACTGTGATGGGAAAATTGTTTTTCCAAATGCATTTCTCAAAAGAGCAAACAGATTTTTTTATATTTAATTTTTAAATTTGACATGGGGCTAGACATATTGTCAGTTTCCCAGCTGCCCTCATTCATTTGACTTGTGCTCTGATAAACTTAAATCCCTCTTTACTGCTGTATTGCAAGTTGGAGTGATATATCCGCTGTGTTTTATCACAAGCACCAGTAGACTATATTTTTGCCCTACCTGGCCAACCATGGGGATTATCTTTAGACTGCCAAAGAAAAATTACACAATCATTTTCAACAATTATGAGTCATAAAGCTTCCAATTAGCGGTGATCCTCAATAGTTAAGACTGCTGTTACTCCATCAGAAAATACACATGATAGAGCTCCAAGAAAACCCCTGAAGAGGACACAGAGATAGAAATCCACATGTGCATAAGCCCATACTTATACCAGATACTGATAAAGATCATCCACCAGCTTAGCAAGTCAGGAAACAGAAACTAAGCCTAAAATAATGCGATGGCATGAAAACAACTCAGCAATAGGGATTTACACTATGAATCCCATATGTAGAGATTACTCCTGCTGGGTGAGGGTGTCCATCTGCCTAATGGAATGAATGGCATTCACAACTAACATTAGGCAAACAGGGCCTCCACCTTGATATAAATATATATTTATATTCATTGACCTCACAGCTTTCCCCTAAACCATTGCAAACATAGAAAGGCAGCCCCTCCCTTGACTATGCAATAACATGCACAAATGCACACATCGTGGCCACTTCTGTATTACTTGAAATGGCAGAAGACTAATCGGAAGAAAGAACTGGTGCAATATTTCAAATATTTTAGGCATAATAGCAAATTATAGCATAAATAAATATATAATATACAAGTGCCATGAATATCCTGTAAATGACTCTTTATAAATGCTGCTTAGCGATGTCATCGGTTATAATTGATTCTTAATGATGTCATCAGTTATAATTGGTGCTTAGTGATGTAACACAACAATAAAAGTCACCTTCTATCCTTGGCATTCCATGACCTGTATAAAAGCACAGGGCCAAATTATGTGGTCTTGGAACTCATTGTTGGTTTAGAATGTTCTAAAATTATACAATCTTTCACTATATCATTGCTCAGTGCATATGAAAGCTCACACTCAGGGGCAGATTTGCTAAGGGTCGAATTCTCAAGGGCTTTTTGCCCATGAATTCAACCCTTCTATGATTTTCGAATAAAAATCCGACAAAATCGAACATCGAATTTGTTGGATTTTTGCGGTATTTGATTTCTCGATAAAATCGTACGATTTTACGGAAAAAATCGTATGAATCGAAAGGTTTCAAGCATTTAATCGTGCGATTTAAATTCGACCATAAAACTTAGAAAATAAGCCTATGGGGGCTTCTATTGCAATTCGGTAGGTTCAATCTGGCGAATTGGCACATTGAAGAAAAATTTATAGGGGAAGTACTTCGACCATCGAATGGTCGAACGATCGAATAGAATATTATTCGATCTATTCAATTGAATTTTGCAAATTCAATGGTCGATGTGGCTTAATTTGCATATTCGAAAATTCGAGAAATCGAAAATTTTTAATTCGATTGAATTTTGAATCCTTCACACAAATTACCCTTACTGAAACAGATAGCACCCAGCTGATACCTGAGCAATAAGGACAATTCCCCAATGTTTCAGGACACAGAATCTATTGTGGTCTTTGGGTGCCAACTAGGGTTGCCATCTTTTCTTGAAAAAAAATACTGGCCTTCCTATATATTTATCTTTTTTTCCTATTCATAACATTGGGATCGACCATCAGAAATACCGGCCAGGCCGGTAAAATACCGGCCAGGTGGCAACCCTAGTGCCAACCAAACCAAATGAGAATGTGTTTGTGTGTATGAATTTCCCTACAAAGAGATGTATTAGACAATATATTATGCATAAGTTAATAATGCTGCTCCTGCCTTTTTTTGTTTTTGTTTCTGTATCTATGATTTTTTTGTCTTGTGCCCCTGATGAAGACCTAGATTGGTCGAAACGCGTTGGGCAATATGCCATGATACTTTTTGAGTGACTGGCATGGAACAATAAACATTTTTGTTTATTTATATTTATGAGTGTGCGATCTATAATTCCTTATTTAATAGTGCTGCTCCAGCAGACATCTGCACTGAAATTCATTTTTCAAAATAGCAATCTGATTTTTTAATATTTAAGTTTGAAATCGGATACGGGGCCCACCGTGGCTCCTGCCTCAGGGCCCCCCCTCCGGACCCAGAGGGCTGCTGCCTCAGGGCCTCCCGTCCTGGAGGCCCTGAAGCTGTAGCCCTCAGGGTCCAAAAGGGGGGCCCTGATGCAGAAGCCCTCAGGGTCCTGGAGGGTGGCCCTGAGGCAATCCAGGTTTCTGGTCTGGGCCGGTGGGACCCACTAGAGCCGGGGGCCCTCTGTGTTTTTTCCCAGTGCCCCGCCAGCCTAGTCCGACCCATGGGACTAGATATATTGTCAGTTTCCCAGCTGCCCCCCAGTCATGTGACCAGCTCAAGAGGATATGGAAGTTTTAATTAGGTACTGGAGTTCAGGAAACAGCACCCCTATGCCACCCTCCCATGCCAGCCACTGGATGAATGCCACACTGATGATCATCATCACTATTTCATTGTAAGGGCAGAGTGAGGTGGTAAACAAATGGATATTAGTTGGGCATGAAATGGTATTTGTCAATAGGACCATTAAACACATTGCTGGCAAGAACAAAATGCAATTCTCTTCTTTACCCATTTAAACGGAATCTTTCAACCATGAAAGGATTTTTTTGTTTAATAGCTCTTCCAGCAAAAGGTTTCGTGTCATTTTCAAATCCCTGAGGAAAAAAAAAATTGATCTTAAATTCATTTGAACGCGGGATTTCTGACATGTTAACAAGTCGCTGAGATGTTCGATGCTCCTTCTGGAGGTAACGATTTTTCTGAGAACTGGAACCTGACACATCAATGCAGATGCTCTTTGTGGCCTCACGGGGAGAGTCTTTACATCTGGACTCCCAGAACAGGGCTGGAATGTGCTCAGGGGCCAGCGGTGTGTTTTTTGGATTCTTTACTGTTTCTTTCTGTCAGTGTTTGCTTCCAACAGTTTCACCAAGGCTTGCCTTTTGAAATAGATATGGGGTTGTCAGTGGTTTCCTTTTTTTATAACCATTTTTGTTTATTTTGGCCGAAGAACAGTCCCAAGCCAAGACTAGTTTTGTATACTCTGATGAAAGCATTATTCTCTTGATAATATTATACAGGAGTTAAAGAAAATAAACTTTTGCTTTAACAGATCAAAGAATAAGTTAGATGTTTTTTATCATTACAGCCTTAAGTTCCATGTTCCACGCTGAGATGATCCTCAACAGTTTGGCGGTGGAGAAACGCCCGTGACTGTTCAATACTGTTGTTTCTGATTGCCATTCACTTTATTGGTAGCCACCCATCCCTGTGAAAACTGGGCATTTGCATCTGGTTGGATATCCGCAGAATAATAACAAATTGGTTGGGTTTTGACTTCAGTTCCATGACCATGTGGGTGGTCAACACGTACCCTCTCAGAATACCTGTGTTGATTGCAGGCTTGCATTCAGGGTTGCCACCTTTTCTTAAAAAAAATACCGGCCTATTAATAACATTGGGATCAGCCATCAAAAATACCAGTCAGGCCGGTAAAAAACCGGCCAGGTGGCAACTCTACTTGCATTCCTCCCCACCCCCCGAAGATAAAATGAACTTTACCCTGCCTGCTTTCGTGTATTTCAGGCTAGAGTCATGTGCGGGTCAATTTTTCAGGACTCGACCCGTACCCGCAAACCGCAACCCGGACCTGCCACCTGCCTTCTGACCCCCTTGGACCTGTTACCCTTCCCGTAAGTATCTTATCCGCAACCCGATCAGTGACCCGCTGACCATCAAAAACCAGGAAGTGCTGTAGTTGTAACCAGGAAGTGGCATCATCGGAAGGGGGCGGAAGTAGGCATGTTCAGAAAAAAAAGGAGGAAGTGCTGCCGTATACCCAGAAGTACTGCTGTATACCCAGAAGTGACATCATCGGAAGTAGACGTCATCAGAAAAAGAGTAAAATTTGCTTTTGAGAAGATCTGCAACCCGATCCGCCACCTGCAAACCTGGAGAACCACCGACCCGCGTCCATACCAGATCCTGAACCTCCTACCTGCAACCAGAAGGGTACCGCCAGTCTTTGCGGGTAACCGCGGGTACCCGAACCGATGCACCCAAGCTGTTCTTTGAAAGGGATTTACCTAGAAATTAACTTTTAGTAGGGTTGCAGTCTACCCGATATGGACACAAAAAGGTCTTATTTTTGTTTGCCAAAACCAGAAGCATAAGCATATACATTTCTCTGTGTTCTTGTGGGCACAACAAATGTTTTGAGACACAAGACAGTCACAGCCTCTGTTTTACATATAAAGTTTCCATGCAGTGGCATAAATATAGAGGAATCAGACCCCCGCAGCTGCATTGGGGCCTGGAGAACAAGGGGGGACGGGAGGGGGACTGAGGGGTCTGCTTCCTCTATAGTTAATAAAGAAAACCCTCCTCCTCAGGCACTGTCTCTTAGTGGCAAGGAAGGGGGAAGGAAGTCAGGTGGGAGTGGGCGGTGTCAGGGTGGGGCAGAGGTGAGGTGTGAACTGGGCAGGAGGATGGGGATCGGAGTGCGCCGGGCCCTGCTAATGATTTTTTTTTTCAGGGGGGTCCCAGTGCACTCTACTTACACCACCATTTCCATGTATTATAGGTGCAGGCATACAACTTACTCCTTGATGCCTCTGTGACCAATTATGCATTTAGAACCATAGGTTTAAAGGAGAAGTCACAACTACGAATTTCATGACATTTATTTAAAGATCCAAATAAATAAAGTACTATGCAATAAAATATGAATACTTCTAAAAATCTAATTTAAAAAAAAAATTCCCTACAATTCCTAGTTCAAAAAACCCTTTAAAAGTTTGCATCGATTTAAAACGATCCAATAGGATCACCCCAGCTCCCATTAACTTTTATAGGACCTTGACAGGTTTTACCTGGCAACATTTTGCATTAGTAGTTTTTGTGGTCCTGGTCACGGCTTATTCTTCCTCCTCTTTAACAACCACCTTTGGCTTCGGGAGGAACCCTCCGCTTCTCGGGTGTCGCCAGGTCTTAATGTGAGAAGACCAAGGGAACGGCACTTTGTACGGAATTGGAGAACAGGCAATAGCATAGTCAGGGTCAGGCCAGGTCAATACCAGAAAGTTAACAGGATCCACAAGAATGGTCAAAACACAGACAGGGGTCAAAGACAGGCAGCAGGCAGGAGTTGGTCAAGAACAGGCAGGGTCAAACAGGAGCAGAATTACAGACAAACGCACCCAGGAACTAAAGCATAAACTGTTATGTTGGGCAATGAAAAGTCCCCTTTCACCCACTGGGACACGTAAAACACGGAAGCAGCGATTGCACAGCCCTTTCACTACAGATCATCGCATCGGCACGCAAGGAAGTGGAAGTAGCGGGCGTCCCTGCCGAGGGTGCAATGGGCTTGCCTGTGGCACCCCCACTAGACCACCAGGTAATTTCTTTACAAATTGTTTTTTAGATGGAAAGCTGGAATAAGTCAGAAGAAGAAGGCAAATTATTCAGAAACAATAAGAAATAAAAAATAAAGGCCAATTGAAGAGTTGCTTAGAATTAGCTATGACTTACTAAAAGTTAACTTAAACTTGAAGCACCAATTTAAAGGAAGTGCATCTGCTTCTCTCCCCTTATTAATATTCATTAGACACAGGGTTGGACTGGCCTACCGGGAAGAAACCTGGTGTGCCCCTGGGGCCCTTGCTTTATTTAACTTTCTTTGTCTTAGTAAAATAATTTATAATCCGTGCAGTCTGTGTGAACACTGCAGGCTTCCGCCCATAGTTGGTGCCAGCGGGTCTGAGGCTGCTGATGCTGTTACCGCCGCCTACCACATGACCCTGCACGTAACGTAAATTCTACGTTACAGGCAGGAAGCAGTGCAGCCAATGTCCCCGCACCGCATTGCACAGCCCATTCTATTAGGTGCGGTTGGGCCTTGGACTGAGTCTGATTGTGAAGCTACGAAGAAGCTGTGGCCCATTGAGAGCACTGGGGTCAGGCCAGACTGGCCTGGCGGGATTCTACAGAAAAATAATTCCTGCGGTGCACAGTGATGTCTGCATGTCACAGTATGGGGAGGGCCTTGGACAGCGGACCCCCCAGTCCAACCCTGATTAGGCAGAGAGAAGCGGGCAGTACACTAGTGTGCCCTCAGCCTAAGGCTTAGGCCAGACGATGGCTGATCATGGCCTATGTTTCTTCTCAGCCTGTGAGTCCGCTGCCCTGCTGTGCTTCCGCTCCTGATTTGCCTGCACCCGGAAACATTATTTCTCCTGCAGGCTTACCCTGAGAATTTTGGCACTGAAATGCAACATTTTGCTCAGTTCAAAAGGCTAGGGGTGCAGCAGATTCTCCCCCTGCGGAGAATCCACAAGGTTAAGCTCCGCCTGGCCCTAGCCTAAAGCTGGCGAGATCTGTGGTTCAGCAAAAGCAGCAGAACCAATAAACGGCTCCTGCCCAACACCCAGTAACAGAATGAAGGAAGTCAGTAGATAGGAAAGAAAAAGTTTCCTTTTGTTATTAAGTAGTAATTATGTAAAGCAAAGTTTTGCCTTAGCTTTTTGCTGACTTCAAGCTAGGAGTTGGAGCTAATCCTACTCTATTTTATATACCTTTCCCTTTGAAGTTGTCATTTTATGGAACTAAGCACATTTAAGCCCAGGCTGCTGACTGAAGAGCCAAAAACTAAATGACAACAGAGTGTCTGTGGGCGCCTCTCTAATGGATATGTGTTTGTCAAAAGTGCCTCTGAAGATTTAGAGCTTGTGATTGAATATATTCAGATTTGTGCATCCGCTGTCATTATCCATTGCGCTGCCCTTGTTTTCTGATGCTCTTTCCTTTATCCAGTTTCAGTAAGTGTTGAGAATGCCATGGAAAGGTTAAAATTCAGTAAGATTTATCAGAAACGTCTATATACATACAACAGTAAACCCTCAAAGTAATGCTGAGTCCTCTGTCAAAAGAAACACATTTCTTTCATTATATTTTTTTCACATGGGCTTCTGTATCAGACTTCGTGTTTTCAGCTTAAACCTCCCAGGCTAGGGCTTGAGCATGCTCAGTTTGCTCCTCTCTCTCTCACTCCCTCCCTGCTGTAATCTGAGTTCAGAGCTTTTAGTGAGCAGGGAGAGACTCAGGCAGGAAGTGATGTCACACCAAACTAATATGACAGCTGCTATCCTAAACAAGCAAAGAGAATTTCTAGAGCTGGTTACTCAGGTATGGTAAAGCATTCTGAAGATTACAGTGTTATAGCTTGCACTATTGTGGCTAATCTATTGGCAATAAAATACTTCGGTAGAATTCCTTGTCCTTTAACATCAACTCTGGGCTGGGGGGGGCCTTCTGGGGTTTTTCCGGGTGTCCTGCTGGTCTAGTCCGACCCTGGGTCAGTGACCCCCATTTGAAAGCTGGAAAGAGTCATAAGAAAACTGCAAATAAGTAAAAACCCCTAAAAAATAAATAAGAAAGACCCAACTGAAAATATGCGTAGTATTAACCATGCTATAACATACTAAAAGTTACATGAATTGTCGGCAGAGGGATGACTAGTTATTGCCAATAAATTAAGGGGACAAGATATTTTCCAGCTGCTTATCAGTCAAAGTCCTACTGGGCCCCCTATAGTTCCTGGCCCCCCTAGCAGTTGTAGGGTCTGTTGCCTTTATAGTTAAACCCCTGTTTTTTTAGTAAAATGATTTGTGTTTGTTTCATAATGGCTGTGGTTGAGAAAAAACCTCATACACGCATCCATGAAGTTCAATCTTTTGTATTAGTAAAACTTACCTACCTGCTAGTTGATTTTTGTGTAGCACAGAAAAGGGGGGATGGCCAGGCCAAAAATGTCAGTTTATACTTCATGATAACTTGTATGGGGCCCTAAAATGTCTGATGGTGGCCCTTGGCAGCAGCAAAAATTTGAAACCGAAAGTCGCACTCATTTAACATTTGTTTATGAATCCCTTAATCCCTGGCTTCAACAGAGCTCTACACTGTAATCCAAAGGCACCAGTGAAGTTGCAGGAACTAATCCAGGCCTTGAATTACAGTATGCATAAATCAAGATCTAATGAAATGGGATAGAGCCAGACTCCACATTGAACGATTCATGTTTCTGTCATGAACAGAAACATGAAAATTGTGTTTTTTTTAAAGGACAAGCAAAGGCAAAGAAATAAAATCCCATTTTCACTTTCTTTAATGAAAAAGAAATCTATCTCCAATATACTTTCATTAAAAAATATGTACCGTTTTTATAAGAAACCTGACTGTATTCAGTGAAATCCTCCCTTCATTTAGTGCTGTGGATAGGAATTGTCAGACGGTCCCTAACTTCTGGCAGGGAAACAATCATACTTATGAACAGCGGGGGGGGGGGCCCTGCCTTACTTACCAGCCATGCAGAACTCAAGCAGCTTTGTTTTTTGATCATTTATGACGATCCCTAAGAAGCCCAGACCACACTGAGCATGTGTATGTAGTCTAGTCTTGCAAAGATGTATAACAAAGTTACACGATGACAGCCCCCTGTGGCCAACTTTGAAAGCATAAATCATTTGTTTGATTAGGCTTGTGGTGCAGTAAGTTCATGTTTATGTTTAGTATACAAAATACAGCATTTCTAGCCTTATTCTATTTTACACTTTCCTTGTCCTTTAAGATACAAATGTACAAAGAAAAAACAACTGATTTGTGCAATGGCCAAAACAACTCTAGAAAAACCTGTAGATAACTAACCCAGTACACACTTTCCTATTTTACCCACCCAACTGGGAACACATGAAAGAAGAGTAATACAATTAGGGTCAGGGCACACCGGCAGATTCGGGGAGATTAGTCGCCCCAGCGACAAATCTCCTTCTTTGGGGTGACAATATCCCCAAACTGCCTTTCTCTTTCTTCCCACCGGTTCGAATTAGGGATGCACCAAATCCACTATTTTGGATTTGGCCGAACCCCCGAATCCTTCCCGAAAGATTCGAATACCGAACTGAATCCGCACCCTATGCAAATTAGGGGTGGGAAGGGGTACATTTTTTTACTTCCTTGTTTTGTGCCAAAAAGTGACGTGATTTCCCTCCCTGGCCCTAATTTGCATATGCAAATTCGGATTAGGTTCGGCCAGGCAGGAGGTTTCGGCCAAATCCAAATCCTGCTGAAAAAGGCCGAATCCTGGATTCGGTGAATCCCTAGTTCGAATGTAAAATAGCTAGTGGTATGGCACTCTCAGCATATCATTTTTGGAAGTCGCCCGAAGTTTCCTTACGAGGACCATATCGTGTCCAGATATCGATTGGGAAGACCCATCAGAAGCCCCCATACACGGGGCAGCTTTATCTGCCCGTGTATGGCCACCTTTAGACTGGGATTGCATCCATGGATAAGCTGCGATGAACAAATCGATGTTGTGTACAAACCAGCAGCTACGTAGTGAAGCATGACAATTGAAGCAGAAGAAGATTTTCCCATTGTATATAATGAAGAGAGAATTCCTACACAACACCGAGTGACTGGCACTGCATTGCACAAACCCTTCCTTTGTTGTGAACACACACTACAAACAATTCTTCGGACAAAAGTAAGCAACTATGAGAAATATAGAATGAATTCATTAAAACTGCAGCAGAAAATAATAGAGAAACATCTTTCCCTTTAACCCGAGCAGATAAATCATTAACGTCTCTGATTTACACTGGCAGGGAGAGTTATGCAGCTCAGCTGTGAGTTACTATAAATACAATTTTATCTTTCATGCTGTAGGATATGAGTAATACTCGAATGTATTCTGTTATCGAAACTGCATGCTCACGTTTCTCTGAAACCATTTTATCAGCTGACCCCATGCCATGTGTTGTGGGACCTTGTTACCACAGGTGGATGTGTCATTTTTCCCTTTTCAGAGTCACACACACATCAAAACAAAAGAAGAAAGTCTATCTGCTTTTTAGAAGAGTAAAGCATTTTAAGATATGGCAGGGCTGGAACTAGGGGTAGGCAGAGTAGGTGCCTGCCTAGGGCGCAGTCATGGGGGGGCAACATTTTAAATGGCAATTTTTAAGGATATTTTTTGTAATATTTTTCTCTTTGTAAAAGCTGGTTTATGCCACCCAACACAAGTGTCTGTTGTATGAGGCAGCACCATGCATTATTGGTTTGTGCTCCTGCAGAGATCCCCAACTTACCTCTTATTTGCTGGCATCCAGCGCTTCTTCTCAACCAGCGGTGGTGCATGCGCTGTTGGAAGCGGCACATCAGGGCGCCAACGTCACCACTGGCAGTGAGCAGCAGAGAGAGGAGGAGAGCTGGGCCGGCGTGTTGGTCTGGCGCACAAAGAAGAGAGCTGGTGCTGGAGAAAATCAGACGGCTGGCCTTATTTTTTGATGGTTCCTGCTGGCACAGGTACACATCTGGGGCAATGTTTATGGCTGGCACAGGAACAGATTTGGGGGAAATTTTTATGGCTGGCACAGGTACCGATTTCAGGGCAATATTTATGGCTGACTGCTGGCACAGGTGCAGATTTGGGGGCAATTTTTATGGCTGGGCCAGGCACTGTATGGGGCAATTTTTCTGCCTGGCACAGGTACAGATTTCTGCAATATTTATGGCAGACTGCTGGCACAGGTACCAATTTGGGGGCACATTTTATGCCTGGCACAGGTACAGATTTCTGCAATATTTATGGCAGACTGCTGGCACAGGAACCAATTTGGGGGCACATTTTATGCCTCTTACAGGTACCAATTTGGGGGCAATTTTTATGCCTGGTACAGGTACCAATTTGGGGGCAATTTTCTGAAAGAATATTGGGCCCAAGTTTTAGAAAGTGTATACAAAATAACATCTATCAGAATCGGGGCAGAAGAATATGCTGTAATATTATTGAATGTGAATTTAGAGAATTCTCAGATGTTGGAAGATTCACTTACCTTTCAACTAATCCAAATTGCTAAATTACTTATTCCTAGAAATTGGAAATCCAAGGAACCTCCTTCATATAATAATTGGATGAGATCTGTGGAGGAAATTAAACAATTAGACTATTAGAGGAACTAACACACACATATATATATATATATATATATATATCATAATAATTGCAATAATAGTAAAACATATTGGAAGATATGGGCCCCATGGTATAGATTTAGAGAATCATTAGATCAGGGAATAGGTTAATAGGTTATGAAATAAGGAGAGGAGAATGGGAATATGAAATAAATAAGTATTGGAGGAACTATATGCAATGTTGAAAGTATTAATAGACTATAATACAAGATATGTGGAATATATGTTCAGAATGTAATACAACACACATTTTTTGGAGCTGAAATGTGAAGGAGATATTACCCTAAACCTGTATACCTTTTTTTTGTATCCCTTCCTTATGACAAAACGATAAAATAAAGAAATTTAAAAAATGTGTTCTAAGGTTTGTTTATTAAAAAACTGTAATGGTAAGGTGAGAAATGGCAATACAGGATGGGGGGAGGGGTGCTAATTGAAGCCCTTGCCTGGGGTGCCAAACTACCTTGGCCCAGCCTTGAGATATGGTTTCAGCTTCGTGTTTTATATTTCAACACCTGTTCCAAAAAAAGCATTGGCAAAAACCTGCTTTTAAAGGAAATATCACCTCGTTATAATAAAATGTTATCCTAGTTATTTTTCTCTGCATAACCCAAGTGCAGTTTTTAATTAAAAGGGCAGTTCACCTTTATGTTAAGTTTTAGTTTGTTACAGAACGGCCAATTATAACCAAATTTTTAACTGCTCATCAATACTCGCTATTTATTTTTTATTCTTTTTTTGAATTATTTGCCTTCCTCTTCTGACTCATTCCAGCTTTTAAATGGGGTTCACTGAAAAAAAAAATTGTGTAAAAAAAAAAAAAAAACCCAGTATGTTAATCTTTTTATATAATCTATATGATAATAATCTATATAATTATTTTATATAATCTTTTTATAGGGGTATATAATACCCCATGGTATTTCAGGGTTACATCTTGTTATGCTTTAGCAACATCTGGGGATTTTAACTAATCCTTCTGATCACAGCTACTTGGAATATCCCCCTGTGGGTCACTTGCTACTAATAGTAATAAGAAACACTGCCAGTAGATGTAAAATCATGGTTATTGCTTAAAATATGCATAGGTATGTTTTCAGGTAATATTCATGGTGAGACCTGGGACAAGTATGACATGGCCCTCTGGGTACCGACAATTGTTTCCCAGGGACGTTTTTCGGAAACTGCCTGAAAAATTTCCTTTGATCTCCCTCGCTCCCTGCTAAAGCCTTTTAATTGAAGCACTGAAATACCTGCCAGGATCTTACTCTCATAGCTCAGAAAGTTAGCAGGGAAAATACAGATGCAATTTCTTGCATCAACATCTTTTAGGTAGGCATACAGTGACTGACCAGGTACCCTCCCTGGCCAATCAGCTCATGGACCAAACAGGTCGGACAGCTACAAGGGACTACATAAAGTATGGCCTCCTTCCTATTGCTTTGATCATTCATGTAAAACACACCAATGATTTTCTTTTCAGAACCAGACAAGATCAGTAGTACATGGATATCTGTCGGCTCAGTGAGCCTCCATGCACAAATAATTGTACAAAATGTTGTATTATTGGTATGTGTATGGCCAGCTACTGTCTACACTTTTTATAAACTATGGAGTAAAAGCGACACTTTACATACACTGTGGATTGATCTATTCATCTGTTTTATGGTTTTAAAATAATTAGCCTCCATATCACTCATTCCTCCTAATGCCTCATTTATCTTGCAGCGAAAAATCCTTATACCCCATATATGTATTAAGGGACTTTCCAAATGCCGCAGGTTGTCACCCTCTCAGGTCAGGAGTATAAAGCCCCAAACTGCAAGCGACAAGAATAAACTCATCCTGATGAATCTGGTTGACCGGAGCAGTTCTTGCCCCACAATATACATAAATGCACTTATTTTATTTGTACTATCAAGAAACGAGCTAGACTTAATCGGGAATAATGACTTTTTTTGAATAATATGTTCTGCTTGAAGAAACAAGTAACTTTAACTTGTGCATTAGCTCTAAGGGCAAACTGTGGCCTACATATAAGCAGTGTTTATGTTCCATTTATTTGCCCTTAACTAGACCATAAAATATGAAAGCATGGTATATTGCATGCACATGAATAGGAGAGACATATCATGCATCTCTTTAGAGACTGTTCATCCCTTATTGTCCCTTATTGTAAGGTGCTGGGCCTCCCCACAAATAAAATCAGGGCACAAAGCAACACTTAGGGGCAGATTTACTAAATTCACATGAATAATTCGAAGTTCGATCGAATTTTAATTAAATTAGAATCTTCGAATATGCAAATTTGACCATCGAATAGTCGAATTCGAATAAAAAGGGTCGAATTACTTCCCCTTTAATTCGATAGTCGAATTCGAAGGATTCTACTTCCCTTTTATTCATATGGTCAAATTTCTAATTTTTTTAAAATAGAGATTCGACCACTGATAAATCTGCCTTAGGGGCAGATTTACTAAATTCACGTGAATGATTCGAAATTCGATCGAATTTTCAAAAAGATTTGAATTTCGAATTTCAAATAACTTTTTGGAGTACGTCGACCATCGATTTTTTTAAAAAAATTCGATCAAATCGAATGATTCGAATAAAAAATTTATTCGATCATTCCATGGTCGAAGTACTTCCCCTTTAAAAAAAAATTCGATAGGCCAGTTTGCCAGATCACAGCTACCGAATTGCTTTAAAACCCTATGGGAAGCTCCCATAGGTGTTTTACAGTATTTTAAGATTGAATTAAAACTATTCGATCGAATGGATATTCGAACGATTCAATCGTTCGATCTAATTTTTTTATTTGATCGAACGAATTGCGGTAGAAACCTTCAAATTCAATATTCGAATTTGAAGATTTCAAATTCGACCACAATTCGATTGGTCGAATTCACCCTCGAATTCGACCAATAGTAAATCTGCCCCTTAACTGGTCCTCCCAGTTCCCACCACCCGCCTGCACACACACAACTGCCGCATCCACCTGTACTGAAATAGGCAAGGAAGCAGCTGGGGATAAGGGAAGGAAGAAGGAAGCAGACCCTGCTGTCCAAACCCCCTTTTCCCTGGGCTCCCCCCGCAACCATGGGGTCTGCTTTCTGAATACTAAAGTCACTGTTGAGATTGGTGCACCTGTACAGCATTGTGACATCAGTATGATGCAATGTTTCACTGTCAAATCCAAAATAAAACTATTGCCAGGACCTGGGTTCAATGCCTGAGTATGTGTTTTGCTCTACATTAGTCTAATATTCTAGTTATTGATCTGTCCTGATCCTGACTAATTGCTGCCTGCCTTGACCTGATAATTAAATCTTTTGAATGCCTTGTCAATAGATTTTTACTTAACAGCTACTTAACCCACACGTTATACAGGAATGGTATCCAATATCCAAGTAAGCTCCAAATTATTAAGAATTCTCCCATAGACGGAATTTTAATAAAATAATTGACATTTTTAAACATTATTTCCTTTTTCATTGTAATAATAAAACTGCAGCTTGTACTTGATATTATCTACGATATAATTAATCCTTAAATGGTGCCAAAACAATCCTATTGGGTCTCTTTAATGTTTAAATGTTATTTAGTGATCCAAATTATTGAAAGATCTCTTATCTGGAATACCCCAGGTCCAGAGCATTCTGGATAAAAGGTCCCATGCCTGTATTTATACATATGAGTGGGAGCTGCCTGCCAGGGGCTGGTGGTAGGTAGAAGTTCAACGGGAAATAACACTTTCATTATCACAGGTGTATTGCAAAATGATTTTTGGAAATAAATAGCCTGAAGTATGTTCATAGTATGAGGGAGTTTGCTTCAGAGCCCTGGGTACTTTACATAGGAAAACCTGTCCAGCCTGTAGGTCCAGCAGCAGCAGCAGCAGGTTTATGGGGAACGTTTCAAATTTCATTGAGTCACGACTCCTCTTGGATAACAAAAAGCAGCCTGTAACTGCCTGTAACTGCTCGCTGGGCTGACAATTTATTTACAGTCACAAAGGGTGAAATCATATGAAAGGGACTCCATTATATTTTCATTTGTTAACATCAATGATTAAATATTATGTTCCAGGGTGTCAATTGCTGTATCCCCTCTAGAATAATATCACATATGAAGATTCGGCAACCAGGAAGTAATAACATAATAACAGGGACAAATGTATTAAATAAACCACAGCTCGTAAGCGCATAAACCCTTAGCAATCAATCAAATGTTTTGTTTTTATGATTGTAAATTCACTAGACCTGTTTTACTGGAACTGGGCAAAACTGTCCCTGTTAAAGGACCAGTAGCAATAAAAAAAAGTTTAAAAAAAAAAATTTGTTTGCATATAACGAAAAAGAACCACCAAGATATATTTAACTTTAAAATCGCCATGTCTCCGCTTGAGCTCCTCTTCAGAAAAGGCGATCCATTGTACAGTGCTCGATTTCTCCTCCCTGCCTTATAGAAGATAGCCAGGGAGGAGAAATCAAACGCTGCATGATGGATCGTCACCCTGTCGCCTTTTCTGAAGAGGAGCATGGGTAACTTATTTCTTAATAAAGACTTTGTGATTTTCAATATGTCTTGGTGTTTTATTTTGGTATATACAAACTAATTTAAAAAAAAAGTTTTAATGTTACTGGTCCTTTAACACATGGGTAGGGTTGCCACCTTTTCCTGAAAAAAATACCGGCCTTCCTATATATTTATCTTTTTTTTCCTATTAATAACATTGGGATCAACCATCAAAAATACCGGCCAGGCCAGTAAAATACCTGCCAGGTGGCAACCCTACACATGGGGGAATGATATAACAGGTGCAAGGTCTGCTATGGATCTAGTCCCCTATAGCAGCAGTGGCAAATGCTGGTGAGTTGTGCGGTTGCTGTGGGTTACTAGACCTGGCCAAAAAGAAGAGAAAGGGGTTTACAGCCATTCACCTAACTGGGTGGCTGTTTTAGCCCTTTAGTTTTTATAACTCAATTTATTAATCATCATTAATTGAACCCCATATCAAAGAAGCATGTTTTAGCCCTGAGCTATTGTGCTGCTTTATAAGTATATAAGGGGTTTGGTCAGTGTCGGACTGGGATGTCTGGGGCCCACCAGGGCTGCCACTTCAAAGGCCTGCACATAGGGTTGCAACCTGGCTGGTATTTTAATAGCCTGGCTGGTAAAAATGGTGGTTGATCCCAATGTTATTAATAGGGAAAAAAGATAAATATATAGGAAGGCCCGTATTTTTTTCCAGAAAAGGTGGCAACCCTACCTGCAAACCCCCAGCTACAACCCTCCTTCACCACTGGACCCCCAGTCACAACACCCATCCTCTCCCCCCACAAGTACCTTATCTTATCTTGCTGTGGCCATACACGGGCCGATAAAAGCTGCCGACAGACTAAGTCGGCAGCTTATCGCGCCGTGCGTGGGGCCCTCCGATGGGCTTAAATGTTCGACACCTGGCCGAAAGTCAGCCAGATGTTGATTGGACAGGACTGAAAATCCCATCGGATCGCAGCTGCATCTGTTCGTAGATGCGGTCCTGCGATCCGACCACCTGTATCCCCTGCATTGTGATCCGATCGTTGGGCCCTAGGGCCCAAAATTGGATCGTCCCGATATCGCCCACCTCAAAGTGGGTATTTCGGGGAGAGATCTCACCATGTATGGCCACCTTAAGATTGCCGCACTCAGGGTGGGGAGCAAGTCTGGGTCGGCGGGACCACTGGGGTTTTTCATGATGTCCCGCCAGCCCAGTCCAACCTGGGGTTTGATCTAATGCTCATGTGGCTTTAAACAGTGGCGTAACTACTCCCTGGTGGGCCCTGGTACAGGATGGGCACCTGGGCCCCCCTGTTGGGCCCTTACCTGTATGAATCGCATGCTGTAGTGTTGATGGCACGTGTGCTGTAAAATCTCCTCCTAGATAACCGCCTGCCATAGCCATTATCGTGGCTCTGATGGGCCCCAAGGGGGTGGGGGCCCTGGTGCAATTGCACCCTCTGCACCCCTGGTAGTTACGCTACTGGCTTTAATTCACAAAAGGGTTGTGTGCTATTTTCCATCCCAAATCCAGTAGTTGTGGTGTTTGAGTTATTTAGCTTTTTATTCAGCAGCTCTGTAGTTTGCAGTTTCAGCAATCTGGTTGCTAGCAGGGGGCGTAACCACAGAGGAAACAGACCCTGCGGCTGCAGGAGGTATAGGGGCCCCATGAGACCCTAATTTATATACACTTTCAAGAGATATTGGTAAAACTTTTAGACATTTTGGGGGCCTGAAAAATTATTTGCTGTGGGGTCCAGTAATATCTAGTTACTGGAATATGAATAGGAGAGGGACTGAATAGAAAGATGAGTAATAAAAATGAACACTAACAATACATTTGCGGCCTTACAGAGCATTTGTTTTTTTTTTGCTGGGGTCAGTGACCCCCATTTGAAAGCTGGAAAGTGTCAACAGAAGAAGGAAAATAATTAAAAAACTATAAAAAAAATTTGTCAAGAAAAAAGTTGCTTAGAATTAGCCATTCTGTAACAAAGTAAAAGTTAACTTAGAGGTGAACAACCCCTTTAAAGTCAATATCTCTCAATATCTATATTTACATTCACTGTTCGGATCGGTATCGGTATTTTCTCCGGCAGCAGGGAAAACGTGCCAAGCGACATTACCTATAAAAGTCATTCTTCTCTTCTACTGAACTGAGACGGATCCTGACCTGGGATTTTATACTGAAAAGGATATTCTTTTGTATTGCTAAGAAAAACAGTGAGCTACAAATGCTCCGCTTACATTTTTTTATTTAGCATAGAAATGTTCTATAGAATTCTGCATCTGTACAGGTAATGTGATGTGTGTAAGATGCTTCCGATGGGTGAGGCCTGAGTGTGGCTTATACAAGGCATGTGAGAAAGGATAAGATCCAGTACTTATATGTTTATATAAACTGATTTACAGCCACTGAAAGCAGCAGCTACAATATACACACAGGTATGAAAAGCCTACACTTTAGATGTAGGAAACAAACTTCTACAGGTAGACACCAATTAAATGAGTGATTCACATTTAAGTTAACTTCTAGGGGCAGATTTACAAAATTCACATGAAGAATTCGAAGTTTGATCGAATTTAATTAAATTAAATAATTCGAATAAAATTTTATTTGACTATTCGATGGTCGAATTACTTCCCTGTTAAATTTTTATTCGACCACCTACTTCGCCAGAACCAAATTGGGAATCATTCATTTAGATCGAATAAAAAAAAATTCGATCGATTCGAACGATTGAACGATCGTTCGTTCGATAGTCAAATACAAAGGATTTTACTTCCCTTTTATTCATATGGTCGAATTTCGGATTTTTTTTTCATTCGAAATTCGACCAATGATAAATCTGCCCCTTAGTATGTTATAAAATGGCCAAAGTCACATGACTTGGGGCAACTGGGAAATTGACAATATCTCTAGCCCCATGTCAGATTTCAAAATGAAATATAAAAAAAAATCTGTTTGCTCTTTTGAGAAATGGATTTCAGTGCAGAATTCTGCTGGAACAGCACTATTAACTGATGCGTTTTGAAAAAAATGTTCTTTTCCCATGACAGTATCCCTTTAAATTAACATTTAGTATGATGTAGAGAGAGTGATATCTGGAGTCTATGGGAGCTGAACTCCCATAATTTGAACTTTCTGGATAATGCATCCCGGAACACCTGTTATCCAGAGAGTTCCAAATTACGGAAAAGTTGTCTCTCATAGACTCCATTATAATCAAACAATCCAAATTTAAAAAAAAAAAATGATTTCCTTTTTCTCTGTAATAATAAAACAGTAGCTTGTACTTGATCCCAACTAAGATATAATTAATCCTTATTGGGAGCAAAACCAGCCTATTGGGTTTATTTAATGTTTACTTGATTTTATATCAGACTTAAGGTATGAAGATCCAAATTATGAAAAAACCCTGTTATCCGGAAAACCCCAGGTCCTGAGCATTCTGGATAATAGGTCCCATACTTGTATTACGATTTCCTGTTGCATTTTGAACTAAACTGAGTATCCTTTTTAAAGGGGTGGTTCACCTTCAAGTTAACTTTTAGTATATATTCTAAGAAACTTTTCAATTGGTCTTCATTATTTATTTTTCATACTTTTTTAAAATGATTTGCAATTTTCTTCTGTTTCTTTGCAGCTTTCAAATGGGGGTCACTGACACCATCTAAAACAAATGCTCTGTAAGGCTACAAATGTATTGTTATTGCAGCTTTTTATTACTTATCATTCTATTCAGTCCATCTCCTATTCATATTCCAGTCTCTTATTCAAATCAATGCAGGGTTGCTAGGGGAATTTGTACCCTAGAAACCAAATTACTGACACTGCAAACTAGAGAGCTGCTGAATAAAAAGATAAATAACTATAAAATCACAAACAATAAAAAATGAAAACCAATTGCAAATTGTCTCAGAACATCCCTCTCTACATTACACTAACAGGTAACTCAAAGGTGAACAATCCCTTTAAGTATCAGAGATATCCAAAAAGTACTTAAAAGCCATTGGCTATGAAATCAAAGAAAATATATTCCTATTGTTCTTAGAAACCTAGAAAAGGATATTTAAGTCTCCAAGAAATGAAATGTCAAATGTTTTGCTCCAAGAAAGCAATATATATATATAAGAATATGTTAAAAAGCAATATATATAGGAATATCTTTAAAAAAAAAATCACTATTTTTGTGAACACACCAGAGATATCTGCTGTCCAGGATTCTCATACTTTGTCACCAATAGGCAAGTAGTTTCCCTTTCAGTAGAAAAACAATGCCCAGAATAGAGCAAAGAAATTGAAGGGGGGGGGGGCTGCACCCATTGCTATTGTGTAAAACATGTAAATAGGTAAGAGTTTCAGTACATTCTCTAAAATAAAGGAACACTGTGAAAAGCAAAAATAAAGAGGCTGGTCACTGCCCTGCTGTATTGAAAGCCTTGGGGGGTTCCTGACACAAGCTGTTGTCCTGAGTGCATCAATAAGGACATTGAAACAAATACATATACTAAAATTTTTAACATGACTTGGAGAATATTTTTAGAGTTAGGCATGCATAAGTTCTAGTTAAACCAGGATGTCTTGTAAAAAAAAAAAGGTTTATGCTTATGAAGAGTAAATAAATAAAAAAACAAATATCGCAGAAGTGATACCTATATTGGCAATAAAAATACATTGCAAACGTTCCCTTTGTCAGGCAAAATTGCTCATGAAGGGGGTTGCTGTCATTTCTGGGTCTCAGCAGCTGTGAGAGAATGAATTCCTTTGCTAATATCTTTTCACTCAAGCACAGTTGCTTTACTGATTTGAAGAGGCATTGGGACAATGGCCTGGAAACTGTTGAAGAGTTGGCATAATAGAGTGATAAATCGTACCAGCCCCCAACTAGTTCCACTGGTTTCAAGAACACTGATAACTGTGGAATGCAGACGGCCTTGGGAGAATACACAAAGTAGGGGGGGAGGTAGTGTTTAATCTGACAGACCCCCAGTATGTGGTTTGTGTGTGAGGGTAGGGGGCTATTTTACTTACAATGGGTACCCATGAGCTGTGAATTAGTGGGCTCTTTTGCTGGTAAATCAATGAAACTAAAATCCATGGTTTGAAGCAGGAGTCTCCAACCTTTTTTACCCATGAGCCACACTCAAATGTCAAAGGGTTTGGGGAGCAACACAAGCATGAAAAAATGTTCCTGGGGATGCTGAATAAGGGCTGTGATTGGCTATTTGGCTTTTATGCAACCAAAACTTGCCTCCAAGCCTGGAATTAAAAAATAAGCACCTGCTTTGTTGCCACTGGAAGCAAAATCCAATAAGTTGGTGAAACATATAATGGGTTGGAGAGTCAGAAGTTTCTAATGAGCCACTGGCTAGGGATCACTGTAAACTTGCTGTACTGTGCTATGGCCTCAACATCAGGATTGTCCATAATAGAGAACCTCAAAGCAGCAGAACTGCACTGAGATGTCCAACCTAGGGTTGCCACCTTCTTGGTTTTGACCTGGAAAGCCCAGTTTTTTGAAGGGCTGCCCAGGTCAAAACTTCCTAAAATTGACAAGACAACCAGCCAAACAGCGGTCGCCAAGTCATAGCCCTGCCCCTGACATTACGGCCCCGCCGCATCACCAATGATGACCTCACTCCCTGCCTGGATCCCAGGGGGAGAAAATGTGGCAACCCTAGTCCAAACCCCCTATTTTCTTTATGAGTTTCCAGATTTAGGGATCCATCTCCCAGTCTCCCGTCACTCCTAAGCATGCACCCAATTTCTGGAGACTTACCTACCCAAGTCGGCTATCTGAAAATCTGACATGGGGCTAGACATATTGTCAATTTCCCAGCTGCCCCAAGTCATGTGACTTGTGGTGTGATAAACTTCATTCACTCTTTACTGCTGTACTGCAAGTTGGAGTGATATCATCCCCTCCCTTTCCCTCCCCCAGCAGCCTAACAACAGAACAATGGGAAAGTAACAAGATAACAGCTCCCTAACACAAGATAACAGCTACCTGGTCTAAGAACAGCACTCAATAGTAAAAACCCATGTCCCACTGAGTACTATTCAGTTACATTTAGAAGGAAAAACAACAGCCTGACAGAAAGCAGTTCCCTCCTAAAGTGCTGGCACAAGTCACATGTCCAGGGGCAGCTGGGAAATTGACAAAATGGCTAGCTCCATGTCAGATTTCAAAACTGAATATAAAAAAATCTGTTTGCTCTTTTGAGAAATGGATTTCAGTTCAGAAGTCTACTGGAGCTGATGTATTTTGAAAAAAAAACATGTTTTTCCATGACAGTATCCCTTTAAGATCAAATGTTTCAGGACAACAATATGCTCTTTCTCAAGTGATCTCAAATGACCAATTGAGGAAGCGAATATTGTTGTCCCAAAATGTTTCAACCTAACCTGTGTGTCCAGAGCACCACAATAAAACTGTGAACACCCCACTTTTGAACTGCAGGGATTGGCATCTCCTTTTATTCATTGCTATAATCACTGGTCGCAGGAAGAGACCAGCACCAATACCTCCATTCCCACATCGTTGTTTTATACTTTTTTTTGCATTCTTTACGTATCACCCAAGTATTTTTCCTTTCTTGAAGTTTTTCTGTCTTTTTAAAGGACAAGGAAAGTCTAACATAGAAGGAGGCTAAAATGCTGTATTTTGTATACTAAACATAAACATGAACTTACTGCACCACAAGCCTAATCAAACAAATGATTTATGCTTTCAAAGTTGGCCACAGGGGGCTGTCATCTTGTAACTTTGTTTTACATCTTTGCAAGACCAAGACTGTGCACATGCTCAGTGTGATTTGGGCTGCTTAGGGATCTACAGGGAAACAAAGCTGTTTGAGTTCTACACGGATGGGAAGTAAGCCAGGGGCTCCCCCTGCTGTTCATAAGTATGATTGTTTCCCTGCACAGCAGTTAGGGACCGTCTGACAATTCCTATCCGCAGCAGTAAATGAAGGGAACATTTCACTGCATACATTCAGGTTTCTTATACAAATGGTATATATTTTTTAATTAAAGTATATTGGAGATAGATTTCTTTTTCATTAAATGGGATTTTATTTTTTTGCCTTTACATGCCCTTTAACAATCTTTTCCATGACCAAACAACTACTCCTATTTTTCTTCACCCCCCCCCCCCCCCCCCCCCCAAGGATGTTCCTGCAAGGACAGCAGATTTGGCTGTGATAACTAGACACAGAGGTGAATAATGACTGTGTGTAACTGGCAGCGTGTGACATTATCTAAATGGAAACTACAAACCAGACCTTTAATGTATAGGGCCACAATATAAACAATTGCAGGACATTTCCATAGGTTTTAACAACATCTCTTCATCAACCAGGCTGGCTACAAGAAATCATTACTGTAGGGCTAGAAGCAGCCATAAATCTACTTGCAATGAATCCCCATCTATGATTGATTTCAGTTTAATTGCCCAGAAAAGAAATGAGTCGATAATGGAGTGAGATCATATTATTCATGCTGTTCAGCTCAGGATGAAACTAGGAGGCCTTTGCCTTTCTCTTTTTTTTTATTGCTATTGACTTTCCTTTGCTCTCCTTTCTGTCTCTTAATTACTTCCTTGTCTCTTTTTTTAAATCACTTCTTTCTTTTATTTACCTTTAGGTTCACTGAGCATATGACGTCCTATGTGTTTTTTTATCCGTAGCTGGATAACCTGAATCTGTACTGGTTCCCCAATGTTTTGGGAAAATTAGTTTTTTTTTTTTGCAAACATATATTGAAATGACTCGTCTGCCTCGCCTGGAACAGTCACATGGTGCTAACTCTACAGTAACATCCCTGGTAACAACTACAATGTAATTGTGAGTAATTGGCTTTGTGCGACTAGTCATATGAACAGGAGACAGCTAACGTTCTGAATCTAGATGCCAGCACCTTCAAGGAACAGTAACACCAAAAAATAAAAGTGTCTAAAGAAAATTAAAATATAATGTACTGCTGCCCTGCACTGGTAAAAGTTCTGCTTCCTTCGGAAAGACTACTATAGTTTATATAAACAAGCTGCGATATAGCCATGTTGGCAGCTATTTAAACTGGAGAAAAGGCACAGGTTGCATAGCACATAACAGATAAGCCCTGTAGAATACAATGTGTTTTATCTATCTACTGTATGACGCATGCCTTTTCTCCTTTTTTCCCAGCTTGAATGGCTACCCAGGAGCATGTTTATATAAACTATAGTAGTGTTTATGAAGCAAGCACTGAGCTTTTACCAGTGCAGGGCAGCAGTATATTATATTTTCATTTCTTTTAGACCAGGGGTGTCCAAACTGTGGCCTGAGGGCCAAATGCAGCCCAGGATGGATATGAATGCGGCCCAGCTTGAAATGCTCAGTTCCCGAATAAACATCATTTTGCAAAGGATATAGGAGGCGGAGACTCTGCTCATTGCCCAGTTAGTAATAATAATATAATAATAAGCCTATTTAATATCCAGGTGTCCCATATTCCAGTGTATACTGTAGCTCCATCTGGTTATCCAACTGGTATTGGTTCTTTTTGTGTATTTTCTTTTTGTGTATTTTCTTTACTTTTAGAAATCAAAAGTGTTTGTGTATTTCATGTGTGGCCCCCAGACAATTTTCTTCTTCCAATGTGGCCCTCGAAGCCAAAAGTTTGGACACCCCTGTTTTAGACACATTTATTTTTTGGTGTTACTGTTCCTTTAAGGTGTCCATACATGGGCCGATAAAAACTACTAGGCTGAGATGGCAACTTGTATATGGGGCTCCTCTGATGGACCCGCCCAACAGATATGTTGCTGAAATTCAACTGGGCAATTTTGAAAATCCCATCAGACTAATGGTGGCCATACACAGAGAGATCTGATTGTTTGGCGATGTCACCAAACAATCAGATCTCTCCCTGATATTCCCACAATGAGGTGGGCGATATCGGACTGATCCAATTGTGGGCCCTAGGGCCCAACGTTATGATCACAATGCAGGCAATATTGGAGGTTGGATCACATCAATGAACAGATGTGTCCGCAATGCGTGAAGGATTTTTTATCCTGCCCGATCGACATTGTCGGAGAACCCCACACATGGGCCAATAAGCTGCCGACCCGGTCTGTCAACAGCTTTTATCGCCCTGTGTATGAGTGCAACAGCTCATTGATGTGGTCCTTGTGCCTCTATCTGCCCCACTAGATGATCAGATCAGACTGCTATGGCTCAGCTTGTGGGTGGCCAAATTGTGCCCAAATCTGCTTGTTTGGTGCCCTAAACAAATTAGCTGTGTATGGTCAGCTGACTAGCATATCTTGATATTTTTTTGGGAAGCTACAGATCCGTATATAGAGAAAATACATCAAAACATAAATTCATCCAACAGGGCATGGAGTCCAGTGTCAAACAATAGATTGAAAGAACGCAAAACATTTCACATTGTCAGTTGCAGCTTATAAACCATTGTTCACTGCTCTTTCCATCTATCGGCCTAAAACCTGGTGCCCTTTGTAAAGCCTTTCCCTGTGATTACTGCCTAATATATCTATATTGTTAACAAAGTCCTTAAATCTTCATCTTAAACCTGCTTGGTGCATGATGAACTTGTCTGTGATCATACTGGTTTCATGCAGCGAACAGTGGAATTAGCCCAAGACAAATGCCAGTTGTGAGACATACTTGTAAATCCTGTTTAAGACTATAGTGTTATACATTTATACATAAAATAAAGTTACTATATATAACTATAATATAGTAAAGTTACACTATACATACTTTCTGCCGAAACACCACTTTTCTTTCTAAAAACAAAGAACATTTGCAGAACAATTTGTAGACATCATGTCTATTCAGGTTGGTTGTTAGAATGCAAATTCAAAGCATCAGAACCTTCTCAATCCCTGCCATGAATTATAGACAGTATGAATTAAAGTAAAACTGAGGGCATTGGCACACAAGTTACATAGTTTTTCAGTTACATAAACAGAAGCAATGCAGGTGCCCAGACAAGCTATATTTGCAATGGTTCCTACCAATGGTTCTACTAAATAACAGCCCTTTATTGACATGAAAAGGGTGTAATCCATAAAGGGTAAAGGTTGTTTTCATCATTGCTAAATGCCTTATGCATCACAGTCCAAAGGGTAATCTCATCACATCACATGCTTTATAAAATGTGTGTGAGCAACTCTTCTGCAGGAACGTAGCAGCCTCAAAACATATGAAATATTTTTTAATTCTCAACAACAGGAATTCATGTGGTTATGGCCTGAGAACCAGTTAACTCAGATACCGAGTACAAGACCCAGCCGTGGGTAATACATACCTGCCAACTGTCCCTTTTTTTGGAGGGACAGTCCCTCTTTTGACAGCTCGACCCGCTGTCCCTCATTTGTACTGGAAAGTCCCTCTTTTCTCACTGAACAGCCAGAGAAAAGAAACAAAGTTTCTAACTTAATTGGATTTTGGCAGAGAGCCCTGAACAGCTAACAGGTGCAAATAAGATACTTTGTAACAATATGGAGATAAGAAAATAAGTAATTGTAACAGTTTTGATAAGGAGAAATATTTTCAAACTTTCATAACCTGTAAAATGAACACAGTAAGTGATTAGGGGGTGCGGCCACAAAAATGGGTGTGGTCAAAACAATTTGCCACGCTACGCACGGAAATTTTTTTTGTCCCTCTTTTTACTTACAAAATGTTGGGAGGTATGGGTAATAGGTATTCAAGATAAGCAAAACCCTTACACAATCTCAGTTCGTCTTCGATGCCTGTTGCATACAGAGACTATTATCCTGAAAGCTGCTTCCTATTCTTCTAGACCAGGGGGCCCCAATATGTTTTACCCACGAGCCATATTGAAATGTAAAAAAAAGTTGCAAATTCACAAAAAAGTTCCTAAGGGTGAAAAATAAGGTTTGTGATTGGCTATCGGTAGCCCCTATGTTGACTGGAAAAGGATTTATTGTGTCTACAAGGCTTGGTGGAAGAGTGTCTGCTCCATAGTATTTAAAAATAAACACCTGCCACTGGGAGCAACATCTTATGGGTTGGTGAGTAAAATGTTGCTCGCGAGCTGCTGGTTGGGGATTGCTGTACTAGACAGATGACAGACATTCTTAAAATTGGCTGCCTATGGTCAGGACCAGTATTAGATATCTTTAGGCCCCATACTACTTGGTCAAACCCAAATCGGGCCTTTCGTTCAGTCTAATATTTTTCTTATAGGAGTTGTGGTTCCATTCCTGCCCCATGATGGCCATGCAGGGTGCCCCAAAAGAAATAATTGAGCGATCATCCTGAATTCAAAGTGGTCTTTAGTGATCACTTAAACAGGCACATGCAATTGCGCACTGGATGACAACAAAATCAAACCATGACCATTAGTATGTGTGTGTGTGTCCAGCTATACAGCATAATCACCAAGCCTAACTAAGTAATTCTGCATGGGAGCATCTGCAATAACAATTAAATCAACCTTAAAGGCCAATGCTCGGAGGGAAAACATGGGCACATGCATTGAGATTAATCTTTGTTCCCTAGTCCTAAAATACATATTAGAGATGTGATGATTGCTTTGGTGAGATTGGGATTATGTACAAACCATTAGACTTTTTGGCATTCAAATCAATTTACAAACTGGTTTAAATTGATTGGGAATGACGCGATCATTTCTCTCCGTAATTCAGTTGATTGATCTGAATCGCACCATTTTCATGCTAATCTTTCCCTAAACCATGTTCAATTGATTCCCAATACAGAAGACAGATGATTTACAGACCTGTGTTTATTTTAAACCACTGCAGAGCTTTCCCACAACCAAGATTCACTTTCACAGAAACGTGATTAACATGAAATCATGCCATAAAACAAATAAGTATTGTACATATATATGGTCAAAAGTTTTGAATTTTCATGTTTTCGATTGATATCGGTAGTTGTGTTCACCAAAGTAGCGTTACATTGATCAGGAATTATAGTCAATACATTGACTGCTTTATTCGTGCTGAATAGTGATGGGCGAATTTATTCGCCAGGGGTGAGTTCACGGCGAGTTCCCGCAATTCGCCACTGGCGAATAAATAAATAAAAAAACCGGGTCGCGCGTCGGTCTTGACGAAAATGACGCGACGCGCCAAAAATGTGACGCGACTTGTTGCGCAAATTTTTTCGCCAATTTCGAAAATTTTTCGGCGATGCGAAACGGGGTAGATTCGCCCATCACTAGTGCTGAATAAAAAAAAAAAAAGCTGTTGGAAAGGCAACCTGAATTCACAACAGAGAGGAGAGAAAATATCCAGGTGAATGGTGGACTTCAGTAAGAAATAATGCTATTAGGTAGATCATGGAGACAATGGCTCTCTCTCAATAAAAAAAAAACATGAGGTTTCCTTCACAAAGGGAGCTTTGCTTATATAAGCGAAATATGCCATTGTATAGCAAACAACCTAGCAATACAAATATCACAGTCATTTGATAAGAAAGCAGAAGATCCACTATAAAGTCCTTACCAGTGATGGTCAAATGTGAATTTGTAGAGACTGCAGCTGACCAATTAGAAAAAAAACTAAACTCGTTTCCTGGCACAAACGATAAACATAGAAACATTTTTGTAACATTTAGGCTGGACAAGAGAAAAGGGACAAAAAATAGAAGGTTGGGAGCCAGGAGCTGATCTGAAGGTTTTGAACAATACAATGATGAAAGGGCGTATATTGTAAAATACGACCTGCAAATGTGTTAACAATAAAATAATTCAGACTAAGATTAAGGGCCAGATTTATCAAATTCGCATGAAGGATTCGAAATTCAGTAGAATTTTCAAAAAGATTCAAATTTAAATTTTTGAATGTTTTTGAAGACCACTTCGACCATCAAATTTTGAAAATTCGATCGAATCGAATGATCGGAATAAAAATCTATTTGAATATTCGACAGTCAAATAACTTCCCCTTTAAATTTTTATTCGACTGCCTAGTTCGCCAGTTTCAACCTACCGAATTGGGTTTCATTATTTTTGATCGAATGGTTAATATTAATATTTCCTATTCGATCGTTCGACCAATTGAATTGTGGTAAAATCCTTTGAATTCGAAGGATTTTTATTCCCTTAAAATTTAATGGTCGAATTCGAGGGTGTTAACCCTCGAATTCGACCCTTATTAAATCTGCCCCTAAACGTATCCAGCCTTTAAGAGAAAAGAACATTTTCTTGACCAACGATCCCCTGAAAAGTGGCTTGTGAGCAACGTGATGCTCACCAGCCCCATGGATGTTGCCCTCAGCAGCCTCATCAGGTGCTTATTTTTTAATTCATGGTGCAAGATTTTGGTGCATAAAAAACAGGTATATTGCCAGAGCCTCCTGAAGACACATAGGGACTACCAAATAGTCAATCAGAGCCCCCATTTGGTACCCCATGAACTTTTTTCATGCTTGTGTTGCTCCCAAGCTCTTTTTACATTTGTATGTGGCTCATGGGTAAATAAGGTTCGGAACCCCAGTCTAGAGGCATTGGATAGAGCTATTTCCACAAGGATAATGCATCAGTTTTCTGCCAAGAATTTAGATGCCTTTTAATTCCTTAGTGATCAACAAATTAAGGGTTACTTTATAACCTACAGGAAATTGCCTCTCAAAGGTCCTAAAATACAACCTTCTCAGTATAAATTCAAATTGCTGGACCAGCTTTATTCTGTCAAGAAACTGAATGAAGAGCATTTTTGGCTGATGAGAGTTGTCAGGAGTTGCAAACAGTAATTCCCATGATAGTGCACCTCAGAAATGTTCAATCCAGTCTAACAGTGACCTAGATTTAGCAGATCATTCAACTCTCAAGGAAAAGATGAGCTGACATGATCCTTCACACGCTGACTCAAATTAACAATGATGTTACTGCCTTGCATCCTTCTATATTACAAACATTACATCAATATGACCTTTTAGATTGTTAGCTGTTTTGGGTAGGGCCCACTTTTCCGCTTGTATCAGTTAAGTTGTATTTTTTTTCAATTTTTGTTCAATTTATCCACGGCATGTTATAAATTTAGTTTGTAATATAACCTTGCTTCTGAAAGGTAAAAACAGCAAGAGGCTAGAGAGAAGAGTGCTGAAGAGTGGTATGGTGGTTTATTGAGAAGAGAGGTAGCAGAACAGAGGACACAAGCTGAGTCAGGCTGGCTAAGAAACAGGTAAGTTAAACTAAATACCAGGACTGACAGGTGAGAGAACAAAGAAATTACAGCAGCAGTACTGAAAAAAGTTGCGTCTAGAAAAACACCAGGTCAAACAAGGAGTCACAACAATTCAGCCTAGAGCTCAATTCTGTGATTAGACAAAACTAGATGTAGGCTAAGGGCAAAAGAGTCATTGAAACTAAGGAGCACAGAGCATTCTTCCCCAATGTCTTCATTACATTACTTGCAGCAATTCAGCTTAAGGAGAACTAAACCCTAAAAATGAATAGGGCTAAAAATACCATATTTTATATAGTGACAGTGGCGTAAATACCAGGGGTGCAGGGGAGGCAATTGCACCAGGGCCCCCACCCCATTGGGGCCCATCTGAGCCATGATAATGGTTATAGCAGGTGGTTATCTAGGGGGAGATTTTTCAGAACACATGCCATCAACACTCCAGCATGTGATTTATAGAGGTAAGGGCCCGACAGGGGGGCCCAGATGCCCATCCTATACCGGGGCCCACCAGGGAGTAGTTACACCACTTTATAGTGAACTTATTGCACCAGCCTAAAGTTTCAGCTCCTCAATAGCAGCAATGATCCAGGACTTCAAACTTGTCACAGGGGGGTCACCATCTTGGAAAGTGTCTGTGACACTCACATGCTCAGTGGGCTCTGAGCAGCTGTTGAGAAGCTAAGCTTAGGGGTCGTCACTAATTATCCAGCAGAAAATTAGGTAAATGAGGAATCAGCCTTATATTGTGACTATATTTCTATTCTATGTGTAGTGTATATTGTGAGTGGGTCCCTAAGCTCAGTAAGTGACAGCAGCACAGAGCATGTGAATCAGAGCATGTGAAACCAGTAGCTCCCCATCAGAAGATGGGGAGCTACTGGGGCATCTACTGGGGAGACACAGATCTTTACTGCTAAAGGGCTGTGGTTGCCTTGGGCTGGTACACAAGCACAAAACATCATGTACAACATTTCTACCTACTTCTTTAGTTTAACTTTCCTTGTCCTTTTACCACTGTAAAATGCCTGCTCTTGTATTTCCCCATAATTAAGCTGAATCACCTCAAGTTATGTAATTTACTTGCATTGATTACAGTGTTAGTGAACTGCAAGTTTCGTAATCTTTTCTTGCCAGTAATAATAAATTTGGGTTTGAGGGGTGATGATGTCACAGGGTGGGGAAATGAGCAGGCTGGGAAAGGAAAAACATGGATAAGGCTGGGAAATTGGAGGCATAGGGGTGGGCCTTTTCTTTATATGATTGGCAGCTGAGATGGCCAGGGTAGGGAGGGATTTATAGGGTTTTATATATTTACTATCAGGTTCATTGTGGGTAGGGTTGCCACCTGGCTGGTATTTTACCGGCCTGGCCGATAAAAATGATGGTTGATCTCAATGTTATTAATAGGGAAAAAAGGTAAATATATAGGAAGGCCGGTAAGGTGGCAACCCTAATTGCGGGTTAATTTATAATATCAACCCTAGCCCTAACTGGAGATTTGCTGATTAGGCCAGTCAAATACAGGCAGGGTGGAAACCCTAACTGCAAGGCACTTTTAGGAAGATTTGTCGCCCACGGTAGCAAAGTTTTTACATGGGGAACAAATCTCTCTGAGTGCCATTGCCCTAAAGAGATGTCATCTATTCATCAATTAATCTATAATTATTGAAGAAATACTCAGCTGCTTATTTATCATAGATCTGTTTGTTACACTAAAAGGGATAAATAAGTGAAACATGGTCAACCTAAGTGGTAGAAAAACACTGTATTACAGACAATACATTGGAATGGTGTTCAGATGGATGGAGAGTGAGGCTATAAAGGAGGCAAAACCAGGCTGGAATGAGAAACAGTGATGACATCTAGGGGGGTGGATAGAAGAGAGAACAATAGCTGGAGCTGGGGGGTGGAGGAGCTAGAGGTTTTTGGACAATGTAGATAGAGGTTATTTTGGGCAATTAACTCTCAAAAGTGTCAGATCACATCAATAAATCTTATGAAACAGGAAATCTGGCCTGGGAAATTTGGACTGCACCATAAAAGAGTCTAATGTTTAACCTAGAAAGCACCAACAGTATATTAGAATAAGCACACCTCCAACTAGACTCTCCTTCCATCCACTTTCACTGGTGTTCCCAATCCCAACAACTTCCAGAATTTCTGTTGCAGTATTTCCCCATCAAAACAGAAATTAGGAACTTGGGACAACACAAGCAAGGAAGGTGCAAGGCTTATATCCACATTTATTGTAGAAAAAAGTAAAGTGGTGCACAACCAGGGGCGATCTTGGCCATTTTGCCACCTGAGGCACCCTTCCTTTTGCCGCCCCCCACCCCTCCCCACGGCACTCACCTTTTTAGCACCGGAGGGGGTCAGGGGGCGGACCATGTCGATAGTGCACAGAGAGCAATTGCACTCTCTGCACTAGAAGAGCCAAATTTTCGGGTTCAAAAACGTAAATTCGGCATTTTTTCCAGCCCTTTGCAACTAGGGTGGAGCTGTCTCAACTCGCCTCATTAGTGGAGCGACCCTGTACACGTTTCAGAAGAAGAACCTTCCTCAGGTGAAAAAAGGCACCCAAAACTTAAGTCTATTGGCAGACGGAGCTGCTCTCAGCTTGCATATGTTGCTCAGGCTGAAAGAAACAGATCCATTCTGTTACCCAAAAGGCACAGGCACACGCAGCCGAGGTTGGCCCAAATTAGATGCATTGAATCCAGGGTATAGTTTGAATCCCAATTTGCATATGCAACTTTTTTTTTTTTTGTCACAAAGCAAGGTAAAGTAAAAAAAGTTTTTTTTCCACTTTTTCCCTTCCTGTCCCTAATTTGCATATGCAAATTAGGATTTGGTTTGGTATTTGGCCAAATCTTTCATGAAGAATTCAACCAAATCCCGACGAGTGGATACAGTGCATCCCTAGCCCAAATACATGGAAGCAGGCATTTTCAGGCCAACAGCTGCTCTGCTCTACTACATGTACCTGCAAGAAAGTGGCAGTGGTTCAAATGAATAGTTGGGACATGGAGTGGACCCACTACATGGAGTGGACCCACTTCTCTCCATTTGAAAAAAAAATTGCAGGCTGAGAGCAACGGAGCCAACACTCCATCTGCCCATAGCCTTATAGTTTCCTGATGTATGGTGTGTTGCAAGCACCATTTGGAAGACATGCCGAGTATGTGTGCCATGAGTTCATCATTGCATTACCTCTCAGTGGGGGTCATTTATCAACACGGCAAATTTGCCCATGGGCAGTTACCCATAGCAACCAATCAAATTGCTGCATTCATTGTTCTACTGGCTTCAAAAAGCTAATCACTGATTGGTTGCCATAGGTAACTGCCCATGGGCTAATTTGCCCAGTGTTGATAAATGAGCCCCAGTATGTTATTGGTTTATAAATAAAAGGATTTGATTTACTTTATGATGTCTTCTACCAAGAAACTTCTTATAGAGCATGAATCTATGTTATGGACTGCACTACCAACATTTGTGGTGCTTTCTGTGACTGCTGATGTGGATGGTTATTGCTGGAACTTACACAACCATAGTGATAAGGACATTTTGCTGGGAAATGAGTCTATGCAGCTTTCATGAGATAGTATCTCAGCTAGTTATGCTGATGTATTTCCCTGCACAAGCTTTATATAGGGAACTGATGACAATTAATCAATTAGACAAGCTGTACTCTTTCTTATGCTTGCTTATTGCTGATTTAATAGGTGTCTTTCACTGTGTTCTCCGGGGCCTGCTGGCCTATTTGAGGACACATCACAATACTTGTTTGGAATGTTCAAGTGCCCCTTAACAAGGCACTTGAGTGCTCAAATAAAAGTCTCAAAAAAATCTAAAATGTCAAATGACAAAAAGAAAATTGTTAGACATCACCTGGCTGAATAAATAAAAAACAGTGGAGCTGTGGCTATCTGGTCAGACCTGAGTAAGAGCTGTTTTACATTGTAGTGTGCTCTCTTAGGCTGGGGACAGACAGGGAGATTCGGGGAGATTCAGTCGGCTGGCGTTTAACAGCAGGCGACAATCTCCCCGAACTTCCTTCTCCCTGTCCGTCGCTAGTTGAAATGTAAAAGCGCCGGCTCTGTGCACACGCGGTGTGGCGATTTCCGGAATCGCCCGAAGTTTCCTCACGAAGTAACTTTGGGCGATTCCGGAAATCGCTGCACCGCGTGTGCACAGAGCCGGCGCTTTTACATTTCAACTAGCGACGGACAGGGAGAAGGACGTTCGGGGAGATTGTCGCCTGCTATTAAACGCCAGGCGACTGAATCTCCCCGAATCTCCCTGTCTGTCCCCAGCCTTAACATTTGTGTGGGGTAACCAAGCTGGTTAGTGCTTTCTGTCTTATTAGCATTTTGCTAGATGAGCTTGTACTGACTGGTATGAACTGAAGGGCTAACATACAGGGTGTGTATATGCCCCCACTGTTTGCTCACAGTCTGCTCGTGTAATCCCAGTACAGTAACCTATAGCAACCAAATTGCTGTCAGTCCAATTAAAGCTGATGTTGCCTCGTTTCTAAGGGTAATTGCACCAAGGCAATACCACTATTAATAAATGAGCCCTGTGATAAAACTGCTGGTGATTTTCCCTTGGGAATTGTCATTCAGTTTTTAATACGTCACTTTAAAACTGTCATGTGCCCTGTGGTTTCAAGTCATGTTTTGGACCAACCAGTTCTGTCTATCATGGGAACCTGGGAATTTCTGAAATAAAAGAAAATGTAACAGTATTACAATTAGCAAGTCTTATTCAATTACCCAGTGTTATCAAGACACCCAGGGCTAAAGCCCTTACCAGCTCTTAACAAGGGCCCATTGTTCTACATGTCAGTGATTCAGCTGAGTCAGGGGGCAGCACAAACAATAACTGGCTTTTACAGTCTAATCCATTCAAGCTCATCATTTTGTTAGCTGAAAAAATATTAACATACTCTCTGCAACTACTCACATCAGGTCAATGAGGTCTTTATTTGGCTCTTGATATACAGATAAGTATTGGTTAAAACTACCTCTACTGGATATAATTATTAAGGGCCACATTAGGCACAAAAACACGAAAGGCGTTTTTTTTAAATATATTTTTCTGAATGAGTTACTTTTACCTACCACTTTCAAAGAGGTGAATATTTCTTTGTGCCTGTCTATCATTTGTAATAATTAGTAGTACAGACTAACCTCTAGCAAGGTCCATGATGCTCAAGAGATATACAAGCATTTCAGTAAATATCCCCAAATGTTGAAAAAGGAGGAATTGAATGGGAAATGAAGGAGTGGCTGATGTTGCTGGGTATGGCATTATAGCTGGGGTCCCCAACCTTTTTTTACCCGGCTGTGAGCCACATTCAAATGTAAAGAGAGTCAGGGAGCAACACAAGCGTGAAAATAGTTTGGCATTGCACCTGGTTTTTATACTACCAAAACTTATCTCCAAGCCTGGAATTCAAAAATAATTACCTGCTTTGAGGCCACTGGGAGCAACAAGTTGCTCAGGGGCCACTGGTTGGGGATCAGTACATTATAGTATGGTGGGACTATTGTGAGGTTTGGGAAAGTTCTTCCTACTTCAGAGTTTCTTATTCCCCAAGAGAGCTGTGGTACACTCAACACCAGTTAAATAGTGGCTCACCTTTAAAGGAACAGTTCAGGGTAAAAATAAGAATTGGGTAAATAAATAGGCTGTGCAAAATAAAAAATGTTTCTAATATAGTTAGTTAGCCAAAAATGTAATGTATAAAAGCTGCAGTGACTGGATGTCTAATATAACAGAATACAACACAACATCCTGCTTTTCAGCTCTCTAAATCAGTTAGTCAGCGACTTGAAGGGGGGCCACATGGGACATAACTGTTCAGTGAGTTTGCAATTGATCCTCAGCATTCAGCTCAGATTCAAAAGCAACAGTTATAACCAATGTGGCCTCCCCTCAAGTCACTGATTGGTTTCTGCCTGGTAACCAGGGTAACCATTCAGTGTAAACAAAAGAGAGCTGAAAAGCAAGAAGTAGTGTTCTGTTCTTACAGTCTGACTAACAGTCACTCCAGCCTTTATACATTACATTTTTGCCTAACTAACTATATTGAAAACATTTTTTATTTTGCACAGCCTATCTGTTTACCCAGTTTTTACTTTTATACTGAACAATTCCTTTAAGTTAACTTTTAACATGTTATAGAATGAGCAATTCTAAGCAACTTTTCAGTTGGTATCCATTATTTATTTGTAATTTAAATTCTTCTATTCATATCCTCTACTATTCATATCCAAGCCTCTTATTCAAGTCAACTCAAGGTTGCTAGGTTAATTAGGATCCTCCAAACTAGACAACTGTTGAATAAAATAACTCAAAAACCACAAATAAAAAAAATAAAAACCAATTGCAGTGTCTCATATCACCTTCTACAGCATACTAAAAGTTAACTCAAAGGTGAACAAGCCCTTTAACTATTTATTCTACTAGATTAGTGATCCCCAACCAGTGGCTTGAGAGAAACATGTTTCTCACCAACCACTTGGATGTTGCTCTCAGTGGTCTCAAAGCAGGTGTTTATTTTTGAATTACAGGCTTGGAGGCAAATCAGATGTACTGCCAAACAGAGCCTCCTGTAGGCAGCCAGTCTTCCTAACCAAATAGCCAATCACAGTCCTTATATGGCACCCTAAGAGACCGTTTTCATGCTTGTTTTGCTCCACAACTATTTTTACATTTGAATGTGGCTCATGAGCAAAAAAAAATGGGGGACCCCTGTCCTTGCTACTCAGAACGTCTAGCCCGAAGGTCACTAAGGGTGAAATTTGGAGGTCAACTTTTTTCTGCAGTAAATATTATTGAAAGTATTCCTGATAATAATGCGTGTACATATATGCAACCTTATGATGAGATAAAGGGCCCCTGAAAAAATGCTGGACCTCAATAAGGAGCTTGAACTGTCTAAAAGCCATTGCTTTAAAGTAGTTTGTTGCACTGGAAGACGAGTGACAAGATAAGCCATAGTACTTCCCAACCGAGATAGGCAGTATGCATTTATATGTGTCCGAGACATTCTACCTTTTATTCTGCCATTTCAAGCTTATTTTAATGTACTTCAGATTAAAATAGTGCATCAAAATTGTGCAATACACAGTCAATTGAACAATAATCATGAGCGTTTAAACATCAGTTGTGTTTTCGGGCATTAGTCTAAACACAGCGTGTATAATTTCTACAGCACATTGGACATATTCTAATTATTACCAGGGCATATGAAATACATTGAGATGCATCATACAAGAGCATTGTGGCTATATTTGAATTTATATTTGATTATACATTTGCTTTCAAATTTGAAAACGCAAGTATCCGACCCTTGTGCATGCAGCCTAAGGGTTATGTAATTAAGCTTCTTGTGTATGCAGCCTAAGGTTTATCTAATTAAGGGATATTTCTGTTATTTGCCATAATTTGGATCACTATATCTTAAGTGTATTAAAAATCATTTAAACTTGAAATAAACCAGATAGGATTGTTTTTCCACCAATATGGTTCATGCAGCTTAGTTTGGATCACGTACAAGCTACTGTTTTATTATTACAGAAAAAAATGTAATCCTTTTATAAATTTTAATTGGGGGGTGGTTCACCTTTAAGGTAGCTTTTAGTATGTTATAGAATGGCCCATTCTAAGAAATATTTCAACTGGCTTTCATTGTTTATTTTTTATAGTTATTTTCCTTTTTGTTCTGACTCTTTTCAGCTTTCAATTGGGGGGTCACTGACCCCATTTAAAGAAAAATGCTCTGTAAGGCTACACATGTATTGTTATTGTTACTTTTTATAACTCATTTCTCATTTCAGGTCCTCTCCTATTCATATTCAAGCCTCTTATTTAGATAAATGTATGGTTGCTAGGGTAATTTGGACCCTAGCAGCCAGATTGCTTTTAATGCAAAGAGCTGCTGAACAAAAAGCTAAATAACTCAAAAACCACAAATAATAAAAAAAATGAAAACAGAATATCAATGTCTACATTATACTAAAAGTTATCTCGGAGGTGAACAACCCCTTTAAAAATGGTCTCTATGGGGGATGGCCTTTCCGTAATTTGGATATTTCTGGATAACAGTAATGGCGTCCTGTTATTTAGAGCTTTCTGCATAATAGGTTTCGAGATAAGGAATCCCATTTTTGTACTGTTCATTCTAAATTCACTTTCAATCATTTATTATATACATATATATATATTAATTATACCTTTAACATATAAAAAGTTTTATAGGCACAATAAACACAGAGAAGGAGAAAACAGAGTTGGCTGCACCTGCCTGCTTCTTGCAGCTTCAATTTGGCTCAGGAAATTAAGTCCCACAAAAGGCCTTTAGCCATAAAAACAATTACTTAATCACTATGTGTAACAGTAACGTTTGATTAAACAGCATTTCTTGTTTGTCATTCCTGCACACTCCCACACATCCGTCCTAATGGAATGGGTAACTGTTCGACTTCATGTTATAATTTGACATTGTTACTGTAGAAAACAAAATCAATAATAATTACTCACTGCAGAGAGGAAACGTTAAATGGGAGAATAGCATGGAAAATACAGTCTACAGTCATTTTATTTGTTTAAACGGTGAAATAATATAAAATGTTGTGTTTATGGTTTCCTTTCGGATATCTGTATCATTATCCTTTTTAGACTCGGCTTGCTAGGAAACTCTTAGGGGAACTCAAATTTTTTTTTGCGGCAAAAATGCACCCTTTACATGGAAAAAAAACCTCAGAATTCGAAAATCCGGCATCTGAAACCTGTCGAGGTCACGTATCATGGTCTGTGCTGGGTTTAGCCTGATAATGCAAAAAAAAAATTGGGGATTTTCAGGCAATTACCCCAAAAACTTGAAAATTATACGTTTCTGAGTTTTTCCGCAATCTGATATATTTGAGTTATTTTAATATAAGTAAGGCAAAAATCATGAATTGGTGTTTGGATCGAGCTTTGTTTAATAAAAATTTAGATACATTTGGATTTTAGTGAAACTCCTCTCAAACATGTTGTATGTTGGATAAAGTCCCTTACTATCATTTAAAGTATGTATCCAACACACACTACAGACTCATTACAGGTATGGGATCCATTATCCGGAAACCTGTTAAAAAGAAAGCTCAGAATTAAGGAATGCCTGTTTCCCATAGACTTGATTTTATCCAAATAATCTACATTTTAAAAAGTTATTTCCTTTTCCGCTGTAATAATTAAACAGTACCTTGTACTTGATCCAAACTCAGATATAATTCATACTTATTGGAAGCAAAAATTATTGGGTTGAATATCCAGAAAAATCCAGGTCCCAAGCATTCTGGGTAACAGGTCCCAAGCATTCTGGGTAACAGGTCCCATACCTGCACTGCAGTAAATCTTCCATCAAGCTTTTTCACAGATTACTTTGCCGCATGATAGGCCAAGTTAGGTTGATAGCTTTTGACTTTCCTGCTGGCTTGCATATATTTGCATATATTACCTGCAAATTAGTAATGGGTACAATGAACAGAAAATTTAGGTAATGTATTTATGCACTAAAGTTGTTCTTCCCATTTTTTAACATTTTTGTTTCATTGGAGAAGGCCATTGACTCTGCGTCCTGAGCCCAAACTATATATCATTGCTAAGGCTGTTCTCTCTATACAAGGGGTGTCCAACCTTTTGGCTTCCCTGGGCCACATTGGAAAAAGAAAAATTGTCTGGGGCCACACATGAAATACACAAACACTTTTAATTTGTAAAAATAAACAAAATGCACAGAAAAGAACTACAATACCAATTGGATAACCAGATGAAGCTATACACTGGAATATGGGACACCTGGATATAAATAGACATTATTATTACTACTAAATGGACAATGGGCAGAGTCCACCCTCCTGCCTACTCCTATATCCTTTGCAACATAACGTTTCCTCGGGAACCAAGTATTTCCAGCTGGGCCACATTCATATCCATCCAGGGCCGCAGGTTGGACACCCCTGCTTTATAACAAAGCTCATCTGACCGCTGGCTCTGTCCAACATTATGCTGCTCAAAGCTGAATTGCTTGGGAATGGAAAAGCTAAATATAGAAAGGAACAACAATTTAAACACTTAAGGACACTGTGGATAAAAAGAAATAAGTACAAGAAGAAGAAAGAACTGACAAATAAGGAGGTTTAAGGATATACACATAATAATAAATTGCCACAAGACCTTTTATCGTTAACAACATGAAAACTAGAAAATGAGAGCCCAATTAAACAGATTCATCAAAACCATAATTATCCAATGAGGAAAGCGGTCCAAACTTACGTTTGTGTGTGGCAAAAGTAGCTTTCAATAGTTGGTGTAGCCCCCGGGCAGCTTTAACAGCAACTAAACTGTTGATCGATAAATCCTGCTCATTAACTTGGAGGAATTTTAGCTCATTTCAGAACAGCTTCCTTTCAGGGATGTTAGTGGGATTCCTCACATGAAGTCTTTCCATGACATTTCTATAGGACTGTGCCTTAATCATTGCATAGCTTTATCCAGCTTTAACAATTCTTATTGATAAATCGATGCGTGGTTGGGGGTCATTATCTTGCTTCTTGATCAGTAGAGTTTATGGGTGGATACCCTAACCTTTCTCTGCAGAATTTTCTGGTACCTTTCAGAATTCACAGGTCGATCAGTGATGGCAAGGTGTCCTACTCCAAAGCATCTGCTACAAGTGATAACAGAAATAAATGCAAGTAGAACAGATACATTTGTGTTACCATTCTGCAGAAACATCCCTAACAGCGGAAAGACTCGCCTACTGAAAAGAGGTTTCCCATAATGCATTGATACGCAATGCCATGCATACAGTCCCATCAATGAAGCACAAACCCAAGTGATATCAAAATTACACCAAGGCTGTGTTACCCTCTGAAATCATCTCTTCAGTGGTCCTACATTGAGGGACACAATCAGAGGGAACAATAAGGCCCAGATTGGCAAATGCCAGAGAGGCTGCTGTAAGGTGCCATAGACCAGGGGTCCCCAAACTTTTATACACCTGAGCCACATTCAAATGTAAAAAATGTTGTGGAACAGCACAAGCATGAAAAAAGTTCTGAGGGGAGCCAAATAAGGACTGATTGGCCATTTGGAAGCCTCTATATGGACTGACAGCCTCTGTTTGGCAGTACACTTGTTTTTTATGCAACTGAATTTTGCCTCCAAGGCAGGAATTCAAAAATAAGCACCTGCTTTGAGGTCACTGGGAGCAACATCCAAGGAATTGGTGAGAAATATGTTGCTCTTGAGCCACTGGTTGGGGTTCATTTCAGCTAGTAGAAGAAATAATTAATAGTTAACTAGTTACCTGGTCTTCAGTCTTCACCACAGCTTTCTTATGGAATAAAGGTGGCTATACATGGGCAATAAAAGCTGCTGACATACCGAGTCAGCAGCTTATTGAACCATAGATGGGGTCCTCTGACAGCCTTCCCTGATAGATATCTGCCTGATCGGGCATCTGTTTTTTTTATGCAGACCCGCGATCTGCCCGTCTGTATTCTTTACATTATGATCCAATCGTTGGGCCCTAGGGCCCAAGATTGGATCAGCCCGATATCACCCACCTCAAGATGGGCATATTGGGGAGGGCTCTCTCCATGTATGGCCACCAGGAGCCACTGGTTGGGCATCACAGCCATAGACAGTCACTATTGATTGGGCTGGTGGGGGGAATTTGAACCTTTCTGTACTTGAAATGTCAGGGCCTATTTTAAAGGGGTGGTTCACCTTCAAGTTAACTTTTAGTATATTGTAGAAGGGCCAATTCTAAGAAACATTTCAATTGGTCTTCATTATTTATTTTTCATCGTTTTTTAATGATTTGCAATTTTCTTCTGTTTCTTTGCAGCTTTCAAATGGGGGTCACTGACACCATCTAAAAACAAATGCTCTGTAAGGCTACAAATGTATTGTTATTGCCCCTTTTTATTACTTATCATTCTATTCAGTCCCTCTCCTATTCATATTCCAGTCTCTTATTCAAATCAATGCAGGGTTGCTAGGGGAATTTATACCCTAGAAACCAAATTGCTGACGCTGCAAACTAGAGAGCTGCTGAATAAAAAGCTAAATAACTATAAAACCACAAACGATAAAAAATGAAAACCAATTGCAAATTGTCTCAGAATATCACTCTCTACATTATACTAAAAGTTTGCTCAAAGGTGAACAACCCCTTTAACTGCTGAGCAGAATCCCTGGGTTTCATTACAGGCAGCTATTAGAATTGATACAATAGTTGCTAATACTACAGAGATGCTGCTGAGAAATTGATCAACTAAATGTTGCAAAATTGTATTGTGTAGGAGTCTGCATCTGAATTATTGAGCTGCCAGACTCAAACACCTGAGACACCAACATTCAAACTTAGATTTTGCAAAAACAGTAAAAAATAAATAATATAAAGTAATTGAAAAAAATCTTCATTTCTGGTGGAACAATCTAAAAACAACTGAATTGAAAAAAAGTGTTTGGAAGGTGAACAAGCCCTAAATGAATAGAAGATGAAACTGGACTTCTCGTTTCAAATCGTGAGATCTGATATAATAAATCATATTAGTACTGCCACGCCACTGATAGAGCTTTAAACCCCTTTGGATAAGTCAAATAATTGCAGTGAATCCTACCAGGCAGCTGCAGCCTTACATCACTTCAATCTCCTGTATTTTCTGTGCTCAAGAACAAATAGCCACTATTGCAATATAGCCATATGTATGGGTCTAAGCAGATTATTTCTTTTTCCTAAAACTATAAGCATGCAGCCTCCAAGCACATTGCAGTTTATTATTTAAATATATATGCTTCCCAAAGTGCTCAAATCCTAGCGATCTCCCAAACACATCTGTGTATTTTTAACTTCAGTGCATATCAAGAACATAATGGTAGTTAAATCTTAATAATCAGCAGAAAAGCATCAAGCATTTCTTTCAAAGTATTTCTCTCTCTCATAGCCCTTACCCCACCCATTTCGTGCCTCGATTCAGGAGAATTCAAGTTTCAAGAAAAACGACATTCACTAGAAATTCCTTTCACAAGTCCCTGTCCACTGTGGGACAATCGCCTGAAACCAATATGCATTTGTGAAAGCTAAAGAAGAATTTATTTTTTTATACATATATATTTTATAATTTTTATGATGTATTTTGTTTCTAAATTAAACTGAAATAATTCCCTCTACAATATGAAATGTCATTCCTGAACCAGCAAGTTCATTTTGCCTGGTCATGTGATTTCACAAAGAGCCAGCACTTTAGGATGGAACTGCTCCCTGGCAGGCTGTTGTTTCTCCTACTCAATGGTGCAAATTCACTAAAGCGAAGCATGTAATGCTAATTCGCCAGCATGACATCAATTCATAACTTCACTGCTAGCGAAGGACATCAACTTGCGCAACTTTGCACCCTTACGCCATTATTATTATGTATTTCTATAGCGCCAACATATTGCGTAGCGCTTTGCCATGCCATGCGAAGTTGCGCACTGACGAAGGGACGTAACTACGCTAATTCACTAAGATGAAATTTTTGTGAACGTTACCTCTTACACTAGACGTTACTTCGCCAGGTCAGACCTGGTGAAGTTCAATACAATAGATTAAAAAAAAAAACGATTTTTTTTTTCTAAGCCCCATAAAACGCTGTCGTCTTTTACCTTTTGTTGGGTGATAGTCTGAAAAAGAGTGAAATTTTTTTTTTGTTTACCCTCATTACCCCCCTACATTTCCTAACATATGGCAACTCAACTATACAGGGGGTACATGTTTAGGTCAATAGGACAACTTTATTTTATTTATTAAAGGTTTCCTGGGCTTGTGTAGTGGAATGTAGTGGCTGTAACATATACTTCTATTATACGCTTATAAGTTCGTGCCGTACGCAAATTAGGCATCGCTAGCATAAATGTGCTTTGCCTGGCGAAGTAACGGTAGCGCAAGTTTGCTACCGTTTGCTGCCCTGAACGCAAATTCGCATCTTAGTGAGTTTGCGTATCACTGGCGAAAATTCGCCTGGCAAAGTACGGCGAACGCAACACTAGCACATTTTCGCACTTTAGTTAATTTGCCACATGTAACTGAATGTGATGCAGTGGGACCTGGATTTTACTATTGAGTGTTGTTCTTAGATCTAACAGGCAGCTGTTATCTTGTGTTAGGGAGCTGTTATCTGGTTACCTTCCCATTGTTCTGTTGTTAGGCTGCAGTACAGCAGTAAATAGTGACTGATGTTTATTATAACACAAGTCACATTACTAAGGGCAGCTGGGAAACTGACGATATGTCTAGCCCCATGTTAGATTTAAAAATGAAATATAAAAAAAATCTGTTTGCTCTTTTGAGAAACTGATTCAGTGCAGAATTCTGCTGGAGCAGCACCAATAACTGATGTGTTTTGGAAAAAAACTTTTCCCATGACAGTATCCCTTTGTGCACCAGTACAAACACTTCTATGAAATGGTAACTTCTGGAATTTAGGCCTTTATTTAATTTATCCAACTTGAAATGCAAAGCCTTGCGTTTCTACACCAGAGTGTGACACAAGTCCAGAAGTGAACAGAAGAAGGAGGCTACTGCCCACACAGGGGCTGAAATCTGCCTACATATTTCAGTGGGCTAATTTTGTGCCCATGAAGCCCTAGCCTAAGGTCCCTATCACATCCATCCACTGTAGGGTGATTTTTATCAGGTGACAGCTAACCTTCCTATATGGCTTTGGGGTATGATAGGAAACCAAAGTACCCGGAGGAAATCAATGCAGACCAGAAAAAATTAAATTGATGAGAATTACAGTTCAGCAGTATTTAATATCAAGGGCTCAGCTGAGAGTGGAAAAAAATGGCAGTGCTGTTTTTTCTATCATCTCTGAAATGGTTTAAATATATCTTTATGCTTTATGGAACCGGATTCTCGTTGTATATGGAGCTACATCTTTTTTTAATGTTGACAATTCACAGACCACATTTATGTTAAAGAAATTGAGCTAAGGCATACCCTCCCAACGTTTCAAATGATGGGACAATTTTCAGTGTCTGCTCTCATCCACCTAGTTAGTAAAAAACGGGCTGCTCAAAACACTCTCTCATTCATATGAATGCTAAAGGGATACTGCCATCAGAATATAAAATTCATATCTACCGGTGAACAATGAGCACCATTCTGTAAATTATGTTTTAAGAACAACTAAGAGGTTTTTTTTTTTGCTGGATAGCTAGTGACATATTTTATGCTTGCATAGAGGAATCCATTTCCTGATACTCGTGACAATTTCCATTTCCTTTCTGGCAAACAACAAAAGACCTGTCTTACTTTATGGCAGGAATTCTGCTCTCTGGATGAGAGGCATTGTCCCCCAGTGCAAAGCAGGATCAACTACCCTTTATATGAATGGCCCATTAACATTTACTGCACTGCTGCCTGGAATAATTCTGAGTGAATAACTAGAGTCAAATAATATCAGGAGGCAAAGTAACAGAAGTATCTTACATATATACTGCATTAATATATACCTCGACATTAATGTGCAGCTTTATCAAGGGTAGAATTTCAAGTTTATGGGAGTTAAACTCCCATAAACTCTAATTTGTAAAAAACAAAACCAACCAATCGAAATGTATTTTAAAAAAATCTATTTTTTAAAAACTGGGGCCAATAGGATAGACCCGCAAACTAAAATCGAAATTTGATTTGCGTTTTTTAAACAAAAAAAATTTGATTTTTTAAAAGTCCACCAAATTATTCCAAATTGGTTGTAGGAGGTCCCCCATAGGCTAAAGCACTAATTCCGCAGGTTTTAGATGGTGAATGGTTGAATTCTTAAAGAGACAGTACGTAATAAATTTTAGAATTTCAAATTTCTTTAAAACTCGATTCGAATTTGGACTATTTCCTAGTGGAATTACACTAAAATAAACTTGAAATTTGAATTAAAAAATTTGAATTTTCAATTCGACCCTTGAAAAATCTGCCCCTTAGAGTTCATGTGAGTTTTTAAAAACTCCCATAAAGTCCCATGAACACGAAATCTGACCAATCGAAAATTATTTTTAAAAAAATCGAATTTCCTAAACTCTGGAAATAGGATTGACAGGAAAACTCAAATCGAATACACTTTAGAGTTTCAAAAGCTCGATTTCAGTTTTTTCTCCAAAAAAAACTTGAATGCCAGGAAGGCTGCAAACAACTCCAAATTGATCCCAGAACATCTCCCATTGACTAAAAAAAAATTCACCAGGTTTTAGGTGGCAAATAGTCGAATTCAAGTTCTTAAACCAGATCATGGGCCCCACAGCTGTAAAGCTGGCCATACAGGGGCAAATTTTAGTTGGTGCTCTTATCGTCTTGACAATCTTTTGGAAGAAGGATTCACCTATGAATGTTTAATGATATATGAGGACTCATAACATTGTTGGGTAGGCTGCAAGATCTCACATATATTAACTGATGGCTGTCTGATCCTTTTTTTACTTTTGCAAAAAGCATGTACAGTGAACGATCGTTTAAGGACGATTATCCGGCTATCATCTACCATCTTCACAACAGATATTTTTACACCTGTCTGACCTTTTGGGATGATTTTTTGTAACAATATGATCTTTTGCACCTAAAGAGGGCCTGGCTGTGCTGCAGTTTTTGAAATAGCAGGGCCCTCTTGGCAGAGACAAAAACGTGCCACCTCCTCGAAAGTCCTAAACCACTGAAGTCCTGAAGCTGCGAAAAGATCCGAAGCCACGTAAAGAGCCAAACTTGAAGTCCTGAAGCTGTGAAAAGACCCGAAGTCAC
>CM044433.1:22244582-22259735 GCA_024363595.1 Xenopus borealis | reverse complement strand
ACATGAACTTACTGCACCACAAGCCTAATCAAACAAATCATTTATGCTTTCAAAGTTGGCTACGGCCACAGGGGTCACCATCTTGTAACTCTGTTAAAAATATTTGCAAGACCAAGACTGTGCAACTGCTCAGTGTGATCTGGGCTGCTTAGGGATCATCATAAATGATCAAAACCGCACAAGTCACAATTCTGCCAGAAGCCGATACAGCAAGACTGATTAATAATCAGAATATACAGACTGCACTGTTGACAATCTGTGTATTTTTTGTTTTTTTATTGTTTAATACAAACTTTCTATAACTCAAAAATAATCCTTTAGTGAGGATTCCAGTTTATCTGATTAAGGGCTCATCCAGACGCGAAAATTCGGGGAGATTTGTCACCTGGCGACTAAGCACCTCACGAGGCAATTTTGAGTGACTTTGAAAAACGCGTCGCTGCGAGTGAATAGGTGCAGGCGACTTTAGCGCTAGCGAGCGCAAGATAGTAGCAAGCAATTCAGGGAGATTTATCGCCCTAAAGTAGAGGCGCATAGTCGCCAGGCGACAAATCTCCCCGAATCTTCACGTCTGGATGAGCCCTAAATCTGTCTCCATGATCTTTGTTCCTGCACCTGGAGTTAGCAACAGTAAAGGGGATGTAAAGGCAAAAATAAAATCCAATACAAATCTCTACACAGTCTCTGACTGCTCTACAGGGAAACAAACACAGCTGCTTGAGTTCTTCATAGCTGGGAAGGAAGGTGTGGGAGTTCCCCCTGCTGTATGAAAGTATGATTGTTTTCTTAGAGCAGCTAGGGACAGTCTGAAGTTTTTCATCCACAGCTGTCAGAGAGAGTAAAATGATGGGGAATTTCACTGTCAGTCAGGCTTCTTATAAAAACCGTAGACATTTTTATTTAAAATATATTGGAGATAGGGTTTTTTTCATTAAAGAAAGTAAAAATGGGATTTAATTTTTTTTGCCTTTACACCCCCTTCCAATAAGGATTACTTATACCTTAGTTTGGATCAAGTACAAGCTACTGTTTCCTTATTACAGAGAAAAAGGAAATCACTGTAAATTTCTTTGATAAAATGCAGTCTATGGGAGCCGGTCATTCCGTAATTGGGAGCTCTCTGGATAACTGGTTTCCAGATAATGGATCCCATACCAGTAATTTTGTGTTCTGCTGTAAATTACTGAAACATGTTTATAGGGTTGTTTTCTACCTTGCCCGGTTAGTGAAAATATATTATGGTTTTCCCCCTATACCTTTCTCTTAGTTCACGCCTTTTGCTTTATGGTTTTTTTTGTTTTTTTTTGTGCTCGTTTTGTGATTAGCTGAGCTAATATTCCCTTTTTCTATCTCTGTTGTATCTGTACATGTATTGTTATCTCCTTTCCTGCGACACCATTAAACCCTGGATAAGCAAATCATGCCCACAGTGCTGCCTGTGCTCTCAGTATAATTTCTAGCTTTTCTATATCCAAGTGCCCACACTAACCTAAAGGTGACCATCCCCACATTGAGGTGGGCGGTATCGGGCTGATCTGATCCCTAGAGCCCAACGATCGGCAATATGGGCGGTCGGATCGCAGGACCAGATCAACAAACTTTCACCCAGATATCGATCGGAGGGCCCCACACCGGGGCCAATAAGCTGCCTACTCAGTCTGTTGGCAGCTTTTTTCGGCCCATGTATGGGGGCCTTTAGATGTGAGCAGCATTGCTTTGAGCAGTGCTAGAGTCCTATAAATAAACGCAACTAGTGAATGTGTATTGTGCAATCATTTCGGGAAGTTTGCCTCCCTCAGACATGTACGCTGGGAGTTGCCCTTTGTACTCCCCCAGTGGAGAGCTTATCTGCTAATGACTGGGGGTATCTGCTGACTTTCAAACAGCGCTGCACTTAGTCTTCCCAGCTGACAGGCAGTCGGTAGGATCCCTGCCAGTTATGTATTCCTTATCTGAACTTGTAAACTTTGAAGTTGGTGTGTGCGCACCCCACGGATCTTTCTTCTTTCCTTTTTTTTTTTTGTCTGCCAAAAACAGCAGAGAAGAAATGCAGTTAATTTAACAGTGTGAAAAAAGCACTGAAGTCATATTGTGACTCAGTCTGTGGTAAAAGCAAAAATAAGCGTGGGTGCTGCCAAGGAGAGAGTCTGTTTTTTGGGCTGTTTAGTTTAAAAGAAAATATTTTTCCAGAGTAAAAAATTGGCATTTGGCCATACGTGTGATGCAGGGGACCAATAATGTGTGTCCACTGGCCTCATGTTTTCTTAGTAAGGGCAGAGACTGACGAGAAGATTCGGGGAGATTTAGTTGCCCAGTGACATCACCTCTTCTTCGGGTGACTAATCTTCCCAAACTGCCTCCTCGTCGACTAGAATATAAATCCCCTGCGGGATGGCACTCGGAGCGATTCGTTTTCCGAAGTCGCCCAGGTTTCCTTGTGAGGCAACTTCGGGTGACTTCTGAAAACGAAGTGCTCCGAGTGCCATCCCACTGGTGATTTATATTCTAGCCGACAGGGAGGCAGTTCGGGGAGATGTCGCCAGAAGAGGCAATTTGTGGCTGGGCGACTAAATCTCCCTGAATCTTCTCGGCTGTCTCTGAGATGCACGTACATCTGTGGATATCACAGCACATAATAGATAAGCTGTTTACAATACATTGGTATACAAGTATGGTTCCTGGCTCTAAATAAAAGTGTTTTTTTTTTCTTCTTTGTTGTTGCTGGTTGTTATGGTCTTTATCTGTCTTGGCAAAATATGTCTCACATATGCGGTTCTATGTGATAACTGTATATAAGAACCCGGATCAGAGCCAGCTACCTTCAAGCAAATAAAATAGGCAGCCGCACTCTGATCCGGATTTTCCTCAATCATGGGTGCTGGTTCAAAATCTTGTATACAGTTATCACATAGAACCGCACTCCGTTTAAACTGAATCAAAATGTGTATCATTTGTTTCAGACTTGATAAAGGCCCAAAAGTGGGCCAAAACGTTGGACACAAATGTTCATGCTAATAAAGACATTTTGATTCGCTTTAAACGGAGTGCGGTTCTATGTGATTTTATATATATATACTGCTTTTTATCATAGGAGCTGCATTCTGATGCTGTGATCATTGCCTAATAAAACGGCCTTCAAATTGTTGACCTGCACCCGGCCCTAACCTGCCGCTACCCCTTATGCACCTACACAAACCCACCCCTAGTCTGATGTCACTTAGGGGGCTGGGCAGGAGGTAGTGTATAAATAGGTTGCATACTTAGTGTGCGTGTGTCAGCCGTGACTGGTATCGGGCCAGCCTGCACATCACTACTAGAGAGATCCCATAACGGGAGATTTGTCACCTGTGAACTCTACGGGGCAGGGACTTACTTAGACTGTAAGCTCTACGGGGCAGGGACCTCCTTCCCACTATATATCTTACCACATAGCACTTAAGCTCTTTGTCCTGATATGATTCCCTGTGTATACTTGTATATATATTATGCACTGTACAGCGCTACAGCTCCTTAAAAGGATTCTGTCATGATTTTTAGATTTATTTATTTCTAAATTACACTGTAAATAATTCACTCTACAATATAAAATTTTATTTCTGAATCAGCAGGTGTTTTTTTTTTTTTTTTTTTTTTTTTTTTTTTTTTTTTTTTTTTTAGTTGTAATATTGGTGTGTAGGTGCATCTCAGGTCATTTTGCCTGGTCACGTGATTTCAGAATGAGCCAGCACTTTAGGATGGAACTACTTTCTGGCAGGCTTTTTCCCTCCTGCTCAATGTAACTCAGTGGGACTTGGCTTTACTATTGAGTGCTGTTCTTTGGCTTTCTTTGTGAGCTTGTGACATAACGCCCATGCGCATTAAGAAAAGCGGCTCTAACAGTGACCGCTTTTCTTAATGCACATGACGTCACAAGCTCACATACGCGCCTACCGGGAGCTCCCTCCCGGTGCGAGCTTGCCGGTGGTGGCGGGGGGCATATTTAAAAAAAAAAAAGTACTAGTACCCCTAACCAGAATGCGGGCTTCATCAGCCCGCACATTTTGTTGGGGGTAACTTTTTTTTTTTTTTTATACGATAGGTGCCCTTTAAGAAAAAACTCAACTGGGAAAAGAACTGAATTCGGCGAGTTGGAGTTGCGAAACCAAAAAACTTGAATTATTGAGTTTTCCACTGGAAATAACTCGAATTAGAATTTTTAGGAAAAACCCTCCGTACAAAACTCAAATATCATAAAGTCTTGACAGGTTTTAGATGGCGTTTATTTGGATTCATCGTGCAATTTCCAGGGTCGAGGTTTTTTTTTACCGGAGAATGTGAATTTTTACCAAAAAAAATTCAACTTGAATTTTCGTGGAAAACACAACTATAACCTGAATAAATAATCCCCTTAGTATTCCTTTCTATATACCAACTATTATGCTACCACTGTGGGCACATTTATGCTGGGCTGATGGCACAAAATGTATTTTATTTATATTATTCATTCATTTTTAACAAATTTAAGCAAGTCTGAGGCTTTCTCTGTAAGAGGCTGATGTGTTTTGGCTCTGTCCCTATTTGTCGGAGCCCAGTCTATAACGGTCGCCTTTCCCTTTTGTGCAGCCCTTGTTGTGGTGCTGTTAGTGCCGTGCCGTGTGTGTGGATGGAATTGTTTTCCATTGTTCAGTCGCTTGTTCCTAATCCCTGTGGAGCGAGGTCATCACTGTACTTGTTGCTAGGGAACCCAGAGACAAACCGAACACGATTCTTGAGACTTGCTGCAGTTTGCACCACGGTTTCTTTTGTTGTCGGCAAGAACTAATTCTAATCCCATTACTGGACTGGTTTTACCGCATTGTATTGTAAATATTGCACAATTCCCTCTTCGTAGGAAGATCTGCTGGCCATAGACGTAACGATTGCGATCTTTCTTGGAAAAAGATCTTTCCAAGAAAGATCTTTCGTTACAATACACACGCACAGAGCTGAATCTTCACATATACAGGTAATAGAATTCTACCTGTATCTGATGATTCAGCTCTAAACAGTGGCTGATATTCGGGTGCCTTTAAAAAATTTCCGTCCAGCCTGATCGACAAGCCAACTGATATCCAGGTCTTCTGCCATTATCATTCATCTCATTTCATACCATACACACAACGAATATAGTATAGAAATTAATTTGGTACAATGTTATTGGTGCGTCTATGGCCACCTTAAGTCGTACATCTCGTGTAGAGCAAAAATGTCCCCTACTTCTGATTTCCTGGTTGACATTGGTGGAAGTCATTAGGGTTTATGCTGGACACTCCATACAACCGAGTTCTCGGCTAATAGAATTGTGGTGTTTCCTCTGTAATGGATATTGAGTTTTACCCTGTGGCCAGATGCTTCTAAAGATGTCCCATGTCAATATACCCTAAGGGCTAGTCCACACAAGAAGATTCGGGGAGATTAGTCGCCCCAGCGACAAATCGCCTCTTTTTCGGGGCGACAATCTCCCTGTCCTGCCTTCTACCTACCCTCCGCTGGCTCTAACGAAAATCGCCTGCGGCAATTCATACCAGGCGCTTCATTTTATGAATTTGCCTCACGAGTAAACTTTGGGAGACTTCAGAAAACGAAGTGCCGCGTGTGAATTGCCTCAGGCGATTTTCATGTTAGCCGGCGGAGGGCAGGAAGAAGGCAGTTTGGGGAGATTGTCACCCCGAAGCAGAGGTGATTTGTCGCTGTGGCAACTAATCTCTCAGAATCTGCTTGTGTCGATGAAGCCTAAGGGCTTATACACAGGTAGACATATCAATTTTTTTTACTGCTTTTGAAACCTTTATCTGCATACAAAATGGTGTAATATGGAATAAATTGAGCAACATGAACAAGCATTTGTTAAAGCTTTTTCAATCCATGTTTGTGTTTTTTTTGTTTACTTATCACGTTGTGCTCAATGTTTTATATGTGATCTGATAATTATTGTGGATTTGAAAAATTGTGAAATGCACAAGAATATAAAAACACCTTAGTGATGCCCAAAACTCCCAAATGCCATCACGAAATGCAGAAGGCCAAGCATTACCATAACCACCTCCCCCTTAGTACCTTTATAGTGGTATGGCCTGCTCCCTCCCTGCCCAATTTTGAAGATGCGTGGGTGAAGCTTGACCTGTCAAACCTGTTAAAAGTCTGGAGATGTTGGGTGCACAGTCACTTACCCTCAATGTTTCTCCTATTCCTCTCCTCTTGGCACAGTTGGGCCATTCCCCCTGTTGGCTGCTACAATATGTAATAAGAAATCTGTATCCCAACTAAGCTATAAATAAGCTTTATTGAATGTAGGGATGCACCAAATTCACTTTTAAATGTAAATTAAGGTCAGGAAATGTTGGGGGGAAATGTTTTTTACTTCCTTGTTTTTAGACAAAAAGTCACGTGATTTCCCTTCCCACACCTAATTTACAGATGCAGATTTGGTTCGGCCATGTACAAGGATTTGCCCAATCCTGCTGAAAAAGGTTGAATCCTTGGATTCGGTGCATCACTAATTGAAAGAATGAGTTGATTTAATGTTTAATTAAAGTTTCGGTGATCCAAATTACAGAAAGACCCTTTAACCAGAACCCCCAAGGTTATTCTGGATAACAAGTTAACATAACATACCTGTTTTATCACTGACTGAGCAGCTAAGTGTATTATTATGCCTGCCTCTGAATAGATTGATAATCCAAATGCTTTGTGGCATAACCTTTAAAGAACACGGGTACAGGACCTATTATCCAGAATGCACGGGACATGGGGCTTTACCAGTTAAGGGGTTCGCTCATAATATGGATCTATTAAACATTAAATAAACCCAATAGGCTGGTTTTGCTTAAGGTAGCTATACACAGTCGGCAGCTTATTAGTCCATGTATGGAGCCCTCCTACGGCCTTCCCCGATCGATATATGCCTGAAAATCGGTCAGAGGTCAATTGGATGGGACTAAAAATCCCAGCGATTTGCAGCCGCATCTGTTCATTGATGCAGTCCCATGATCCGATCGCCCCTTCACCCTTCATTTTGATCCAATCATTGGGCCGATCGGATCAGCCCAATATCGGCCACCTCAATGTGGGCATATCGGGGAGAGATCCACTCGTTTGGCGACATTGCCAAACAAGTGCATCTCTGAGTATGGCCACCATTACAATTAAGGATTCATTATATCTGTTTGGGTTAAGGTGCTGTTTTATTATTACCAAGAAATAGGAAACCTTGTTTAAAAAAAAAATGTATTTGATTAAAATGGAGTCTATGGAGACAACCTTCCCATAATTTGAAGCTTTCTGGACAATGGGTTTCTGGATAACCATAAGGATTATATGTTGACTCGCATGCAGAAAAAAAGGCTTTGCAAGATATTTGAAATAGTGGGAGTAACGATCCTGTAAACTCCTGCTATTTGGTATTAAAATCCTAGTGTTTGCATTCTTTTAGTACCACATGCCAGTGTTTTTTTTTTTTAAAGGAAAAGTAAATGTTTTTCTTTTTCTTTCTGTAAATTTGCTCTAAACAGCCCCCCAGATTAATGTACCTTGCTGCAAGTCTGCTCTGGTTTCTGTGTTATCAGCAGCTTGTTTCACCTTCTTCCTGGTGCAGAGTGAAGCCCAGCCCCTTAGTTTACTGAGCAGTCCATTTGCTGCTGTTCCACAATAGAGAGGAAGAGGGAGCCAGTGTTTCATTAGTAAGCTAGTTTCCCCAAGCAAAAGCTGCTACACACACTGCTCTCTGCTATGTCACATTATGCAAATGATCTCCAAGACTAGTCTGAGAGATAAGGTCAGCTCAGAAAGCTAAGGGGCGGGGCTTCACTCTGCACCAGGAAGAAGGTGAATCAAGCTGCTGATAACACAGAAACCAGAGCAGACTTGCAGCAGGGACTAAGGTACATTAATTTGAGGGGCTGTTTAGAGCAAATTTAGAGATAGAAAAAAAAAACGTTTACTTGTTCTTTAAAGGATAGACGCACTGATCTGGGGTGATATGTAAGCATATTACTCTCTGGGGTGCCTGAGGAATGCACCTTTTTGTTTGGTTAATGCACGCTTTTCACATATCTCTTGGAACAAGCCTGTTTCAAGAGACTGCCCACTTAGTTTATAGTAAGGCTGCAATTTGTGATAAGACACTATGCCTTTGAATTACTGATGTAAACACGGCCCCATTTTCCCTTGTAATAGGCATGTTCCTGAATTACTCTACCTATTCTTTCATGCAAAACAGTAGCTGTCTTGCACTCAACAACAAAAGAAAACCTCTTTCTGACGCTGCCATTATTTAATTGCAAGCACATGTGAAGCGTCCGAGAAGCCAAGACTCCTAATTACAGGCCCACCCTGGCCCAGTATGAGTGGCTGATCACACAAGCTAAAGGCAAGCTTTTGAGAGGTTTACAGAATCTATTAAAAGCAACCATTTCATTGCATCAGTGTTTGACTTATGAAAGCCGAGCATTTTAGAAGGGATAAGCCGAATAATTCTAGCACAAATGAGAATGTGATTATGCGCAACTGAAACTGTGACCTACAACTTGAGAATTGGAGGCGTACTCAAACTGTATTTGAACGTCACAACTTCTAGTGTAAACTGTCCCATAGCCTGTCTGGTTAATTCTCTTTGATTGTAGGCTCTTTTGGGCAAGGCCCTCTTCACCTTTTGTATTGGTTACTGGTCGCTATGTATGTAATTCTGTATGTTCTTTGTATAAGCACATATTATTTTACAGAGCTGTGGAATGTGTTAGCGCTCTTAAAAGTATAGCAATAATAATTGCATGTGTTTGTTCGTATAATGTAGTGGACTTGAAGGTCCATCCTTTTGTTAGAGCCCCTTAGCCCATGAAATAAGCACAGCTAGAGGACAATATTGGGGTACCAAGTCACTATCAGCCATGGTTCCAAAAAAAAATCTTCCCTAGCATTCAGGTGTAGTGAGGAGAACATATGGGCCTTCTTTCCAACAAACTCTACAGCTTCCTTGTTCATAATAGGGGTTGTCATGTTGCAGTGACCATATCTTTGCTTGGGATTTAATTCTGTCATTATAATGTAAGCTGTACATTGATTTAAGTTTATTGATTTTGGTTTCTTTCAGCTTCTACAAGAGCCCTGCAGCTGGTGGCAAATGACCCAAAAATATTTATAATCCCTCAAGGTGATAAAGTGGTTTTGGAATGTAAATTTTCGTTAGATCCTGAGGACACCGGGACCTTGGATATTGAGTGGTCATTGGTGGCATCAGATACCCAACAAACCGATCAGCAGGTATGTTTTGAGCTGTATTAGCCGACTAGTGCTATCAGATTCTTTTCTAACTCTCTACACGCTTCTGTGACCTTACTGCTTGACTGCCTGAAGTGTGATTTTAATTTTGTGTATCTATGAAATATGACTCAAATATGACTCAAATGACCCGGTGTAGCAGCTAGGCTGTAAGGGAGGGGGTTCTATGTAGGGTAGGATTTTTTAGGGTTTGTGTTTAACATTTTTAAAGGGGAACGAAAAACTTGCGTGAAAGTTAGGGTGGCCATACATGGGCTGCCGACAGAAGTCAGCAGGCTTCTTTACCAATCTATGTGCCCTTCGATGGGCTTCCTCGACAGATATCTGGCCAAAAATCTGGACTATGTTAATTGGACAGTTGGAAATTTTAAATCGAGACAAATAATCCTCGGTTTTACAAGATTGCAGATCTGTTGAAATGTACCTGCGGCTTTGTAACACTCTCCCAGATGGTTGGGCAATTTAGCCAAAAGTGTAGCCATCTTTAAAAGTGCGTGTGCACATATTATCAACTGTTTTTTTCAATGCAGATATTGCGCAGCTCTGTAATCCCCGCTTCCAATGTAAATTGTATATATTTTTTTTTATACATCAACCAAGGACTATTTGACCTACATGGGGCTTTAGTAATATTTGCCTCTGCAGCTTACTCCACTCGAACCTTGAGTGCACCCAGTGCTCACTCCATTTGAGACTTGCCAAGCATTTCTAAAAAGTCATTACTTTAACAGAATGCTTTTTTTTTTGTTTGCAGATAATTACTTTCGCTGGAGACAAAACATATACAATATATGAAGAACTGAAAGACCGAGTACATTTTGTCTCCAATGACCCCAAGACCGGTGATGCAACCATAGAAATCATTAACTTAAAACAATCTGACAGTGGAACATACCAATGTAAAGTAAAAAAAGTGCCAGGTGTAGCAAGCCAGAGGACGACTCTGTCCGTTTTGGGTAAGCATCTAAAAATGTTACAGCAGTCTGCTGATAATTCTTTTCTGGAAACAAATTGGCCCGTTATGTGGATTATGGTTGATCGTCTGCCATTAGGACATGTGATTTTTTGATCATCTGTTGCAGTTCAACTTGTTTTTTACTTTTGGAACTTCCCAATGATGGAGAGTGGCAGTGGATTGATCGCCACAGTTTTGACAGTTTCATTATCCCCTATGTGCTGTAGCCCCAATAGTTAATATTTGTGTCTGAAGACAGGACTGTGCCTATGTTCACTGTGACTATTATGGTTGGTGACTATCATAAAGTTCAGACGGATTATTGATAGATCTGTATGCCTATATTTCCACAAAATATTCGTTTTCTGCATCACCACCAGTTCTACAGGAGAGAAATGGGTTGTTAAAACAAATCCCCTGTTCCCTGAGAGAACCTCTGTAACACGAGTTTCTCCTCAACTCAAAACTTAACCGACTGCAGCTGGTGGAAAGGGAAGCTGATGATACACAGGCTTATAAAGGTGGCCATAGACGTAACAAAGACCTTTCAAAGAAAGATCATTCTTTTCAACACACACGTGTAGAGCTGAATCCTCGGGTATACAGGTAGAAACAATAGAGATCTACCTGTATCTGACAATTCAGCATTAAAAATGGCCGATGTTCAGGTGCCTTTCAAAATTTTCTATCCAGCACCATCTACAAGCCGACCGATATCCAAGGATTGTGGCGATATCCGTCAACTCGTTTTCCACCATACTCGCACCGAATATCGTATGAAAATTAGTACAATATCTGTGCCTCTATGGCCACCTTTAGTGAGCTAATGATTTGTTTTGAATGTGATCCTAAGAACAGGAAGTAGAGTGCAAATTTACTTTTGTTTCAGCCCGATTTAGTGCAACAAATAAAACATTAAAGGGGTTGTTCACCTTTGAGTTAACTTTTAGTATAATGTAGAGAGTGATATTCTGAGACAATTTGAAATTGGTTTTCATTTGTTATTATTTGTGGTTTTATAGTTATTTAGCTTTATATACAGCAGCTCTCTAGTTTGCAGTGTCAGCAATTTGGTTTCTAGGGAACAAATTACCCTAGCAACCCTGCATTGATTTGAATAAGAGACTGGAATATGAATAGGAGAGGGACTGAATAGAATAAGTAATAAAAAGTGGCAATAACAATTAATTTGTAGCCTTACAGAGCATTTGTTTTTAGATGGTGTCAGTGACCCCCATTTGAAAGCTGCAAAGAAATATAAGAAAATTGCAAATCATTAAAGAACTATGAAAAATAAATAATGAAGACCAATTGACAAGTTTCTTAGAATTTGCCCTTCTACAGTATACTAAAAGTTAACTTGAAGGTGAACCACCCCTTTAACTGAACTAATGTTAAATATAGGCATGTACTGCCCCAAACTGCATCTTATATTCGGTGTTGCAAATTAATCTTCGCTGTATTGAGTTGCCATAATTTATATTCTCTTTTTGTTTAGGTCAGAAGAGTTCAGTATGAGATTGTTCCATAGATTTGGATCTAATCTGGTCATACAAAAGATCTTGCACTAGCAATTATTTGTAGGAATACGGAGTACAGAAATACTAATAATATAATAATGTAAAAGTGAATATGATGGCTTATAATGTCTTAATTGTGTGCTCTTGTCTCCAGTTAAACCAGCAAAAACAAGGTGCTTTGTTGAAGGCACTCAGGAAATTGGGAGGGATCTGAGCTTGAAATGTGAATCCAAAGATGGAACCCCACCACTTACTTACACATGGCAGAAGCTCAGTGGGATGAACCCGAATTCTCCAGTAATAACAGGTAAATACATTGCTCATTATGTGTTTTTTTTTTTTTTCAGGATTCTATGCCTCCATCCAAGCCTGACTTCAACTACTACTAAGACCTTGAGGACTAGTGATACTTTTCCTGACACTTAAATAATTGAATAAAAGTTGCCTGAAATGGTGCTCATTTATATCAGGGGTGCCCAAATCGGGGTCTACCAGTAGACCTTTAGCTGGTGATTAATAGATGTCAAGACTCTGTTGTCAACAATCAACTTGTCTAAATCGGCATCCTGTTTCATTCAGACATTTATTATGTTACAGTTACATAAGACATAGTTGTTTGTTAAATATAACAATATCCATTTTTTCATCAATTAATATTTAAGTATATATATTTTCCGAATGGCCAATAAGGCCAATTCAGTTAGTCCTCGTTATTTTTTTTTTCTTTTTTTAGTAAATGTGTTGTCTTCTGACAATTTCCAGCTTTTAAATTGGGGTCGCTGACCCCGATCTAAAACAAAGTTCTGTAAAGCTACAAATGTATTGTTATTGCTACTTTTTATTACTCACTTGGACCCCAGAAATCAGGGGGGGGGGGGTTCTCCTTTAAGATTACAATTGCTGTCCTAATTGGTTGATTTGGGAAAGGGCGGGATTTGTAGTATATGCAGTACCCCCCAGTGAATATGTAATCACAAAGCTGGAAATACACAATAAATATGTGATAGCACAAAGAACAGGCAATCTGGTTTACCCACTCTTTACTTGCTCTTTTTTCAGTGCTGTGAAATGTTCAGTCTTTTAATATTTGCCTTTGTTTTGTGCAGATGCAACAACTGGAGTTGCGCCTATAAAAAACGCATCTCAGGAATACAGCGGCACCTACAGGTGTTTATCTCACAACCGAGTCGGAAGTGACGAGTGTCTCCTCATACTTAATGTTGCTCCCCGTGAGTATCCCTGTTTTTCTTGCACTGTTCTCATGTTGGGCTTGTAGAAAAGCTACATTCAGTTAAAGGGATACTGTAGGCCACATTTTTCCTGCTTGTTCAGTACAAGAGAATATCTATGCTGTAGTGTGTAAAGCATATGAGCGAACGTAATGATTTATTTGCTAAAGCAATGGCATAATATTATTATTTTATTATTAACATGTACTTGTATAGTGCCAACATATTTTGCAGCGCATACCAACAATTTAAGTCTAAGGGAATGGCTGCTAACCCTCACAACATCGTACACTGCTCTTATGTAGAGCCAAGACTGATTAGAGAACATATACATATTTTCCCTGCCTGTACAACATCATTTGTCTCTCTTGTCCGTTACAGCTTCAAATGTGGCTGGAAAAATTGCAGGTGCCGTAATAGGAACATTGCTTGGCCTTATACTTTTGGCCCTCCTCATATTTTGCTGCTGCAGAAAGCAAAAAGAGAAGAAATATGAGAAAGAAGTAGAGCATGAGATCAGGTAATACTAAAGCCTTGACCCACAGCATTCCCAAAGCTTTGATGAAGCATTTTTTGCTTGGGCTATCATATTGTTTTGTTAAAGGAGAAGGAAAGGCTGGAGGCACTTGGGGGTACCAAATGTTAGACACCCCAAGTGATTGTATCTACCTGCCTGAAACCCTGGGCCGGTGCTCCTGCCCACGGTTATACGAGTGAGCACCACGGAGCAATCTACTTCCGTTTTCCTCTGTCTTCGCTTTCCCCGGACTAACGCATGCTCGGTTTAATGAAAAAGCGGACTTTTTAGTTATAGTTCGGCTTTTCGTTCTACTGCGCAGTTGCACAAAGACAGAAATAGATCTCTCCGTGGTGCTCCCTCGCGTAGCCCTGGGCCAGTGCAGATTTCTGCTGATAGGAGCACTGGCCCGGGGTTTCAGGTAGGTAGATACAATTACTTGGGGGTGCATACAATTTGACACCCCCAAGTGCCTCCAGCCTTTCCTTCTCCTTTAAGGCTGCATCTCTTTGTATTTGAAAATTTCAAAGTTCAAATAAGACCGTTAATTGTTCTTGTTTATGAATAAAAAAACACCCGTATATTGTGCTTTAAAGGTAGACTTGTGTATTGTAAACGCAGAGTAACGTGAAATATTTGTTTGATGCATTCTTTAGTTTGTTTCCATCGGCAAGTATTGTCTGCCTTGACTATTATAGAGGGTATATTTTCCTTCTAAGTGTGTGTGTTTTTAATACCAACAAACTGGCTTGCCGTCAGTCCCAAATCATTTTGGTGAGTGAATTTGCTTCTGATCCATTGACCCCAGTGTGCCGTTGGCTAATATGTCCAGCTTTTCAGTAAATCCATGTGTATTCTGTTGCATGAGGACACTACAGCTGGCAGGAAGGGACACCCTTCTGTTGCCACTGTTTCTTTTTACCCACCTCAAATGTATTTAATAATTCATATGAGAATATGCAGTCTGCCACTAGGTGGCCCATGTATTGAATAGTGACTGCTGAAAATGTTCTATATATCATTGAAACGGCATCTGCACTCCCGTCTAGATGATAGTTCTTGACAAGGATTCTATGAAGCAGCAGCATATTCTGTCTCTTGTACATATTCATCAGACATAAACATTATATACAAAAGAGAGCCCTGCTCAGGGTTGTCCCAACGGAATGCCCACGGTTTGGATTTGGACATACAAGAAATGTTTTCCCTATGTCCGGCTCAAGAGCTTCAACCATCAATAGTTTACTGTGTACCCGCTATAGCCGCGTACTACCTAGATACATTCACCCCCTGCCAAGCCTGGAAAATACATCTTTTTCAGGAGAATGAGTTTTTTTTTTTTTTCTAAACATCTGTATACGTATTGTTTATAATGAAAGGCAATTCTTTAATAGAATCTCTTAAATTTCCATTTAGCCATAGAATAAACATTTGTACTTAGCCTAGTTTGGTAATCAGATGAACACAATTGCATATCATGTATCTGGTTTCCCCTGGGCTCCATTTACATCCCAGTTTTATACTGTGTAGTAGACAGGCATTTGCTATGGAAATTGACTCTTAATTTCCATTAGCTACATCTCTTCATGCATGTTCCCTTTTCCATGTTTTGCTGTGTGATCAAAGCTAAATAATAAA
>CM044433.1:22225082-22241970 GCA_024363595.1 Xenopus borealis | reverse complement strand
GGTTTCTCCTCCGAGTAGGTTTTATGGTAAGTAAGATGCCCTATGTGCCCACTCGCATTAACAGCACAATGTCATTTATGCTGTTTGTTTCTTTTGGCAAGGCCATAATACTAATACAGTAACCACAGCCTTGTATGTTGTGTAGGCTTGTCTTATGAAGCCAGTGCCCCCTTTTAAAGGGAAACTATCGCTAAAATGAGGATTTAATGTAAGCTTCAACATGCCGAAATAAGAAACTTTGTAAATACAATCGATGAAAAAAAAATGCATTGTTTCTGAAATAATCAAGTTTATATTTATTTATTATTATTTATATTAAAGCTCTCTCAAATAACGGATTCCAGAACAAACAAAATCTAACAAAATAACTGATTTTTGCAAAAACCCTGCATGTAGAGAGACAGAGCTCACTCTATTAAAATCACCAGACATCCTAATACATCTTCTAGGCAAAAGGAGCCCCCCCCCCATAAGATATATTGGATCATTCACCCGACATCCAAATCCTGAATGAAGACCGAATGAGGAGAAACAGATGCTGAGAGAGCAATAGTGAAGATAAACCTGATTATTTCAGAAACCGAAAATAATTTTAAATTGATTGTATTTAGAAAGTTTCTTACTTCAGTATGAAGCTTATATTGAATTTTCATTTTCGCTATAGTAACCTGTAAGGGTAGGGACAGACAGGGAGATTCTGTCGCCTGGCGTTTTTAGCAGGCGACAGAATCTCCCCGAATCTCCCTGTCTGTCCCTACCCTTAACTTTGCAACAAACTGGCCATCTCACCTTAAGTCTCAACCAGAGGTTAATCAGTCTAATGGTGCCAGACATACACTTGAGATATGGCTCCTGGTCCCTACTCTGCTACACTCACTGGTGCGGTGACTAAGAATTAGGCTTAATTTGTGAGGAACTGCATTTAATTTACATTGACTTTATCTGGAACTTCTGTTACTCCCCTTCTTCCACATGCCAACCTACAGCCTGGCCACCGCATGGACCTGTAACGTCTACCAGGCAACAAAGCGTGACTTTTACCAATAGCCGAAACCACTTGAGCTACTGGGCTCTTTCTGCATTAGTCTCTGTGCTTTGAGTTAGGGACAAGCAATCAACACCGACTCTTCCTGCTCAGCTTTTATCTTCTGGTTCCTTTTTATTTCCCCCCTGATCTGTGCCTTTAAATACAAAACTTTTCACTGGAATGTAAACGTACCACCAAGGCCGTGCCTACTGTTTTCTATCCAAGGTGCTTTAACAGGAAATAGTCTTCTGCTCTTCCTTCCTTCACAGCTACTTCTTGGGGGACCCAGCCTCGTATCCAGGTCAAAGTAAGGGGAATGTTGCATCCTTGCGGTTACATTAATTAGAAAAGTGGTTTCCTGGCACAAATCCAAAGGTCTTGCCTGAATATGATGGCAGTTTCTTGCTGGGTTTCTCCATTCTTTCATCTTGGCAGAAATAGAAAGTAACTGAACAAGAAATGCCGCCATTTGTAATATTGTCCTGAAAGCATGATGTGGTTTTGTAAAGCTTGTTTATAATATTTATAGTTGGGGTACAACCCGTTTTTATATATATATATCGCTACATACCTGATCTAGTAGCTACATTGCGGTCTCAATGTTAAGTTGTAAAGTAATTGCCTCCCTGGTGTTGAGTGAGAAAATATTTGGGAGTCAGTTTATTAGTTACATATTTTTATTATGAGTGGAACAGGCGTGTACTTCTTGTAAAATGTGTTTTTTCTATGTAACGACTGGAATGAGTTGCATGCGCTTTGCATTGGCGATAAAGGATTTGGAAAGGTGTTCGTGCTTGGTGCACCTCAGCAGCAGCACCCAATGCCAACACCTATTGAAAATGAATTATTTTGACGCATCTGTCTCATGTAAATGTGTCCATTCTTTAACCTATTTCTGACCATCGGGAAAGTTCTGTTAAACAGGAAAAAAGATATGTAAATGTTGGGGTCCCGTCTGGATCTCCCAGTTTGATCCTGAATAACTCTCCCCCGTGTTCTTTTCCAGTTGAAATGCTTGTTGACTTTCCAAAGCAAATCTGTAAATAAGAAATGATTTACCCTATAGGAATTGTGATTATTTGCATAGCGATTACACCAAAAATTCCACACGTCCCTGAACAGACTCCCGTTACCCATCAGCACAAGCCTTTGTTATCTCAATAGCTCCGTTAGCAACCAAAGCTACTGACCCGGTTCTTTATAGCAGTGATTTTCAACCTTGTGCCTCCAGCTGTTAAGAAACTACAAGTCCCACAATGCATTTGCCTGACTGTGGCTGTCAGACTCCTTCATTGCATTGTGGGACTTGTAGTTCCTTAACAGCTGGAGGCACAAGGTTGAAAATCACTGCTTTATAGGGTTCTTTCCAGTACCCCCGATGCATCTGAGTAACAGAAGTGTCTGTTTTATTGTCATACATGTACACTTAAGGGCTTTCAGACTTGTATATTTTTTTTTTGTAGTTTTTTTTTTTTTTGTGAAAATTTTCTGTACTTTTTAAAATAAATATAATTGGTGAAATCCAAACTGATCTGTTTCGGCTTTTTGTCTTGCAATGTACGTTTTATTCTCCTTTCGGCTTTACAGCGGTGTCCCCTAACCTTATACTGTCTTATCCCGCCATCAGCTTTGCACACGCGCATCTCTTGCCTTTCCATTAATCCATAATCAATAATAATTTTCAAGGAAAAGTATACCCTTTTTTGTAAACAGAATCACTTTTTTTTTAAATAATGACAAACATTGCCTCAAGCATACACTGACCGTAAATGTAGTCCATTTACATCAGTTACTGAGAGTAGATATACTGGGGTGTTATCAGTGTGGCAACTCTCATTCCTGTGGTGCCAAATAAGTTCAGCGGTTAGTACAGGTATCCGTAAACCCGTTCTACAGAAAGCTCCGATTTACGGATTGCCCGTCTCCCATAGATTCTATTTTATCCAAATTTTTAAAACCTGTTTTTTTTTTTTCTGTACAGGTATGGGACCTGTTATCCAGAATGCTCAGGACCTTGTGTTTTCTGGATAATGGGTCTTTCTGTAATTTGGATCTTCAATCCTTGTCTACTAGAAAATCTTGAAAACACTAAGTAAACCTAATAGGCTGGTTTTGCTTCCAATAAGGATTAATTATATCTTAGTTGGGATCAAGTACAAGCTACTGTTTTATTATTACGAAGAAGAAGGGAATCCTTTTTTTAAAAAAAATTGGATTTGGATAAAATGGAGTCTATGCGAGACCGTAATTGGGAACTGGTTTCTGTATAAGCAATCCTATACATGTAATAATAACAGTAGCTTGTACTTGATCTAAACTAAGATATACTTAATCCTTATTGGAAGCAAAACCAGCCTATTGGGCTTAATAAATGTTTAAATGAGTTTCAAATTACAGAAAGATCCGTTATCTGGAAAACACCAGGTCCCGAACATTTTGTAGTTTTCACAACAAATAAAAAAGGGTATAATTTTTCCTTTCATCCTCATGTTTGTTTTTGTTCTAGCACGGACATTACCAATGAAAGCTATGTAACCAGGTTTGTTCTTTTCTTCGTTTCCATAGGAATATTTAACTTCGGTGCATTCCCCATTATGGCTGCAGTCATAGCTAAAGGTGGCCATAGATGTAATCCGTAGGATCTTTCTTGGAACACACACGTGTAGAACTGAATCATCAGATAAACAGGTAGAAACAATAGAATTCTATCTCTATCTGATGATTCAGCTCTAACTGTGACCAATGTTTGCCTTCAAAGGCACCCGATCAAAATGTTCCATCCAGCCCAATCAACCAGCCAACCGGTATCCAAGTCCTCTGCTGATTGGTCGGCTCGTTTCCCACCATACACTCACAGAGTATCGTATGAAAATTTGTTTTGTATGATATTCTCTGTGCGTCTATGGCCACCTTTAAAGAAACAGTGGCCCTTCCTCAAGTCTCTGATTGGTTACTGCCTGGTAACCAATCAGTGGAAACCAAGAGAGCTGAAAAGCAGGAAGCAATGTTCTGTTATGTTAGGCTTACAATCACTCCAGCCTTTATACATTACAATTTTTGCCTAAATAACTATATTGAAAACCTTTTTATTTTGCACAGCCTATCTATTTACCCAGTTTTTAATTTTATACTGAATAATTCCTGAGTTCTCCCAATGCATGTTGATTGAAATACAGATGAATGCTTAAAGGGCCACTATACCTTAATTTATACTATTATTCTATTTTCATCTTAAAGCGATACTGACCTGTTCCTATAAAATTCATAGAAACATGTCTAAATAAAGTATGTGCTGCACCCAGAATATTTTCAGTCAGAGCCACCCCCCAGCCCTGCACTGACACAACCCTCCGACCCTGTTGAAAGACCTTCGGTGCAGTTTGTTACGCTGAGTGGCGCAATACTTCCATAGGTTAATAACGATTGAAAACTGGATTCTACCGATGGAAGGATCGCTCCGGCCCCAGCGTCACGGAAGGAACCCAGAAGATCCGTCCGTAATGTGAGCTGCGCAAAGGTGCGCAGGGCTGGTGCAGCACATACTTCATACTGACACATTCCTATGATTTTTATAGGAACGTCAGTATCGCTTTATTTCCATAGTTTTAGGTTGATGGCACACAGAATTCCATTAAACACATTGATAAACCCCAAACTGCACCCAAATGGCAGTTTAAATGTCAAGACTGACAGCTGCACATATATAGCATAACACGGTATACAACATACTAAAGGTTCATTTAAAGGGATCTATCTCTTTAACTAAATCATTGAGGGTATTTAATATAAGTGTCTGTTCTCACGTATACATTCGCTATACAGGTATGGGATCTGTTATCCGGAATGCGCAGGAAATGGGGGTTTCCACATAACGGATCTTTCCGTAATTTGGATCGTCTTACCCTAAGTCTTCCAGAACTTAATGTAACCATTACATAAAACCAACCGATAAGAATAAATAATTTCTTAGTTTGAATCAAGTATAAGGTACTGTTTTATTATTACAGAAAAAAGAAAATCATTTTTAAAGGAGAACTAAAAACTAATTTTATATTGTGAACTTATTGCACCAGCCTAAAGTTTCAGCTTGTCAATATCAGCAATGATCCAGGACTTCAAACTTGTCACAGGGGGTCACCATCTTGGAAAGTGTCTGTGACACTCACACGCTCAGTGGGCTCTGAGCAGCTGTTGAGAAGCTAAGCTTAGGGGTCGTCACTAATTATCCAGCAGAAAATGAGGTTGGTCTGTCATATAAGCTGATGCTACAGGGCTGATTATTAAATTCTGATGCTAATTGCACTGGTTTCTGTGCTGCCATGTAGTAATTATCTGTATTAATGACTAATCAGCCTTATATTGTGACTATATTTCTTTTCTATGTGTACTGTATATTGTGAGTGGGTCCCTAAGCTCAGTAAGTGACAGCAGCACAGAGCATGTGAATCAGTGAATCAGAAAAGAAGATGGGGAGCTACTGGGGAGACACAGATCTTTACTGCTAAAGGGCTGTGGTTGCCTTGGGCTGGTACACAAGCACAAAACATCATGTACAACATTTCTACCTACTTCTTAAGTTGAACTTTCCTTGTCTTTAAAGGGCACCTATGGCCCAAAAAAATTGGCCCCAATTGTAGGTGCGGGCTGATAGAGCCCACATTCCTGTTTGGGGTTCCAGTATCTTTAAAAAAAAAAAAAAAGCCGGCCGCAAGCGCTTGCTTAGTCGCACCGGGAGGGAGCTCCCGGTGCGAGCCGCCATGTCTGGGGAAGCACATGCACAGTATGAAAAAGCAGCCCCGGAAGTGTGGCCGCTTCTCAGTATGCGCATGTGTGTGATGTCATACTGCGCATGCACTTCCCCAGACACGTTGCGAGTAAGCCTGCGCTTGCGGCGGGCTTTTAAAAAAAAAAAAGATACCGGAACCCCAAACTGGTATGCAGGCTCTATCAGCCCGCACCTTCGGTTGGGGCCAATGTTTTTGGGTCATAGGTGCCCTTTAAAGATGTGGATACAATTGAGTCTATGGGAGACAGACCTTTCATAATTCTGAGTTTGCTAGTTAGTGGGTTTCTGGGTAACTGGTCCTGTGCCTGTACTAGCACCTGATAAGCAAGTGTACAGTAGTAATCAATAGCTTATTAACATGGCCAATAAAACACTGTATTTTGCAATAGACTACGTGGCTTTTTCCATCACATCCCCCAGCAGGGAACTGTAAGAGCGGCTGCTATATGGGAGGTAACCACAGAGACCTTTGTCTATGCTTCATGCCATGAGATGGAATTCTGTTGCTAATTAACCCAATCATAACAATTGTACAGTAAGTTCCTCACTTGGGGACAGAATCCGATGCCAGTCAAGTCTCCTCTCTACAGACAGGCAGGTGCCATTCATACCATTCATAGGCCTGGGAGCCCTTATTATATGCCGTATCCTATTTCTCAGCCACTTTCAGACTCCTGTCTTACCCACTAATCTCTTTAGCTGCTGCACATGAAGCCTCTCAGTTTGCTTGTTTGCAATAGGTTTGAGACATTTACTGGAAATTTTACAGGGTTTGTTCAGTAAACATCAAAGAGAAAATACATGCGGCATATTGGTTATCCCACAGTCACTTGTGGCTCACTGATTACTGTTTGGCAGTAGTCACTGATGTAGAACGTTAATCACCTGACCCATGTTAATCACCTGACCCATGAATGGGCCCCCGGGTTGACAGTAAGGTGAACGGAGGGGCAGTTCCCAGGGAATCTCTTAAAGGGGAACTATCACTAAAATGAAAATGAAAAATTCTGAAATAATCAAGTTTATCTTCAATATTCTCTTCAGCTTCTGTTTCTCCTCATTCTGTCTTCATGCAGCAGTTGGGTGTCATGAATGATCAAATATATATATGGTGGAAGGGGGGACTCCTTTTTTCTAGAAGATATATTAGAGCTCACTCTTAGGGGTAGATTTATCAAGGGTTGAAATGAAAAAAATCGTAAAGTAATTTTTGGTTACTTTGATTATCGAATAGGCCAAAACTCGGAAAAAAAATGTAATTGCAAAAATTCAACCATTCGAAAATCGAAGTACGACTTGGACCCTTCACCACCTTAAACCTGCTGTTTTAGCCTATGGTGGACCTCCTAGAACTTTTAAGGAGTGTTCGACTTTTATTTGATCGAAAACGGACCTATTCGATCGAAAAACCCCTTTTAAAAAAATGTTATGGTTTTTTTCACTACGAAATTTGACCCTTGATCAATCTGCCCCTTAAAATCACCAGACATTATGCCTCTCTACATGCAGGATTTGTGCAAAAGGCAGTTATTTTGTTTATTTTATTTGTACTGGAATGATTTATTTGAACATGCTCTAATACATCTGCTAGGAAAGGCAGCCCCTCTATAAGATATATCATTCATCTGACATGCAAATATGAACATTTAATATTAACTTCAGCATACTGAAATAAGAAACTTTCTGAATACAGTGAATTAAAAATTCTGCACTTTTCCGGAAATAATCACTTTTATCTTTACTATTCCTGTCTGCCTTCATTCAGGAGTTGGATATCAGATATTAATTGGCAGTTAGATCCAATATAACTTATAACTAGGCTCCTTTTGTCTAGAAGGTGTATTAGAGCTCACTTTATTAACATCACCAGACGTCTCTCTACATGCAGGATTTGTGCAAAAGGCAGTTATTTTTTTAGATTTTGTTTGTACTGGAATCAGTTATTTGAGTGAGCTCTAATTCATCTGCTAAGAAAGGAAGCCCCCTCCCATAAGATCTATTGGATCATTCATCTGACACCCAACTGCTTCACGAAGACAGAATGAAGACAAACATGCTGAGAAGAATAGTGAATTATTTCAGAAACAATGCAGATTTTTCAATTGATTGTATATAGAACATTTCTTACAGTATGAGGAAGCTTATATAAAATTTTAATTTTCTCATTAAGGTGGCCATGCATGCAAAGATAAGGTTATGCCTCTTCTGCCAGGCGACAATCTCCCCGAACTGCCTTCCGTCTGCTTGAATGAATAAATGCCTGCGCTAATGCACTTGCGGAGCTTCGTTTTCCAAAGTTACCTCACAAGAAAACTTCGGGCGACTTTGGAAATCGAAGCGCGGCAAGTGCATTAGCGCAGGCAATTCTTCATTCAAGCAGACAGAAGGCAGTTTGGGGAGATTGTCGCCTGGCAGCAGAGATCATTAGTCACCAGGTGACTAAATCTCCCCGAATCTGCCCGTCTGCCCCTACCCTTAAGGGGCAGGGTGCTGGTGTTTTTGGGTGGATTTTTATCTGGGTTTTAGATCAGGCAATATTGTCTGGTTCAAAAACCAGACAGGTGGCAACCCTAATAAGGGCCATCAGCCCCATGGTGTCCTTATGTAGGCATTATATGTGGCTTTTTGAGGGTAAAACACATAACCTGGTCAGTAAGAGAAGGAGAGAGAGAAGTTCAATAAAGGAAACATCTTGCTGGATAACCAATATGGCAGCCCATCAAATTGCTTGTCCACCAGGAAATACATTGGCTTTATGAGGCTGTTGATTGGCTATCAAAAGGGGACTGGATCCAAGCAGCACAGATCAGCAAACATTTTACATTATTTTTTTTTTAACTTTAGTACTAACTCTCTTTATTTCTTGCTTCATTTAAGTATCAAGGCTTAACGGTGGTTTAGACATCGGTGGAGACCTCCGCCACGAGCTGTGCTGGGATTGAAGTGCCTCGCTGACCTTGGTCCAAAATAACACACAAGTGACACTTATTATGGAAAAGTAACAATTTATATGAAAATAATTATTCCTGGACATTTTGCAGTGGATTTCTGCTTTTTACTTGGAAATTGATGACCATATGTTTTATCCATTGGACTGGAAGGAACATTTCTGCCCAACCCTGAGGAACTGGAGGTTAGATGGGCTGGACCTGCTATAGACATATACAAATAATGTTTGGTCATGGTCTAGAAACACAAATGAATCTCAGAAACAAATATATTGACATTAGTTGCTATAAAGTGACATTGCTGAGATTTCTGATACACGTCCATCAAGGAAGGTGACCACAAAGTCCTTCTGAAGCCTCTCCAGCGCATTAGAGAAAAAGCCTTCCTGACCCCAAGATGGCAATCGGACCAGTACCTGGATCAATTTTGTACTATTTCATTAACCCTGTATTATTCCCCTTTCTTGAAGCTATTTAATGCATCTGCCAGTTTAACTGATTCAAAGAGTTCCACATCTTCCCAGCTTTATCTCTAACAAACTCTTACAGTGGAACCTCATATTTTCTAATCAGAATGGACGCCCCTTTGCCTCCTGGAAGCACCTACTGGTAAATAAAGAGATTATTATATGGACTCTTTATATATGTATTAGGCATGCACTGAATCCACTATTTGGGATTTGGACGAATCCCAGAATCCTTCGTGAAAGATTCGTATGAATACCGAACCCGAAGTGGAAAACTATTTTTTTAATTCCTTGTTTTATGACAAAAAAAAAATCACGTGATTTTCTATCCCCGGCCATAATTTTCATAGGCAAATTAGGATTTTTATTCGGTTGGTCCAGGCACAAGTATTTGGATGAATCCAAATCCTTTTGATAAAGGGTGAACCGAATCCTGGATTTGGTGCATCCCTAATCATTATATGCAATTCTCCAGTGTAAACAACCCCAACTTGGCCTGTCTTTCCTCATAACTGATTTTATCAACACAGTTGCTGTTTTTTGGACTCTCTCTATAATATACTTTTTAATATACTTTTTAATATACTTTTTAAGCATTGGAGACCAAAACTGCACAGCATATTCTAGACAGGGCCTTACCAGTGCTTTCTAAAGGGGAAGACCGACCCTCTTCCACGTAAAACGGTTCCCCTTTTAATACAGGACAATATCAAAACAAAGCACTTTTTGCATATTGGAGTAGAAGAATATTTTATTTGGGGCAGATTTTTGGCTTATGTGTATTGTTGAAGTAGCCTGGGGGTTGGTACAAGTTTACAGAGTTTCTTTAAAATATGTTTATATAAAATGATTTTATTTCTGAAGATGTTTTGTTTTCATTTGTATATATTTTTTGTTTTTTGCAAAGCCACCAGAAACTGGGGTTGCTGAGGAACTGTCTCAGCTGAAACCAAAAATCAAGAAAATATCCAATCATTTAGCAGCCGAGCCAAAGGAGCAGATCTTTACATACACCTTTTATGTATGGGCTCATTTTGTTACATGGCTGCAGCCACAGGGAGCTTTGCCCAAGCAATCACTGACCACTGACTTTAATCCTGTGCTGGTTATGTTTGCTTTATCAGCACCACACAACTACACACAACATGGCATAGAGAAACTTACAGGGATTGTTCATAACAAATAATACTATGAGTTTGTTTTGTTTTCATTTGTATATATTTTTTGTTTTTTGCAAAGCCACCAGAAACTGGGGTTGCTGAGACCAAAAATCAAGAAAATATCCAATCATTTATTGGATAAAGATGAAAACTGCAAGCCGACCTATGAACACCTTCCTTGGAGCTGTGCTGAGGGGCAGTAATGCTAAAGAACGGTTTACAGGGAAGATGATTGTGATGCTGTACTGGTCCTTATAACAACAGAAGAAAGTCATGGGCTTTGGGCCCATCAAGAAGTTTGTTTTCATAGTGTCAGCAGAGAAGACAGGACGGATTAGGACCCTAGCAGTAGTGATATTTATAGTTTAGGTTCAGGCATTACCAAAAGCATTCGGCATTTGTGTCCGAGATCTCTATGGATGAATATTTATACATACAGTAAATACATTGTATTTCTCTTTATCCGCTGCCCCACTTCTGCATGGGACTGGAAGGTATAGATTAAAGGCTGCTGTTTTATGACTTTCCTCTGTCACTGACCCCCCTTCCTGCACACCTGCCTCTCCCACAATGCAATCATTCCATTTCCTTTTGTCTTTCAACAGTGCACCATCAACATCCTCATCACACACTCTCCCTTTATCAGTCTCTCCTGTAACGTTGTCCTCTCACCCTTAACCTAAACCTTAAGCCCCTGAAACCTTTCTACAGGGCATATTCATCAAAGGGTCAAAATGGTTTGAACCACAACTGTCTATTACCTATTACTGGATATAAAAGTGACTATAGATATAAATGTTATTTTTACCCTTTGAGGAAAAAGCTTAAATGAAATGCATATAGGGGCATATTTATCAGTCTGACCAACTAGTCAAGCTGAAGGAGAGAGACATGATTTTGAACCTCAAGGAAAAGTCTTTGCATTAAATACAGGTGAGAAAATGTTACCACTGTTTGTGACAATGATACAAGACCCAGTCTGACAGTAAAATTGACATCTGCCCCTTGTGATGACATCAGAGACAAGTGGTGTGTGGGCAGTGACATCAGAGGGTACTTGCATCACGGGAGTGGGTGGGATATGGGAGAAGGCTGAGCATCACTGTAGCTTGTTGGCTCAAACCTGCTCATCATCAGTCTGTAAAGAATTGACACTGATACAAATGGATACAATAAAAGGCAAGGGCCTCAAACTTGAAAAAATGCCTTGCTGTGTGTGGCCCTGTTTACTGACTGACATGCAAGTTAGGTGGTAGGAGGTGGGACACCTATGATCTTCCTCTATACAGGGCTGACTAATGCAGCCAGTGCTATATTATTATTAACATTATTAACATGTATTTCTATAGCGCCAACTTGTTGCGTAGCGCTGATATTCAAGGGGTAAGCTGTAGGTCTATACACTCCAAAACAGCAAGTTGCACCCTGAGTTGTGCGTTGTTTAAAGTGAAAAAAAAAGACTGATTGCAGCTTTTTTTACCCACATTGCACACTGCAGTCTGTATTATACCTTGGGCCACTGGTGCAATCTTGTTTAAAGGAGAACTAACCCATCCCAGTAAGAAAACACTGTACCTACTCCCTGAAAGTGTCCCTAACACAGTACTAACATATCACAGAGTAAGCACAGAGAAGCTCATCAGTGCCATCTTCCTGCTCTTCGGTCTTCTTCTGGTCCTCTTACCTTCAGCAAACCACAGCACTTTCAGTGCTTGCTCAGTTGCTACACACCAGAATACTGCTCCAACTGCGCATGCGCCAGCAAAGTGCTCACTTAAGGACCCAAGAACCGGAAGCTTTGCTTACTCTGCACTGTTCATGAGTACTGTTTTATGCACACTTTCAGGGGAAATGAACTATGCAGGGGGTAAGCAGAGAGGGGTACATTTAGGGTAGTAGGTATGGGCTTTTCTTATTGGGGAGGTGTATTTCTCCTTTAAGCCTCTGTCTGTTTGTTGTAGAAAAAACTGCACTACTGCACACACTGTCATCCTCCATGAAACAGCAACAGCATTATATTCAACCAATGGCATTTACTGGGGTCAGTGAGCAAAAAATGTTGCCAAAGTAGCCTCATCTTCCATAAACTGCCAACCAAGCTCTTATTCCCCTTGTGATGGCTGCAGATAACTTAACATCATGCGCTGGTCATAATGATACTGGGACTAGAGTCCTGCGCGGGTCCATTTTTTGGTACCCGTACCCGCAAACCGCGACCCGCATTCTTACCCGCTTGGACCCGCGACCCGAACCGTACCCGCGATCCGCAGCCCGGAACCGCGACCCGCTGACCATCAAGAATCAGGAAGTGCTGTCATTGTAAACCGGATGTGACATCATCGGAAGTAGCCAAGATCAGGGAAAAAAGGAGTAAAACAGGAAGCGCTGTCATTGCAAACCGGATGTGACATTATCAGTAGTAGAAATACTCAGAAAAAGGAGTAAAAATTGCTATAGCGAGGATCCGCGACCCGACCCTCAACCCGCCAAACTGCAGAACCACCGGCCCGCTTCTATACCCGCACCCAGAAATTCTACGAGCAACCCGCAGGGTACCGCGGGTACCCGACCCGCTGCAGGACTCTTAACTGGGACAACTGATTTCACTTATGGATACTTATTGGATCTGATTGCAGCTTGACTCCCGGGAACCTGTAGTTAGGAAGATAGACAAATGATTGTGATATGAAAGTACTAACTAGAGTTTACTTTCCCTTTACATGTCTTTAAAGTGCCACTGTACAAGCATATTTTTACTGCAGAACTGTATCTGCCATAGAGGTTCAATTTACAACCAAAGCGCCACTCTACTCGTTTGCTGCAATGAAAATAAAGGGGAATCATCATGAAACCAATACATTTATATAAACTTAATTTCCCTTAGAAAGAAACTTTCTCAGTAACATACAACATTCCATAATGCTGCTAAAATAATCAAGTTACCCTTTATTATCTCCCTTCAGCAATCTGTCAGCTTTGAGCCTCGCTTGGTCTAAGGCAGTTGTTCCCAAACTGTGCGGCTGGCCTCCCTGGGGGTGCAATGTATACCTGTTACCAGCGACTATTGGACAGGTTTTAAATAGTTCACTTTCAAATGAATATTTTTAGAGGCATCGTATACATTACAAGCGACTCTACAATTACAAAGCAGTTGGGCAGGTTTTAAATAGTTCTTTAGATTTCCCTACTATTTTAGAACCTCACCTGACCTATTTTTAGTCTGCTTAGAATGCCACTGTATTGTCTGCCATGTCCTTAACTGGTATCGTACTTCTTGTGTGTGTTTATCTTGCTAAGCAGGTAGCAGAGAGAGAGAGAGAGGAAAGCCCAAAACAAAGGCCTCCAGCACTAGAACTGGAACAGCAAACACTGCCGGAGAGCTACAGTTCTCACCGTTCTTTACCCACACATATTTACAGGTTTGTGTAAAAATCTGATTTCTGGAACTCCCGACGTGTTTTAGTAGTGCCAAGGAGCCGGGGCCAGGGGCGTAACTACAGAGGAAGCAGACCCTGCAGCTGCAGGGGGGCCCAGGAGGTATAGGGGGCCCAATGAGGCCCTAATAAATGAATAATATCAACATATATTGGTGAAACAGGGCAACTTCTGGATATATTGGGGGCCCCAAAAACGAATTTGCTGTGGGGCCCAGTATAATTTAGTTACGCCACTGGCCGGGGCCTGAGCTTTTCTGCTGCTGTTGTAGACTTCATCCTGTGAAGTGGATCCGGATTGATAATCGGAGGTTACTACTTTATCCACCACATGTGTAACATGATCTTTCAACCTTTGAAATGCGCAATTCTTCTCTCCGTACCTGAAAATAAGTGTTACAGGTGCCATATCTAATGTCTACAATACCCTAGTGAGTCATATAAAGAATCATGGTCCCTGTCAAGTATTAAAAACAACCAATTCCTCTTTCCTGTTGTCTGGAGAACAGATTTAAATGGGTTGTTCACCTTTGTGTTAATTTTAGTATGACGCAATACAGGGGTACCCAAACTTTTTTACCCATGAGCCATATTAATAAAATATAAAAAAAGCAAGACATGCAGGAAAAAACTTCCTGGGGTGCCAAATAAGGGCTGTAATTTGGTGGCCCCTATGTGGACTGGCAGCCTACAGGAGATTCTGTTTGGCAGTACACCTGATTTTTATGCAACTAAAACTTGCCTCCAAGCCTGGAATTAAAAAATAAGCACCTGCTTTGAGGTCACTGAGAGCAACATGCAAGGGGTTGGGGAGCATCATGTTGATTGCAAGCCATTGGTTGGGGATCACTGATATAAAGAGTGATACTTTAATGCCCGCCGCCGAGCGTCAGCACATAAACGCTGGCGCGTCAACTTAGGCGCCGGCGTCAAAACGCTGGCGTGCATCAAATTAGACGCCCGCGACTGAATAAACACTCCCGTCAAGATACTTAGGAGCGATGACCTCTAAATTGTGCGCCCAGCTTCTTATTGGTCGTTCATGTGTCTGTTCTCCCTCAGCCTGCTCCTGATTGGTTCCTTAATACCTTCCTCTTCCTCCTCTCCTTGCCCAAGCTGGCTTCATTCTCTACTGTTCAGCTGTACTGGTTGTCCGTGTTCCTGATTTTGACCCTCTCCCTCTGATTACGTCTTGCCTGATCCCTTTTACTACGCCTTGGTAAACACGCTTGGCTCCTTTGCTGCCTCCGCTTCAGAAAGCCTGGGGCCCCTAAAGGGCGTCGGTGAAGACTGGAGCCGTAGAGGAGTTCCTGTTGCCACCTGTTCTCTGTGGACCAGCCATCTACCTACGGGATCCGAGGTAACAGAACATTACAGATACATTGAGGCAAACTTCAATAGGTTTTCATTTTCTATTATTGGTGGTTTTTGAGTTATTTAGCCTTTTATTCAGCAGCTCTCCAGTTTGCAATTTAGCTATCCAGATGCTAGGGTCCAAATTCCCCTAGCAACCATGCATTTATTTGAATAAGAGTCTGGATTATGAATAGGAGGCCTGAATATAAAGAGGAGTAATGAAAAGTACCAATCACAATAAATGTGTAGCCTTACAAAGCATTTGTTTTTTAGTTGGGGGTCAGCTGGAAAGAGTAAGAAGAAGGCGGAAAAACTATAAATAAAAATAATGAAGACTAAGGTCTTGCGGCTTTGCCTGTCACGTCGTCTATACAGCCCTCACACCTGCTAGTGGCTTCATGAGTGTGCGACCGCGGTAAGCTAACGGTTAGCTCACCGAAGTCGCACGCTCAGTAAACCTCCAGTAGGTGCGAGGGCTGTATAAGAGTCACAGTGGGACATGGGTTTTACTATTGAGTGCTGTATTTAGATCTACCAGGCAGCTGTTATCTTGTGTCAGGGAGCTGTTATCTGGTTACCTTCCCATTGTTCTGTTGTTAGGCTGCTGGGGGAAAGAGGGAGGAGGTGATATCACTCCAACTTGCAGTACAGCAGTAAAGAGTGACTGAAGTTTATCAGAGCACAAGTCACATGACTTGGGGCAGCTGGGAAATTGACAATATGTCTAGCCCCATGTCAGATTTCAAAATGAAATATAAAAAAAAATCTGTTTTTTTTTTTGAGAAATGGATTTCAATGCAATATTCTGCTGGAGCAACACTATTAACTGATGGATTTTGGAAAAAAACTTTTTTCCCATGACTGTATCCCTTTAATGACGTCTATAGCCTTTGCCTTTAAACAGATGAGAACACTAGCATTTAATAGGGCTGTGTTTTATTTATTTCAAAGTAGGCCTACACATGCACTCTGCTCGTTTGTTGTATTCTATTGTTGTAACAGTTAAAATTTTTACATTTTAGTAGAAGAGGGGGCCAAAATGGCTCTTTTGATGGTAAAGGTTGATGTTCTTTAACACAGTAAAAGTTAATTTCAAGGTGAACCACCCATTTAATCTTTATTGCTGGCAAAACAATATGACTGGTTTTAAATGGTTTTTTAGTAGACTTAAGTTATGGAGAGCAAAATTACAGAAAGATCCCTTAACAGGAAAACACCAAGTCCTGAGCCTTCTGGATAACAGGTCCCATGTCTGTACTTACAAATGAAGAATGAGAATCTTGTTGTTATGGACAATTTAATTTGTGTGCTCTACAGCATCAATGTACAATACCTGAAAACATCTCCATCTAAAATCAGTTTTTTCAGTATTAAAGTATATGTAATCCTAAGCAATGTTCCAGTATACATTCCTCGTACATTTCCCAATGGTTTATTCATAAACATAATGGCAACTGAATGCATTATTTATTTGTGCCTTCTTGTTCTCCTCCGACTGGGCTTCTGATGTTTCATGAGTCGCAAATTCAGAGAATGTAATCAGCCTCCACAATTACTGCTTTCGATAGTGATTACATTCACAAATGGGTGTATATCACGGGGTTTTCTTTTATATTTGCTTTACATTTTCTTTTAAAGGGGTTGTTCACGTTCCAAACACTTTTTTCAGTTCAGTTGTTTTCAGATTGTTCCCCAGAAATAAAGACTTTT
>CM044433.1:22208956-22223698 GCA_024363595.1 Xenopus borealis | reverse complement strand
CAAAAAGTCGCCCGGCGACGGATCGCCCCGAATCTCCTCGTCTGGACTTAGCCTTACGCTTCAATATTAGAAAAAAGGTCACACAAAGAAAATAGGAAGTAATTGGGAAAAGTCTATTTCTGGTGATCAATCTGAAAACAAATTTGAAGGTGAACATGAATTACATACACAGAACATACAGAGTTACATACATAATGACCAGTACCCATGCGAAAGAGCTTACAATCTAAAGGGGAATGGAATGAGATGTGGGCAAGATCAGAAACAAGCAGGGTTGGACTGGGGGGCCTGGGACTGCTGTCCAGGGCCCCGTCACCAGTATCCACTCGAGCAACACCGCTTTTTTTTTTGGTAGGGAATGGAGATCGTGAGAGGTGAAAGGCCTGGCGGGGGCCCACTGGGTTTTTTCCCCCGGTGCCCCGCCAGGCCAGTCCAACCCTGGAAATAAGCGGTTGTAAATCACTTTAGACAACCATAGTTTACATATACATATAAGTACAAGATCTTATCCTTTCTCACATGCCTTCTATAAACAACCCTTACAGATGCAGAATTCTATAGAAAATGTCTACATTACTTTTGAATAAAAAAAATGTCAGCGGAGCATTTGTAGCTCACTGTTTTTCTTAGCAATACAAAAGAATATCTTTTTCAGTATAAAATCCCAGGTCAGGATCCGTCTCAGTTCAGTAGAAGAGAAGAATGATTTTTATAGGTAATGTCGCTTGGCACGTTTACCCTGCTGCTGGAGAAAATACCAATACCATCATGTGGGGATTGGGAAATATTAACTTTTAAGGAGAATTCAAGTGAAAAAAAATCTCTCCCCGCCTCCCCTATATAGGCCCCCCTCCTCCCCCCTGGCCTACCTGCCCCCCAGGCAAATGCCCCTCACTTATCCCTCCTTCACAGGCACCATCTTGTCTCGATTGCTTCTCAATTCATCCTGTACTGAAAGTCACAAACTTTCTGAAAAAAAAATGATCGGAGATTCCTCGTACTGCGCATGCGTCGGTCAGTAGAGGATGAAGAGCAATCGAAACAAGATGGCACCTGTGAACTCCACTGGACAGGTCCTGGAAGGAGGGGTAAGTAGCAGCTTAGGGGCATTTGCCCGGGGGGCACGTTGACTGGGGAGAGTAGGGAGGGGGCCTACACAGGGGAGGGGGGAGGATTTTTTTTACTTACAGATTGAATTCTCCTTTAAAGGAGAAGTCAACCAAATTGGCACTAAAATCCCTCCCCCTACGCTGTGTTGCCCTCCTCCCCCCAGCCTACCTCTCTCCGGGCAAATACCCCCTAAGCTGGTACTTACCCCTCGACGCAGGTCCTGTCCATGGAGTTCACAGATGCCATCTTCTCCCTTGCGGTCTTCTTCCTGGATACATTGGCGTCTTCTGGTGCATGCGCAGTAGGAGACATTTGCCGAAAAAACTTCATGACTTTGTCCGGCAAATTCCTCCTACTACGCATGCGCCAGAAGATGCTGATGCATCCAGGAAGAAGACCGCACGGGAGAAGATGGCGCCACTCTGTGGACAGGACCTGTGCCAAGGGGTAGCAGCTATGGGGCATTTGCCCGTGGGGGAGGGAGGGGGACAACACATCAGTTAAACTGCATCAGTTAATAGTGCTGCTCCAGCAGAATTCTGCACGGAAGTCTGTTTCTCAAAAGAGCAAACAGATTTTTTTATATTTAATTTTTAAATCTGACATGGGGCTAGACATATAATCAGTTTCCCAGCTGCCCCAAGTCATGTGACTTGTGCTCTGCTATACTTCAGTCACTCTTTACTGCTGTACTGCAAGTTGGAGTGATATGACCCCCCTCCATTTCCTCCCCAGCAGCCTAACAACAGAACAATGGGAAGGTAACCAGATAACAGCTCCCTAACACAAGATAACAGCTACCTGGTAGATCTAAGAACAGCACTCAATAGTAAAAATCCAGGTCCCACTGTGGCACGTTCAGTTACATTGAGTAGGAGAAAAAACAGCCTGCCAGAAAGCAGTTCCATCTTAAAGTGCCGGCTCTTTCTGAAAGCACATGACCAGGCAAAATGACCTGAGACGGCTGCCTACAAACCAATATTACGACTTAAAAAAAATACACTTGCTGGTTCAGGAATTACATTTTAAATTGTAGATTCAATTATTTGCACTGTAAACTGTGTAATTTAGAAATAAAAAATACATCATAAAATCATGACAGACTCATTGATGTTATTCACCAAGGTACTTGCATCTAAAGATGCTGTTGAGGAACTTTTGTGAAACTTTTAGCGTACTAGTTCTGTCGGCATCCTCTTGGAAGCAAGGATCATGCTGTAGAGGAGTCAATGAAAAACGATCCTCTGTGTGGGCTTTGTTCTCTTTAGCACAGTGATTGCAATATTACACAGAAACAATAATTGCAACTCTTTAATCCATCTTAAAGTATATTATATATCTGCTCCTGTCTAGTAACCTTGATTGTGGCCAGCTGCCTGTGTGCATCATTACTATGTCCTCCTACTCGTTACAGTAAACTGTGGCCATTGTTACACCCTCTAATCACACTTGTATGTAGTCTGGGTCATTTAGGTGTGTTCCTGTATGTGCTGACCTCTCCCAGACTCCTGACTCAGCTGCATCTGGTTAAGCTTCTGCCTCTTCCTCCTGATCCTTCCACTAAATAATCTCTAGTGAAGTGTGGGACACTAAATAGCATCTGTAAAATGCAATCCCATTGAAACCATGGCATTGAGTGATCAGCAGTATATATATATATATATATATATATATATATATATATATATATATATATATATATATATAAAACAAACAAGGTAAAGTTGTGCTCACCACTAATTTTTAAAACCAATAGGCGGGGGTGCAGGGTTGAGTGCAGAGGACCTCTTTTATTATATATATATATATATATATATATACACAACAAACAAGAAAAAGTTGTGCTCACCACTAATTTTTAAAACCATTAGGCGGGGGTGCAATGAGGCTGTGACCACAAAATACATATAGACAAATGCAAGAGGTCCTCTGCACTCAACCCATTATCAATATATTTAAGACATTGAGACGTTCTGTGCATACAGCTACTAAAAAATGCCTTACCCTTTAAACAACAGGGATTGTTTGTCCATATATTGCAATATATTTAAGCTGGCCAACTATGTCAAAGTCATCCCATGTCTGGCCAGTCCTACTCTCAATTTTCATCTGATTCATTAAGAATTCCCTTACTTCATTAAACATTTTACAAAGGGACTAAGTTTTACCTGCAACTTACTTGCTGCTTTCAAAGTAAAACTCCCAATCAAACAATATAAGCGTTATTCGCACTCACCGGTGAGGATAAGTGGCCTGTGTGCAGCGCCCCGAATCCGAAGCTTGGGGTGAATTGCAAGGAAATCTTTGAGTGAGCACGCACTCCTGCGACACACCAAACTGGATGAAATCTCGATCTTTATTCCATGCCTATGATTACGTATCTCTTGATAAGAAACGCGTTAAGACATTTGTATTTCGAATAAAGATCGAGATCTTATCCAATTTGGTGTGTCGCTCATTCAATCATTTCCTTGCTATAGGAAAACTTTTCTGAAGACAGATTTCATAGACTGACTTACTTTGGACTCTGACCATCAGCAACTATTTTTCAACAATGACATATTTAGCTATGAACAGAGCTAACGTTATATAGTCATATTAAAGACGTAGGGCAAGAAAGGCATGCAGTGATTTCCAATAATATTTTGTGCAGACTCCTGGATGACAAATCTACACACATCTGATCTGGTCTGGTAGGCGCCCCTTGCAGATGGCTGATGATTCAATACATGCATTGAGGGTTTCACTAGGCTGGCAGGGCACTGAGTAAAAACCTGGTGGGTCCCAGCTCTCCTGGGTCAACTGAGGGACTGGCAGGTGGTGCATTGGGAGGGAGCAAGCGGGCAGGTGACATTTTGGGAGCAAGTGGGTGGGCATGCACACGAGAGTTTGCCATTGGGGGGTTTGGAGGAGTGGACCCTTAAGTTTAGGATGTGGGGGGTCCCAGACCCCCAAGTTTGACCCTGCATGAATCAGATTGGGATACTGTCCAATTCAAGTTTTGGTTTAAGCCACTTTGATGTATTAAGACCAGAGAATGATCAGACTGCAAAGTTTATGTACATGAGTGTGGTATAAGGGGCTGGCATGACTTTAGCAGCAAATACATTATTCTTATAACTAGCATGTTGACTAATTGTCTAAAATGATAATATTGATAAAACGGGAGGCGGGCAGGTCAGTTTGCAACTGGGAAATCAGATTATTGTACTGTAGATAATCAGAGACTTGTCTTGATTTGTGTTTCAGACAACATTTAGTGCAGTAGTAATTATAGAACATTTCTCAGACTTTGCAATTTACTCTGCTGACTCACAGAACTAAACATGTAAAGTTCCTTGGACTGTAAATATAAAAACAGTTATTTCCTCTATTCAACATTCTTTATTTAATCAAGGCAGGGTTTGCTTCCCCTCGGAGGTAAGATTAGTTATAAACCAGCCTCTGCCTCCAGTCAGTAACGGACTCCAAGAGGCCTATTTATCATGCTGTACAAAAAATGGAGTGAATGTTGCTCAGAGCAACCAATGAGACGTTAGATTTGCTTTCTAACTGTTGACAACTAATTGCTGATTGGTTACTATGAGCAACATCACTGGCAATACTTCACTCCACTTTTTACACAGAATGATAAATAGCCCCCAACTGTTCTGAAAGATTTTGTGCACTGAGACCGTTAAAAAGTTATTTGGTACACTGTTTGGAAATAATTTTAAATTGCTTCGGTCACTTTCATGTGTTAAAAATTGCACCACAAATTTGCATTTGGGTTCAGATCAGGGTTGTGCCATTGTGGGACATTTACCTTTCTGACTTTGACTCTCTTCGATTCTTTGGTGTTTGACATTAACTTTTGCCAAACTATAGGTTTTAGAAACTTGACAATCTGGCAATCTGGACAGCTAAGTGGCAAAAGAGATTCAATGTCATGTACCTGGCAACTAAGCTGGTAAAAGATATGGAAAATCTAAGCCATGAGCAAAGACTGGCCGAACGCTGGAAATGTTCACGCTGGAGAAGAGGGGCTTAAGGGGTGATATAACTATGTATAAATATGAGTGGATCATATAATAATCTCTCTAATGCTTTATTCACCAGTAGGTATTTCCAGCTGACATAAGGTCACCCATTCCGTTTAGAAGAAAAAGTTTTTTTTTTATTACCGTGAGAGCAGAGTTCTCTCCCTGAATCAGTGGTACTGGCTGATACATTAGATAGCTTTAAGAAAGGGTTGGATGGTGTTTAGCAATTGAGGGAATACAGGGTTATGGAAGATAGCTCATAGTACAAGCTGATCCAGGAACTAGTCCAGTGGCCATCTTGGAGTCTGAAAGGAATTTTCCCCCTCTGAAGCAAATTGGAGAGGCTTCAGATGGGGTTTTTTGCCTTCCTCTGGATCAACTAGCGGTTTATATATAGATTTAAAAGGTTGAGCTTGATGGACGTGTGTCTTTTTTTGACCTAACTTAAGATGGCCATACACGGGCCGATAAAAGCTGCCGACAGGTCAAGTTGGCAGCTTATTGGCCCGTGTATGGGGATCTCTGACGGGCTTTACCGATCGATATCTGGCCGAAAGTCGGGCAGATGTAGATTGGGCGGGACTAAAAATCCCTGCGATCTGACCGCTCGTATCTCCTCTATTGTGCTCCGATCTTTGGGCCCTAGGGCCCATGATCGGATCCCCCCGATATCGCCCACCTCAAGGCAACATCGCCAAACGAGCGGATCTCTTCATGTATGGCCACCTTTACTATGTCACTATGTTACTATGAAACCTGAAACAGACGCTTGAGAGGATATCAGTTGATGTTGGAGATGCATAGATAGAAATTACTTAGCTGCAAAACCTGTTTGGGGCCAATACCCACCAAACCTTGGGAGAAAGCATCTCTTTCACACACTTCTGTAGAAAATGTAAGGGCACCTTAATTGAGTCTATAGCTCTATAACTACAGCAATCACATGGATTTCGTTTCTATACATTATCCCTCAATGAATGCTCAGTGCACAAATGCACTCATTCCTTTTACTTACAAATCCATATGTAAAGGGGCAAAGTACCCTCTAGTGGTTATCTTTTGCAATTCTGTTAGTGTACATGCACTGAATTTCACCACAAATGTGTGTTTGCATGTATATAATTCTACTTGTGCACTCATTGCTGTACATAAAAAAATAAAATAACGTACTATCTTTCCCAATCTCTTATTTTTACATTATAAACTGTAACAAAAGCCTTTAGAACATGTTGCATTGGAAAATGGAATTCAATGAAAAGAAACTTACTTTACCCAGGCAGGACAATATTGGCCAATTTTGCAGAGTGCAGGCTGGTTTTAGGGTTAGACGTAAGGTCTTTGCTTTGCACAAGGGAAATAAGGAAATTTTATATTGTGTAAAAAGCAGATTTTTTTTTTTTTTTATTATCAGGGATATCCAGCCAGAAGCAAATCTTTGGCTTTCAGGGGAGATTGAAATAAGACATTCCCATCATGTTTTCCTTACATTACATTTTTATTAATTTGTAAATAAAAAACATAAATAATGTCTCAGAATATCACTCTCTACATCATACTAAAAGTTAATTCAAAGGTGAACAACCCCTTTAAGCTTTGACAGTTGTATCGTATTCTAGAAACAATATAAATCTGCAAAACCGGAGCCTCCGATGTGACTAAAATAGTGAACACTTTTAAAGCTTGCTGACAAAAGAAGTGGTATCATTATCCGGGGCAATTATATGAGGGCAGTGTCCCTTAAACTGATGCTTCCAGTTGTGATTCATGCTGAGATAATGCATACTCAAAAGCATTTCACCTTTTTAGGGTAAGGCCACAAGTAGAGATTTCGGGGAGATCTGTCGCCTGGCGACTAACCGCCGCGACGAATCTCCCCCCGACGTAAAGTCGCCTGCGCTTATTCACACGCGGCAATGCGATTTTAAAAGTCGCTCAAAATTGCCTGTCGAGGCGATTAGTCGCCAGGCGACAGATCTCCCCGAAATCTCTACGTGTGGCCTTACCCTAACAGACATGGATGGAACAAAGAGAGCTACAGAACAATCTCAACAACTTTAGAACTACCTATAATCAAAAGGAGACAAGTAGAGTAAGATACAAATCTGTCTTGCCAACCACAGAACTATACGGCAATGAGTGAGTACCAGCATTTCCTATGTTTGGGAGGACAAATAATAGTTATGAAGGATGGAGTACCAAAAAGCAAAGTGATATAGAGCTAGGGTTGTCACATTTCCTGGAAAAAAAATCCCAGGCACCACTTTTTAGAGTGCAGTTAGTAATAATAATAATATTTAAACTGGGCACCTATAGTGCTACAAATCCTATTGCTGTAGGGGAATGAAAACAGAGCTGGCAGTAGCCCTTCCAACACTTTCTCTCATCTCTGTCCCTTTAAATCAGGCACCTATTTAGTTCTACCTATACTAGTTCTCTAGGAGAATGAAAGCAGAGCAGGGAGTAACCCATATAGCACTTTCCTCTCATGTCTGTGCCTTTATATTGTCTGTGCCTTTATATTAGGCAGTGGCGTAACTACACAACAATGAACCTGGGTGTAGGATGTGGCAAAACTCATCCCCATACTGCTGTCCGCCATAAAATGTATCACTGCTCCAACAGGCCACAACAGTTTGGCTAAGGGTAGTTACACCACTTATATTAGGCAACTATTTAGTGCCGCCTATAGTGTATCTGTAGAGGAATGAAAGAAGAGCAGGCAGTAACCCTTCCAACACTTTACTCTCATCTCGGTCCCTTTATGTTAGGCACCTATTTCTACCAATACTAATTTTCTAGGGGAATGAAAGCAGAGCAGCAGTGACCCTTCCAATACTTTCCTCTTATCTCTGTCCCTTTATATTAGGCATCTGTTTAGTTCTACCTATACTAATTCTCTAGAGAATGAAAGTAGAGCAGACAGTAACCTTTCCAACACTTTCCTTTCATCACTGTCCCTTTATATTAGGCATCTATTTAGTTCTACCTATTACCATATTCATTTTTAGGGATGCGCCAAATCCACTATTTAGGATTCGGTTTGGTATTCGGCCGAATCTTTTGCAAAGGATCCGGGAGTTCAGTCGAATACCAAACCGAATCCTAATTTGCATATTCAACTTAGGCGTGGGAAGGGGAAAACATTTTTTACTTCCTTGTTTTGTATCAAAAAGTCATGTGATTTCCCTCCCCGCTCCTAATTTGCATATGCAAATCAGAATTTGGTTGACCGGGAAGAATCCTGCTGGAAAAGGCCGAATCCTGGCCGAATCCCGAACTGAATCCTGGATTCGGTGCATTCCTTTTGGCAGGTTATAAAAGTTTGAAAATATTTCACCTTATCTAAACTGTTACAATTACTTATTTTCTTATCTCAAAATTGTTACAAAGTATCTTATTTACACCTGTTAGCTGTTCTGGGCTCTCTGCCAAAAGCCAATTAAGTTAGAAACTTTGTTTCTTTTTCTGGCTGTTCAGTGCAGAGAAAAGAGGGACTTTACAGTACAAATGAGGGACTGCAGGTTGAGCTGTCAAAAGAGGACAGTTGTGAGGTATGTAGCAAGTGATCTCTGAACTGTTGAGGGGAATCCTCACTTATGTGGCATTATAAAAATATAATTGACCTGTATACAGAAATTAATGTGGCCACAGCACAAGATGGTGAATGAATATATTTCCTTAATAAGAGGGGCTATGTTACCCATATATGCCCCCAACTAAGTTATGCAAATAAAAAAAAAAACATATTCACAAAATTAATTTTCAAGGTTGCAGCAAAGTAGGAAAAACACGGCAGTTAACGGGAAACGCTGATTAGATGAAAAGAGCATTCAGTTCTGCCGGGGATGAACATAAAATGCTAATTGCAGGTTTTAAAAGCAAAACACAAAATGTCTGAATCATTTTAATGGAAGCACAAAACTTTATGAAGTGGAAAGTTCCTTATTTTGTTGCTTTTCAGACAAATCTATTCTGGACGCAATGTTTAAAATGGTCGAAAATTGCCATCATTCAGCTTTTGTATATACAATATTGGTTGCAACTTAGAAATGTCTCTCTGTATTGTATATTCACATAGACTACCCATTATCCAGAAAGCTCCGAATTACGGGAAGGACGTCTTCCATAGACTCCAAGTATGTTCCAGGCCTCGCAGCATTTTTCAAATTTAGTTGGAAATTTATAAAAATTAAAAAAATCTGTACAGTGTATTTTGCTCATGAGAAGTGTTTCTTGGTCTTTTTCATTCTTTGGTCACTTGGATTCTCTTGAATGTGCAAGTGCCTAGAAATGATTCTTGCATTCCAGGGTTCCCTCCTAAAGTGCTGGCATAAGTCACATGACCAGGGGCACCTGGGAAATTGACAAAATGGCTAGCCCCATGTCAGATTTCAAAACTGAATATAAAAAAATCTATTTGCTCTTTTGAGAAATGGATTTCAGTGCAGAAGTCTACTGGAGCAGCACTATTAACTGATGCATTAAAAAAAAAAAACAAGATAAAAAAAACATGTTTTCCCATGACAGTTTCCCTTTAAGTAAATAAACTGGAGAAATGGAGAGATAAAGCACAATTGAAACTGTTGGATAAATTCAGGGTCAGGGGGACTCAAGCTACAGGGTCTGCTGAATGGTGACCAGATTTTTATTCGAAGAACTGAGTAAAATTGCTAACGAGGAAAAGGATTCAATCTGCAGGGAAAAGGTGTTCTTTTTTTTCTTGGTTGACAAATAAAATTAGCATTGTAAATTTTGATGTGTCTTCCCTTCAATGTCCTTCATCGGGTGGGCAAAAATATTGCTGATTGCAAGCAGGGGCATTGACTTGACCCACCACCTCTTTTGCCCAATGTGGTTGGGTCCCCTGAAGGCAATAGGCACCCAGATTGTCCTTATTTTAATGCTCCACTAACTGCAAGCTTATAAAGGTATAGATGTCTGCCCTGTTAATCTAGAATTCCATCCTTAAATTCATATAATTTAATCTTTAAGACAGCCCACACCTAATACACTACTTTGGCAGGAAGCAAAACAAAAAAACTGTAGGGGACTGATAAATAAATAAAATAAATTAAAAATAAATAAAGTTTCCCCATTTAGCGTGCAATCACTTAGTGCCCAATGAAGGGCCCCTTAGTTTATACAGGAGCTAGACCCTTCTTCCTGAGTCAGAGCATGACCCATAAAGTTCTATAGCTTGGCCACTAGATATTATATAAACTGAACATGCACACATGTGCTCAGGGTCTATTTTACCAGCCCCCCCCACCTGAACAGGCAGGAAGGGTGCAGTGGAACCTAGACAGGTCAGGTCTTGTCAGAATAAGCTACTCACCATAATAGATCACTCCAGGGGGGAAATTCACTAAGCGGTGAATATTCTGACCTGGCGAAGTAATGTCTAGCGTAATTGGTAACGTTCAGTAAAATGGTCATCTTAGTGAATTAGGCGAAAGGGTGCGAAGTAGTTCTAGTCTATCTACTTCACCGTGTTAGTGAATTTGGGAATTGACGTCACGCTGGCGAATTAGCACTAGCGTTAGACGCTTCGCGCTTTAGGGAATTTGCCCCTATGTCTGTCCAAGAAATTATCCAAGCCGCTCTTAAAGGGCACCTATTGGGGTAAAATGATACCCCCAACCAAAAGTGCGGGCTAATAGAGCCCGCATTCCGGTTGGGGGTTTCACTGTTTTTTTTTTTTAAATATGCCCCTCGCAAGCGCTAGCGGCCCCGCTCCGGGAGGGAGCTCCCGGAGCAAGCAGCCGTATCTCCATAGGCGCGCGTCTTAATGACGTCACGCACATGCGCAGAATGAAAAGCTGCCTAAATTGAGGCCGCTTTTTCATTCTGCGCATGCGAGCCTAAGGAGAGACGGCTGCTCGCTCCGGGAGCTCCCTCCCGGAGCGGGGCCGCTAGCGCTTGCGAGGGGCATATTTTTTTAAAAAAAACTGTGAAACCCCCAACCGGAATGCGGGCTCTATTAGCCCGCACTTTTGGTTGGGGGTATCATTTTACCCCAATAGGTGCCCTTTAAAAGCATCAACAGAATGAGCCATCACAACATCACCCGGCAGTGCATTCCACAACCTCACTGTCCTCACTGTGAAGAACCACCTACACTGCTTCAAATGAAAGCTCTGTTCCTCTAGTCTGAAGGGGTGGCCTCTGGTGTAGTGAGCCTCTTTATGGGTGAAAAGGTCCCCTGCTATTTGACTATATTGTCCTTATATTGCACATCTCTGCTTTCTTAATTTTCAAGAAAAGAACAAACTAACATTCAGTGTTAACAGTGTAAGAGAGTGGTTATAGAGTAGTGGTTATCATTGCTGCATTGCAGAACTGAATCCCTGAGTTTGATTCCAACTTGGGTTCTACCTGCAAGGAGTTTGCATTATGTCCTTATGTGTAGGCTTCATTTCACCCTGGCGAAAGGGTGCAAAGTTGCGCTAGTCTATCTACTTCGATAGCAAACATTCGCCAGAGTCGGTGTTAGTGAATTTGTGAAGCTACGATTTGACGTCACGGTGGCGAATTAGCGCTAGCATTAGATTTGCCTATCCACACAAATGTTCCTTGTTCCTGCTTTATATTGACAAACTCCTGTGTGAACTGTATTCTATAATAAGTCATTTCTATGGTTAAGTTATAAGAACCACTAGCACCCATTTATTGTGTGCTGAATGTAATTGTAGTTGCACTACACACTGCCTCCACACTGTTGTGAGGGCCCACATCTAGGGTTGCCACCTTTTCTTGAAAAAAATACCGGCCTACCGACAGCTTTATCTTTTTTTCCCTATTTATAACAATGGGTTCAACCATCAAAAATACTGGCCAGGCCAGTAAAATACCAGCCAGGTGGCAACCCTACCCACACCTGAGTACAAGGTTGGACTGGGGGCCCACTGGGGCTTCTGCCTCAGCGACCCCCTCCAAACCCAGGGGATGCGGCCTCAGCAGTTCGTCAAACCCACCCGGGGGGAAACGTCAGTGCGCATACTGCTTTTGCCGCGAGGAAGAAAACCAGGGTGGGGATCTGGGCCACTGGATTTTGGGGCCCACTGGGGTTTTTCCCAGTGTCCTGCCGGCCCAGTCCAACCCTGTCTGAGTATCTTGAGTTTCATCTGAGCAGATTTATGGTAAAGCCTCTAGCTCAGGAGAAAAGGTGTTGTTCCATTTTAATATAGCCTTACTAAGCAAAGCAAACAATAACCAAGCTTCCAGCCTTTTCTATTTGAGGTTTATCTTTAAAGGGGGATTCAATCCCTCGGGCACTAGCCTCCAAAGTAGCCCCCCTCCCCCCCGACCTACCTCTCCCCGCGGGCATATGCCCCTAAGTGGCTACTTACCCCTCCATGCAGGTTCCCGGGCTGCAACACCTTCTTCCTGGATCCGTTGGCGCTTGGCGGTGCATGCGCAGTAGGAAGCATTTGCAAACTTCGTGAAGTTTTGGCGCATGCATAGTAGTACAAACCGGCGTCCCACTGCGCATGTGCTGCCAAGCGCCAACGGATCCAGGAAGACGTTGCTGAAGAAGATGGCACCCGGGAACCTGCACGGAGGGGACCTGCATAGAGGGGTAAGTAGCCACTTAGGGGCATTTTCCCGCAGGGAGAGGTAGGCTGGGGGAGGAGGGTGGGGGGCCTACAGGGGGATGGGGGGAGGAGGTTAGCGCCCAAGGCATTGAATTCCCCTTTAAAACATGCCAGTGTCACTTTAACAAGACAGCTGAAAATGGATTCCAAATCCATATATTTATTGTTTAATATCAAAATATTTACAGTATTTCTTCATATAAAGTGCTGTATTCTGTAACATTGCTTTGGTGCAGCCAGTTCAGGAAGAGCGCTTGGGAATCAGTAAAGACATTTCACCTTGTCATTGCGACACCGATAAATTGTATTGGAAAACTGCAGTCTTGAAAATGATCCAATGATATGGCCCTGTTTTTTTCTAAAATGAATCTCATTATCAAGGCTGTTTGTCGCTCACAACAGTTCTCCATTAGCAGAACATGAGATGTGAGAAATGAAATGAACAGGGGCTGAACCTGTCGACTACAATCTGTACCTGATAGTCTGCAGTTTATTTGTTTGCCAGATGTAACAGCTTTGAAACGTTACCCTTGTTACTCTTGTTTATATGGTAGATTGAAATTTGTGCTCATCAGATGTGGAGATTCTGCTCTGATCTCATTCAAACCTACAATCTTCCCCATCAAAATCCCCAGGTAGAATCCAGTGGAATGAACCCAAGCTCGTTTTTAAAAATGTAAACATAAACTAAAAAAAAAGGAAACTGAATATGCATTTGTGGTTTGTTAACATCTACTCAAAATATATATATGTAGGAAATCTCTTGTCCAGACTGCTCGGGACCTGGGGGTTTCCAGATAACGGATCTTTCTGTAATTTGGATCTTCATACCTTACATCTACTAGAAATTGTGTAAACATTAAATAAATCCTTGCCTCCAGTAAGGATTCATTATATCTTAGTTTGGATCAAGGACAAGACACTGTTGTATTATTACCGGTATGGGACCAGAATGCTCGGGACATGCCGTTTTTCCAGATAGCAGATCTTTCTGTAATTTGGATCTTCATACCTTACATCTATTAGAAAATCCTGTAAGCATTAAATAAAACCAATTAGATTTTTTTGCCAATTTTATCTTACTTTGGATCAAGTATCGGCACTGTTTTCGGATGATTTGGATAAACTGGAGTCTATGGGATATGGTATTTCTGTAATTAAGAGCTTTCTGGACAATTGGTTTTCCGGATAACGGATCTCATACCTGTACAGCGAAAAAGGATATCATTTATGAAAAATTGGATTATTTGGATAAATAAAATGGAGTCTATGGGAGACAGGCTTTCCATAATTCAGATCTTTCTGGATAACAGGTTGCCCTTTTAACTAAATTCCTTGGTTGCTGTGCAGACACAGCAGAGAGCTTTGCTCCTCTAGGTGCATCTTGATATATCTGCTGCAGAACAAAGAACTTTCAGCGCAGCCTAATTGTGTGCCCTGTCGGCACATTACCTACAAAAACAACTTAGAATTCGCAGTATATTCTCAGCATATAAAACACTCAAAGAAATTAAAAGCAAGGGTTTTACAGGATAAACCTCATTTATAATTGCAGAGCTCAAAATGGAAATGAGCAAAGATCCAAAACAGGGTGGCTCTGTTTTAAATATACTTGCTCTATGATGTAGGCAGCTCATTTTAATTTTTTGTGTTTTGTCTTTTTGTTCAGGGTTGACAACCTGGTTGCTAGGGTCCAATATACCCATGTAATCAGGCAATGGTTTGAATAAGAGACTGGAAGATGAAATAGTAATTCAAAGTAACTATCACTGAAAGTGAAGGCTCAGAGATCAGAAGCTTTATCGACTGCTGGGGTCAGTGACCCCCATTTTAGAGAGGGACGGAGGCAGGATAATTGAAAGACAATAAAACATTGAAAAGTTGAGAGGAATAAGCCCCTCTGTGACTTGTTAATAGTGAACTTAAAGTTGAACTGCCCTTTTTTTTTAAAAAAAAAACACTTTAAAGGAAAATCCAACAGGTAATGAAAAAAACCCCTCCCCCTCCCGTGTGTA
>CM044433.1:22186324-22208117 GCA_024363595.1 Xenopus borealis | reverse complement strand
GGAGGGGGTTCTACACAGGGGAGAGTTTTTTTTCATTACAGGTTGGATTTTCTTTTAAATGCATCAAGGGCCTGTATGGTTTATAGAAATGTAATAGCCAGATAAAAGTTAATCAAAGTCATAGCAATGCCTCCAGTGTCACCTACCTGTTCCCCAAACAGTCCAAGCCCATTCCCTGACCGTAAGGTTCCACCCCACCATCACCCATGCCACTCCCAACATCCTTGTCCCCACCCTCTTTGTCTGGCTTTTGCTGCTGCAAACGTGGCAACCCTGTGTCCCTGGGATGACAGAATATGATACTTTTTTGACTTCTTATAATGGCATTAGGACACAATAAGAAGCCTATTGAAGGTTATAAGGAAGCCTGAGGAAAGCCTGTGAGACAATGGCTGCACAAGAAAGCCTAAAACTGCAAAACGAACCCATTTACATTCTTCTTAGAGATCTGATAAAAAAAAATTAAAATATGTATCTAAATATACATTCGGTTCTTTATATCTCTGTTAGATGCATTCATACAGAAAATAAAAACTAAAGTTAGAATTGCCCTTTTTACTTTTATTTACTCTCCGTAGGCAAGAAAGAACTAGCTGGTTATCTGCTTTAACAATTGATTGTTGAGTATAATTTCTTTCCCCCAAGTAGCAAGACTACAGGAAAGCGTTTGAAGGTCAAACACTGTATATTTTCCGAGCCTAATAGGATTATTTATAAACTGAATAGAATCTGCAAGAGGAAATTGTAATCAAGATGAAATAAATGCAGTTCTCAATGTGTCCACTGGGGTGCGCAAGATCATTATGTATAAACTGTCTCTGCTGCTTTCCATTCCCTGGTATTTATTGAGTGTGATTGTAAACAAATGTAGGTATTTAAATCACTCCCTTACGCACTGTGATAGATATTCCATTTTCCAGTTACTGTAAGTAAAGAGTTGTATCTGCTGCAGGAAAGCACGGCTAATTCAATTGTACTTCGCTGTAAATCTGAGAAAATATTTTTTAACATAACACTGCATTTATGCACAATTAAACCGCGGTAGTGTTATTTTAAGTGCACCAGGAAAAGGTCAAATATACTTTTGATTCTTTTTAATATTTCCTCAAGGACAGACATCCCGTTAAGATATGAATAGTAGCGAAGAAGAGAATGAATGCCAAATGTACCAGTCAAACAAGAACGCTCACAGTTTCAATCAAATCATTTATTTTTGCATAGAAGCTTAAATAATAAATTCAAATGGTTAACAAAAATATTTGTCAGGACCTTTTACTGCTGAATAAAACACTGTATTCCTGCAATGTGGCAAATTATATATACAGGTATGGGACCTGTAATCCAGAATACTGGCATTTTCCTGATAATGGATCTTTCCATTATTTGGATCTTCATAATTTAAGTCTACTAGAAAATCATGTAAACATTAAATAAACCCAATAGGCTGGTTTTGCTTTGAATAAGGATTCATTATATCTTAGTTGGGATCAAGTACAAGCTACTGTTTTATTATTACACAGAAAAAGAGAAAAACATTTTAAACTGGATTATTTGATTATAATGGAGTCTATGGGAAACGGCCTTTTCCATAATTCAGAGCTTTGTGGATAACGGGTTTCCACATAACTGATCCCATACCTTTATAAATATACAGTATATGTATCGTTTTGATCTCAATATCTACAAGGGACATTTTGGTCCATCATTTTCTTAGCAATGTTTCAGCTGCTTTATTGCGAAGACACCATAAGTCATGTCTAGCACTGACATAGGGGGATATTGGGGGTAGATAAAGATCATTATGGCTACTAAAGCACATTTGCTATCTTTGATAATATAAAAATGGTTTTAGAAACTCATTTTGTGACAAACGATGTAGCTAGAAATATGCGGATGTCTGCTTGTCCAATTTCTCATTTTAAAACCAAAGGTATTAATTTAGGGGCAGCACTAACACAATAGTTTGGTAGATTTCAAAATAGCTTAGAAGTTTTATTAGGCAAGCAAGAAATTTCAACTGAGCATGTGCGAGATTTCAGAGCTGCAGTTGGCTGTGAAGATATAGGTAGGAGGAGTCAGTGAAATCCAAGATGGCTGCCTCAGCTAGAACTGCAGTGGAGATAGGGGAGATTTTGCAGAAGGTATAGTGAGCTGATGATTTACATTATACAAACAATTCTAACTGTTTTAAAAATCAGATTTCTTGAACTTTCACATAGTGTATTTACTTAGTAAATCATTTCAGTTATGATTGGTGCCCTTTAATTTGCAATTTCAAGGGTTGAGAATGGTGAATGATCTCTGTGTTTATGATTATGCAGCATACCTTGTTCATGACACATGAAACAATACCAGTCATATAATTGGTAACTTTTCAAGAGAAAGCACTAAATGACTTGAATCACATCTCTTGCAGTCCAACAGCTTCTGCAGCAAAAGCATAGGCGGAGGGTGATTTTTTCTTTGTGTAGGCTAAGTCTAATGTTCCATGGACAGAAGACACCTGTGATTTTCCACTAGCGGGGAAACAGATGATTCAGCCCCATATTATAAGCATTGGCGAAAGTTGTAATTCACCTGCCTGAGCACACAGGTTTAATTTCTGTCTAAAATGCACTACAACTGAAATATGTCCCATACATATACTGACTTAACAGCTACTAATTGATGGGCCCACATGCTGCATGGTTGAGTACAAATTCATTTTAACTTGATATGGACAAAGCCCAGACTATCTTGAAAATAATATGCATAGCACTCTCCTATTATCAGAATTATAGAAAAAGTTCAGTTCTTTCTCCACATTACTGGAAATCAGGACTAATGATTGGGTTAACATTAAAGCATGTTTATTGTCTACTTTCTCATAAAACACAAGGGATATGCTAACTGTCATTTATGGGAGATTTGATACATAGAAACTTTAATGCAGATATATTTTGGTCCCCTTGCAAAAAACAGTAGCTGTCTTTTCACTGCAGTTTCAAGGTAACACAATATACAGTAGGTGATGTTGAGAAAAAAACTCGCATTCAACCATCAACACAACATTTGTGTGTAAGTGAAAGTTGCCGGACTGATTGGTTAGATACAAAGGGAGGTGAATTGAATTGATACAATAGTTGCTAATATTCCTCATGTACTGCTAAGAAGTGTTTTAACTAATTTTTGCAAAATTTAACAGTTCAGATGCCCCTGGCTCATGGAGCTGCCAGACTGAAACCACAGAGGTAACGAAAATTAAACTTTGAACTTCAATTTTGGTAAAAAGTAAAAGTAATTGAAAAAAGTCTTTGTTTATGGTGAACAAACTGAAAATAACTCAACTGAAGGAAGTGTTTGGATGGCGAAAAACCAGTCGCCAATATCCAATCACAATTCAATAACAGTGGTTCCGTTGAACTATTCAGGTAGCTGTTGCCTGAAACTCACAGAGGTGTGAAATAGAGATATGGTCACAATAGCACCATAAGAGCTGCATCGCACTTCACCCTTTTTTTCAGATAACACCTACCTGAATAGATCAATGGGGCTACCATTGAACATTGATGGTATTTATTTTGTGTGCAATATAAGTATGAAATAATACCCACATACCAGACAAGCAGGCAGAGGATAAGCAGATGCTTTGCCTTTTGGCCCTGATCCCCAGAACAAACAACCTTCCTGGGTAAAAACTCAGTCTCACCTATTCCCTAACTGTGCTTGGCACACACAGATCAACTATTAAGCTTTCCCATCTGAAATGTGACATCAGGTTGACATCACTGGTGTTACAGCAGCACCCCTTGCCCCTTTCCCAGACAAAATCAAATAGACACATTGGATTTAAATTTTTAATTTTATTTTTCTTTGACTTTGGCTCCAAGCCTTAATAAAAATCTGCCTATGAGCAAGAGTAAATGTATGTTTCACAGCGGCTTTAGCGCCTCATTTATTAAATAATCAACTGATAACAATCACAATTAATTGCTGTCTGTAAAAATAATAACTGTTCTTATAGATATTAACTCTTCTCTTTGAATTTGTGCGAAAGGGATATTAAAAAAACTCCCACTAGGTGAGAGGTACCAGAACTGTCAGTGCAATCTGGCGTATTCCTCAGCTGTTCCTTTCACTGTTTAACAACACCTGGGGCCTGAGCTTGATTGAAACAGAATTTAGAATAGAAAGAAGGAAATCATTACCCAGCACAATATTACAGATTCTCAATAACCAGCTCTTTTTCTGATAGGAACACATAGAAAAATGTACCTCTATTGTTTTTTTTAATATTAGCTGCTATTTTTCATTTATATTTCATTCCTTACAGACAGAAACAAAGTGTTTTCCTTCTTTGCCAGTGATTTATGCCTAAGGGCATTGTCCCTGTTACTACACAGTAAATGACATTTATCTCTTCATGTTAGGGCATGGGTAATCCATGATTTACAGGTGGACATTAATGATCTTATTTATAAAAAAATTAATTTATGAGGTGTTTTTATATTTTAAATTAACTCACAACACTCCAATGTGTGCCCAATTATTAAAAAATCCAAATATAAATAACTCGATTAAATGCAATTGTGGGGAAAAACTCCAATACCTTGAATTTTTGAGATTATAAACTCAAAAAAATAAAACCTTGATTTTGAGTTTACTAGCTCAAAAAAAATCGAAATACTTGAATTTAAAAAAATGGCTTGAATTTTGCCTAGGGCAACTCCCATTGATTTCTACATGGACATAAGCAAGCTTTTACATGTCAAAGTTTTACATTCAAGTTTATTGAGCTTTTTTGTGCTTAATAAATACCAAATATTCGATAAATCAACTGTAAGTTTTTGTGCAAAAAAATCTAAATGCTGGCAAAAATTTTAATTTGAACATTGATAAATCACGCCCTAAATAACCATTCACCCTTATGGGCAGCCCCACAGTTATGGTTTAGAGCAGGGCTGTCCAACTGGCGCCCCCCTTGTGCTGCCCCCCCATATGAAAGTCTGCCTGCTGTGTTCGCTCACCACGTGTAAGTTTTAAAAGGTATCACTACAGAGATTAACTGGCCCATGCATTGTTTAAACCTCAAATTCACACTGTAATCCCCTGTATTGTTCACACATGTAATTCCCCCTGCATTGTGCACCTTTTCACACTTTATACAAAATACTAATGGGGCACCAGCACTGTGTCACTGTATGTATCACATCATAGAGTGGTCCTTATGAGCTTTCCGGTCTACTGCGCTGTGCTGCCTTCCCTATGATCCCTGTGTGTGCCATACTCTGCCTGCCCTATGCTCCTGTTTGTACCATACTTTGCCTGCTCTTTGCACCCTGTGTGCCATACTCTGTCTGCCCCATGCTCCCTGGTATACCATACTTTGCATGCCCTATGCGCCCTTTGTGTGCCAAACTCTGCCTGCCCTATTGTCCTTGGGTGTGCCATACTCTGTGTGTGCCATACTCTGTCTGCCTTAGGCTCCCTGTGTGTGCCATTCTCTGCCTTCCCTATGCTCCCTGTGTTTACTATACTCTGCTTGCCCTATGCTCCTTGTGTGTGCCAAACTCTGCCAGCCATATTGTCCTTGGGTGTGCCATACTCTGTGTGTGCCATATTCTGCCTGCCCTATGCTCGCTGTTTGTGCCATACTCTGCCTTCCCTTTCCTCCCTGGTGTGCCATACTCTACCTGTGTGTGCCCTGCTCTGCTTGTTGAGCATAAGTTTGATATTTGTTCTGGGGGTTTGTTAGCATTTTAAAATTATAGTTAGGGGCCCCTAAGGTGTTTAATCATATACTGGGGGGGTTATCCTCAGGGGAATAGGAGGCATATGGATTTAAGGGTATGTCTTAATATGACAACTTCACATATGAGTGATAAGTGATATCCCTGCATTGAGCATCAACCATTTGGTTTTTTGGTGTGCTACCACAATTAATGTGGAGATGGTCTTGTTGTAACATGGGTGTGGTTTATAGTGGGTGTGGTCTAGAAACAGGGAGTGGCTATCACTGGCTTCCAATTATCGGCTCTCCACCATGTAGACCAGAAAAATTCTGGCCCTAGGTACCATAGAAGTAGGACAGCACTGGTTTAGAGAATTCTAAATACAGTACTTCTGTCTTTGGAAAATCACTAAAACTAGACAGTCTTTTTTTAATGTTCAGGGAACACAGGTGGAAACCAAAATGAGACACAACATGAATGAAAAATTCAATAAATCTGTCTGTCCAATAAAGCAACAAAGACCACTCTACTGAGAGGGGGAAAAGGCTCAATTATGGGCCTATTTTTTTTCTAAATATAATTTTTTTTATTCTCTAGAATTCAAAAAATTTCACATTCATTATGGGGCAGATGTATCAAGGGTCGAAGTGAAAATTCGAATTCGACTTGCGAGGCAACTTCAGGCGACTTCGGAAAATTAATCTGCGCATGTAATTAGCGCTGGCGATTTTTCATTTTAAGTCAGAGTCAGGAAAGGCTTTTGAGGTGATAAGTCGCCAGGCGACTCACTCTCCCAAAATAGCCTAGTGTGTCACAGCCCTAACTAGAAAAAAAGGTGTGTTTTATCATTACAGTCGATAACTTACAAATTACTTGTCAGTATCTGGTAATATGAAACCGAATCTTAATTAACTGAAACAAATACGTACAAACACTGATGGGCAATTGCACTAAAATACAACTTTACGAGAAGTTAGTTCTAAATTCCTCCCCCCCCCCCAAGTTGAGATCCATTCTTTGTCACTTTCTCTCTTGAGCAAATAGATGGAATGTGAATGTGGAACAAAGCTTCTATTTGAGTGTAAAATCGTCATTAGAAGAATGAGCAGGGACAATGTGTAGGAATCACAGGAAACATCAGCTGAAATCTCTGCAGATATACAGTAGGTATTATTTTCACAACTTCCCCATGAGGGTTGATCCAAGAATAAGTGACTTTATATTTTCAAACAACTGTAAATCAGTCTGTTTTGTTATTAACAACTGATCTAAGCTTTTTATTTTCCTTACATGTGATATGCAAAGTAAGGTTCATATTCAGTATTTGGACCAACAGTGGAGTATTATGTGCAGTCTTTTTTTTAGACATAGTAGGTAATTCATGTTAAAGAACTGCCTGCAAAATGTCACATATCTTTGAGTTCCATTTCAGCCACTTCCCCAAGGAATACAGTGTGGACTGCATTTTATTTTAGCGCTGTATTGGCAAGGGGAGGGTGGGAGGAACATGGGCATCTCCCCACCTGCCTCCTAACTTACCCTTTGTTAGTCAATAAGGACAAGGCTGTCCTGTGCCTCATTTCGCTGCTCTCTTTGTCAAGTGCCAGATTTTGAATCTGGCACTTGGTGCAGAGTGTAGCATTCTCCAGAGCACATTGGTATAACAACTGGGGCAGTGAAGGTGCTATTAAGCTCAGGCCTGCTCCCCCTTGGGGTCATCTGAAGAACTGAAAGGAATTTCTTAATGCGTGTGCATGTCCAGCTACCTGGATCCTTCACCCAGACCAAGCCAAGATTCCAGTAACATAACTACTTTCTACCCCACAAACTGCTTTGAGACCATTTATGCTTCTGCCTCCCCACGGGGTCTGCTGTGAGATAGTAGCTCCACTGCAAGGATTTCTTCTGTAGTGCTATTGCTTGTTTAAGGGACAGTAAAAATTAAACAGGGGAATGTAATATAAGTCGGTAAGGAAAAAACTATTCGCAATGCGAAAAGTTATGCCTCTGTGAGAACAATTTTTGCTCTGCGCAAATTTAATATAGCTTTTGCGAAACCGGAAACTGTTTTACCGACCACTTCCGACAGTGGAAGAGAGTTTGCGAATTTTACAGCTTGCGCCAATGCGCAGTCAATGTAATAAAACTTCTTACTGAAAAAGTCATTATGTTTGCTCCTAAAGATTACGACACCTTCAAGCACTTCTTAAGGGTGGGCAAATTAAAAGTCGCAATGCGCAATTAAAAGTCGCATTGCGTAATTAAAATTCGCAATGCAATAACAGTTTAAGGAACAATATTACATTGCGAGATGTGGATTTTTAATCTTATTGATGCGCACTCTTTTGCTCTTTGCGAATTTAATTACATTCCCCCCAAAGTGTTTTAAAGGTATCACAATATAATACGGCATTGCATTCCACTGGTACAACCAATGTGTTTGCTTTAGAAACACAACTACAGTTTATATAAAAAAAGCTGCTGTGTAGCCATGGGAAAGAACAGGATACACAACAGATAACAGATATGGTCTGAAGAATCCCATTGTAAAACTACAGAGCTTATCTGTTATCTGCTGTGTATCCTGTACCTTTTCTCATTTTCAGCATTGAATGGCTGCCCCCATGGCCACGCAGCAGCTTGTTTATAAAAACTGGTTTAGAGGTTCTGAAGCAAACACACACGTTATACCAGTGCAGCACAACAGTAAATTATATTTTCATTACTTTAAAATACATTCTTGAGCACTAAGGAGCACCCCTCTATGAATTACATCTAATATAACATGATGTAGGGAAATAAACCACTGGGCCATTATAGTAAAAGAGAACACTGACATCCATGTCTTATAAATGATCTGCTCAAATATCTGATCTGTAGTTAAGAGTTTGGGTTTCTCTAAATATAAACAATTTCCAAATAGACTTCCAGTGTTGATTGCAGTACATAAGAAGGGTAACTAAAATAATGGGGGGTCCAGGTGCTCCAGTCCCAGACCTTCAGCTTGTGGAGGCAATGGACACAGTTGTAGGGCTGGCAAAAACCGGACTTCCATCCAATAGTTGATGCAGTATAAAAAAGTATTTTATTTAACATAAGAACATCTCAAAAAGGTAGCCTCTAATTATGCATTTCAGGTGTTATGAAAGCAATTAAAAATAGGGATGCACCGTATCCAGGAATCGGTTTGTGAATCGTCCAAAAGATTCTGCTTTTTTTAGCAGGATTCGCCTGAATCCAAGTGCCTTGCTGAACCAAATCCGAATCCAAATTTACATTTGCAAATTAGAATTTGGATTAGTTTGGTGTTCAGCTGAATCTTGCACAAAGGATTCCGGATTTTGTGCATCCCTACTTATATTAAAATAAATTAATAATTTGGGGGAGGTCAAATTGTGCCCCCCGCCCTCCACTATCAGGAAATCCCTATACTTTTATAGACATTCTTGAATTCAAACAGCACATTTGAAGTCATTAACATTTGATATCATTCTGTTGTTTCCTGGTTACAGCACGACAGCAACTCCAATAACACTTCCAAATGGGAATCTTTCTTGTGTTCATGCTTAAACTCTATTGCAGAACTCAGGCTCTCTTTTCCAATCTGATCTCCAGAGGGTTGAGCATTGCAAAAGCAGAATTCTTATTCTGGTACTCTCTACTTCAGCTGCGTTTCCAAGGCACAGCAGCTTATATAACTGTTATTGAAATAATTATTAGCTAATGCCCAGGATAATATCAGGCATTATAATCCCTTAATCTCTTTGGAGAATGTTGGCCGTACATGATCCCAAGGTATCCATTTTAACAGTTTAAGGCCACTTGTATCCCTAATCATAAGCCAGCAGGTTTCATCTGGCAGCTCATGCCTTCCTTAACTCATACTCCAGTTGGATCTTCAACAAGAAAGATGCTTGTCTTCATTATAAACTATAGATGCACATGTTTTACATTATTTTAGATGTTTTTTCAACACTTGCTTACTATTCTCTAATGATTATTTGTAAATGAATCATATATGTCCTCCAGCACGGCACGTAACTCTTCCAAGATGCAGAAGACCACCCAGAGACTGAGAAGCCCAACACTGTATTTTCAAAGAATTTTGGTGGCTGCTGAGGTTATCCAATAGGAACCTACCATGAATGCTGCATTTGCAGAGGGCAAACCATGATGTCCCCATAGTCTCTATCAAAAATTAAATATAAAAAAGGTATAGTCATACCACATCATAAAAAATTCTGAATTACAGGGAACTCAATGGAAAAAAGTAGGGGGGTGATGGTGGATGTGTAGCAGTCTGCATATACTGTATGTCAAGCAACAGGCATAATCAAAAAAAGAAATAACTTTCATGCAGATGGCATATGAATTTATTTAAACACAATGCAATAGCATTCCTTGGAACACCACATAGAGTTACATGTTCTCATAAAGCTTGGGGGAAACCGTTGTGATGTTAATGTGTTTCAATTACCATCGCGGTATTCGACTTGCTTCTATAATGATGCCTAATTGGAAGAATATGCCTAAGTATAAATAACGGAACAACTTCTTGAGTAGGAAATACTTCTCCTGCAGGCTGAATAAATTAAACGAGATATGCAGGTATGGGATCTATTATGTAGGTATAGTATGTATAGCTATTTATAGAGACCTGCTATATAAGTCGCTGTGTATTTTGACAGTAAAATAATATAGACGGGGGGCCATTGCAATAAATATGATAAATGTACATTTACAAGACACAGAATGAATGGGATCTGGTCCCTGTTCCCAAAGAATAAACAGGCACAAATAGAGGATAATGTTTTTGCTGCTATTCACAATAGTTGGAGCATTCCCTCAAAAGCCAGCAAAAGTATTGTGTTATGTATACATGTATTTCATTAGCCTTAAAGTGAACTTAAAGGGATCCTGTCATGATCAAAATGCATCAGTTAATAGTGCTGTTTCAGAAGAATTCTGCACTGAAATCCATTTCTCAAAAGAGAAAACAGATTTTTTTTATATTCAATTTTGAAATTTGACAATCAGTCTTTACTGCTGTACTGCAAGTTGGAGTGATATCACCCCTCCCTTTCCCCCACCCAGCAGCCTAACAAAAGAACAATGGGAAGGTAACCAGATAACATCTCTCTAACACAAGATAACAGCTGCCTGGTAGATCTAAGAACAACACTCAATAGTAAAACCCATGTCCCACTTCGTACTCTTCAGTTACATTGAGAAAGAAAAACGACAGCCTGCCAGAAAGCAGTTCCCTCCTAAAGAGCTGGCACAAGTCACATGACCAAGGGCAGCTGGGAAATTGACAATATGTCTAGCCCCATGTCAGATTTCAAAACTGAATATAAATAAATAAATGCTCTTTTGAGAAATGGATTTCAGTGCAGAAGTCTACTGTATCAGGACTATTAACTGATGCGTTTAAAAAAAAAAATGTTTTCCCATGACAGTTTCCCTTTAAGCTTATAGAAGAAGTAGGGTAGAAATACACCACATTATGTTCTGAGGTTCTGTACCAGCCCAAGACAATCTCAGTCCTTTATCAGGGAAGATATATGAATCCAGAGATGCCCCAGTAGCTCCCCATCTTCTTTTCTGCTGATTCACTGATTCACATGCTCTGTGCTGCTGTCACTTACTGAGCTTAGGGACCCACTCATATACTGTATATATAACATATGTAATGATACTAGTCATAACTAGTGCCATTTACATAAAAAATTCAGTCGGCCCTGTAGCTTCACCTTCTATGGCAGACGAACTTCATTTTCTTTTTGATGATTTGTGACGACCCCTAAGCTTAGCTTCTTAACAGCTACCCAGACCACACTGAGCATGTGAGTGTCACTGACCTCTAACAAAATCCAAAAGATAAGTAGCTTCAGTGACATTTCAGAATGCCTGGATGATTTTTATTACAGGTATGGGACCTAATATCCAGATTGCTTGGGACCTGGGGTTTTCCAGATAAGGGATCATTCTGTAAATTTTGATTAACAAACTTTACCAACTAAAAATAATTTATACGTTAAATAAGACCAACAGGATTGTTTTGCCTCTAATAAGGATTCATTATATCTTAGTTTAGATCAAGTACAAGCTACTGTTTTATTATCATAGAGAAAAAGGAAATACTTTTTAAACATTTTAATTATTTGTTTTAAATGGGATGGTTGTCCAGTAATTAGGAGCTTTCTGGATAATAGATTTCCATATAATGGATCCCATACTCGCAAAGTTGTCAACTCCCCTGATTTTATCGGGAGTTACCAGATTTACTGCTGTGTCCCCTGGTCTCCCGTCCACTTAACGCGTTCCCCCAATTTCTGACGATTTTGCACTATTTTCTGGGAACATGTGTGACATCACTTCCTTATAGGGCACTTGCGCCACAAATCCAGAAATTCTCTGCGGTGAAGCTGTTAATAAGCTGAGCTTAGGGTCGTCTCTAATCATCAAGCAGAAAATGATCTTCATCTGTCATAGCAGTAGATGCTACAGGGCTGATTATTACATTCTCACGCAAAGAGCTGCCATGGAATGATAATCTAAATTTCAAATCAGCCTTTTATTAACATTATTATTTACATGTATTTCTATAGCGCCAACTTGTTGCGTAGCGCTGTAAAGTGAATGTGATTATACAACCAAATCACATGAATTACATACATAGCCTTGTATTGTGACTTTCATTTTAGCTTTTTCCAGAAAGCTCTGAATTATGGAAAGGCTTTCTCCCATAGAATCCATTATAATCAAATAATCCAAATGTTTAAAAACGATTTCCTTTTTCTCTGTAATAATAAAACAGTGCCTTGTCCTTGATCCAAACTAAGATATAATTAATCCTTATTGGAAGCAAAACCAGTCTAGTGGGTTTATTTACTGTTTACATGATTTTCTAGTAGACTTCAGGTAAGAAGATTCAAATTGAGAAAGGAAACATTATCCAGAAAACCTCAGGTTAGAGTCCTGCACGGGTCCATTTTTTGCAACCCGTATCCGACCCATACCCGCCACCTGCATTCTTACCCGCATGGACACATTACCTAATCCTGACCCACAAGTACCTTATCTACAAACCAGACCCGCAACCGGGGTCCATTGTAAGTGGAAGTGACATCATCGGAAGCAGAAAAAAATTGTAAAAATAGCTACTGAGGAGACCCGCGGCCCGACCCATGACCCGCAAATCTGCAGAACCGCTGACCCATGTCTGTACCTTCAGAGGACAGATCATCCATGCCAAAGGCCTGTGGTTGCCCGAGGCAGATAGAGAAGCCCAAAACATAAAGTGCAGCATTTTTACCCTTTTTCTTTGTTAAGCTTTAGTTCTCTTATTAGACAGCAATATTTTAGTCCTTCAGTTATGCGCTTTATTTAGCTCACATGCCATAGAGTAAATTCTTACTCAGAATAACCTGCTTTCCACAAGAACCCATAAGAACATTACTGAAAAACCACAAAGGAAAAACATTGGGCCAAATGATTCGCTTGATAGGGAAATTACCTCCATTTCACAATGACTTCACAACTTACCAATGTGTTTTAATGGTCTTGGCTTAAGCCTGCGACTGTTGAGAAAAAGGCATAAAAAATGTCATACAGAACAATCTCCCTAAACGATATTTCTGTCGTTAATACTGATTTTAGAACAGATTAGGCAGCTTTTGTCATGTTCTCTGTAATGTCTGTAATACAAATGTGCTGTACTAGTTACTGAAAACCTTCTGCTTCATAAGCAGTCATTGAAAGATATCTGTTTCTCTGGAAACCTTTCTCTCTCTGACACCATACATTAAGTCGGCCAAAACACCATTTAACTGCACCGGTTTGATGCTGAAATTGTTTTTTTTCGGTGTAATTGAATCCACTGCCTGCAGTCCTGTCACCGAAACAAAGTGCTTCCAGATGTGCAGAAAGAACAGCAGACAATCACACTGAATATTAGGCAACAAACTGCTAGAGACAGAAGATCTATCAGACATTAGGAAGACCCAGATGTAATCAGCAAAACATATTTATTTAGCATTTCGCTGATGGCTGCATTTTATGTGTGATTGCGGTTTTGCGCTACTGTCATTTTATGGTGTCGTGTACATGGGTTAAGTAAGATTTATACAGCAGCGTTAATAAGATCAAATACTTGTGTCTGGTTATGTTACACGTTCTTGGGTTTCCCTTTCTGCTGGGGATTAAAAAAAGGTTCTACCGAGTTGTAGGGGAATCAGTAAAGAATCAGACGAAACATGCATCTTGCACAGTGGCAATAGGAGGCAGTGGTTGTCAAACTTTTTCAGATCAAGCTCCTCTTGAAGGTTCAGACTTTGGTCATGGCCACCCTCTTTGCACATGAAATAACTACAAACATAGGAAAATATCAGTGTATCGGCCATTCAGTCACAAGGCCAGATTCAGTTCATCGAGAAAAAGGTTTATCACATCATGGACAAGATTCAATCCGAGATGCAATTCAATTCAGCTCATGGGTTATGACGTGAAGACTCATGGACGAGATTCAATTTGTGGAGAAATTTATTTTCTCATAATTCACTTCCAGTTTTTTTCCCCATGGATGTCAATTGAATTTTCACATGATAAACTGTTTTCTGAATTGAATTGCATCACAAATTGAATCTCGTCCATGACTTTTCACGTGATAAACCTTTTTCTCACTGAATTGAATCTGGCCCAAAGTCTATGGGAAAAAACTGGAACTGAATTTGGAGGTATTTCTCCTTGAATTGAATCTCTTCCATGAGTTTTCACATGATAAAATGTGAGATAACTTTTTCTCACTGAATTGAATCTAGCCCAGAGTTTCAAGAGAATCAAATCCAACAAAGGTATATTTACCTTCAAAACTTTTAGGTGTATCTGTTGGGTCAATCTCATCATAAAGGTGGCAAAACACCACTGATAAAAACTGCCCCCCCATGGGCTTCCCTGACTGACATCCGACTGAAAATTTACTAGTTGATTGGGTAGTTTAAAAATCCCATCAGCTCAAGGACCCTAGGGCCTCCGATTGGAGTAGCCCGATATCGTCCACATTTTCAAGGTGGGCATATCAGGGAGAGATCTGTTACTTTGTCAAAAAAGTCTGTTTTTTTAATCATAGAGAAAAAGGAAAATTGTTTCTTAAAATTTAGATTATTTGGATAAAATGGAGTCTATGGGAGACAGCCTTTCCGTAATTCAGAGCTTGCTGGAGAACCTGTTTCCGGATAACGTATCCCATACATGTAGTGATCAGCTATAGTTTAAGATACAGGTATGGGACGCATTATCCAGAAAACGATTATCCCAGTAGCTCCAAATTACCGAAACACCATCCCTCATAGACTCCCTTTTATCCATATAATCCAAATTTTTAAAAAGAGAGAATATTTTTCTCTGTAATAATAAACAGTACCTTGTACTTGATCCAATCTATATAATTAATCCTTATTGGAGACAAAACCAGACTACTGGGTTTTTGAATGTTTTCTTGATGTTCTAGTAGATATAAGTTATGAAGATTCAAATTATGGAAAGATCAGTTATCCGGAAAACCTGAGGTCCTGAGAATTGTTGATAACATGTCCCATATCTGTATACTAAAGCCCTCACCCAAATAGGCTTGCGGAGATTGCCGTTTACTTGTCACCTGCCTTCTTAAATACCAGGTAAATGTTCATTTAAAGAGCAGCTAAATCAACACATTCATGTTATCTGTAGCACTGGATATTCAGGCTTTGTATAACAATCTGTAGCCATATATACTAATTAGGAGATTACAGGAATAGCATTTTATTTGTAGCTGCAAGAACTAAGCTATGTAGGTAAAAGCTTGGAATATGATGTGCAACCACATAGAGAGAGGGCCAACATCCTGAATTCCATGATGTGAGAGAGCAACTCAACCTGAACTGGGGCCATATGAACATAAAAGGTAAGGCACGCCATTATAGAAATCACTTTAAAACATTTACAGACACTGTCAGACGTAAAGCTTTCAAAATAAATAAGTTATTGGAATACAAATTGGAAGCAGCCGTATATGTATACGTATATCTAAATGGAAATGTGGATATAGTTATGTAGGAATGATTCAGAGGTGATTGCAATAAGGAATTCTGAATTCGGTGCTTCATTTGTGGAACACATCCACCAGGAAGCAGAACTGTATGTGCTCATAATATCTGCCTAAGCCAACAGTTAGGGCCCTATTTACAAACATTCAAATAGTTTTGCATTTTTCCTGTAAAAATGTGAGATTTACAAAGTGTAAAAAAAAACACAAAAAACTCTTGCAGATCTTTGGCAAGTAAAAGCATTCAAGGTCCTATAGAAGACAAAGGCGACTGTACTGATCCAATTGGACCTTTTTAACCATTTCGACTTTTAGATGTTTTGGATTTTTTTTTCCGCTAGTAATTGTCAGCAATTGTACAGATTTTTTTTTCCACTAGTGCTTTTTATATTTGAACATTTTAATAAATGACATGGCATTTGTGGTTTTAGAGAAAACTAGAATTTTCATGGTTTCCAAAACCTCAAAAAACACTCAAATGAGATAAATGGGCCTCTTAGTCTCAATTCGACTGAATTTACACTGGACTTTTTTTTATTGTCCAAACTGTTCTTCCAGTTTATGGCAGACCTGAATCCACCAGGCACCCATGCTTCCACTGTACCTACCCTGCCAACCAATGAACCCCCAATTCTTCAACCACTGATCCAAGTTAAATTGCTTTAATTTCTATTATTTACCCAGGCAACAGTAGACAAGGTCATCCCCTTAGCCTGCTATTTGGGTACTGTATATTATAATATAGAACCAACTTTCAAATGATATACACAAAAACCATATATTAAGAAAATTCAATAGATATATGATAAGACTGTGAAAGAAATGTGAACATTTAATGAATCATATTACAATCTGACATGGCTTCATTTAGTTGTTGAGTTGTGAATCATTATCACAATCCCCAAGTGCATTTGTTTGCTTATTAATTAAACATGCCCTATACATCATAGAAAGTACTACTGTCATCTCATTCCTCAATTGTCTACGCTTACATGCATTTAGCATTTAAAGTGAAATATTCTTAATAGGTACTGATTCTTCTGAAACAATAGCTAGTGTCAAAATATTATGCATGATTGGCACCCGGGCCCCCCTATTGGGCTCTCCCCCTATGAATTGCACAATGGAGTTCTCCTAGCCTTTCAGTTGGGCCCGAGAGGGAGCAGGCCCTGGTGCAATTGCAATTGCACCCCCTGCTCCCCTGGTAGTTTAAATTAGGTTTTGATGTGCTTTAACTATCAGCAGCTTGAGTTTACAGATTATTATTGAGTAGCATCTATACCTTCTCCCTGACTTGTAACCACATTGGCACATATAGATGTACAGTTTATCCAGAGCTTCTGAATGGGGGGGGGGGGAGATACAGCATTCTAAACACAGCTATGGGACATATTATCCTGAATGCTCGGGACTTGGGGGTCTTTACGTAATTTGGAACCTAATAGCTAAGGTCTACTAAAAAATCTTTAAACATTAAATAAACCCTAAAGGATTGTTTTGCCTCAAATAAGGTTGGGATATGAATTAAATCATTCGTAAAAATGTGAATCATTTGATTAAAATGGAACCTATGAGAGATAATTCAGATATTTCTAGATAAACGGCTTTCAGATAATGGATCCCATACTGTACCTGTACTAGCTGATTATTTAAACAGTCTCTAATATTTACCCTTTACAGGCCATTCAACCTTTTATTTTATGTATAAATTGTGTATAAATGCTGTGTATTTTAATTGCTTCCACATTTTGTGATGGAAAGAGCCGATCTTACATGACTTGACTTTTAAATGTTGAACATTAGTAATTAAATGCCCTTTACAATTCTCCCTTCATTTTTGTGGAATGTGGATCCAATGGCAACCAGTAATGCAAACATCTGTGTTCATTTTAATATTTGTAGTATTTGTAGGCACATTTTCTTTATAAATAAACAAAAATAATGACTGATACATTTACCTTTTAATATTTTAAGCTCCAGTCTAATTTGATGGAGTGCATCAGCCTTCTATATTACCTATTAAACACAAGTACTCTTCACATCTCCCTTGGTTCTCCTAATACATTTACTTCACCATTGTATAGGATCAAATTGTTCATTTTTGGCACTTGAAACAATCTCTACCCAATTGGTATTTTAATTTGATATTCACTTGACTTTTTCAAGTATCCTTAGGTCATAGACACTGCCAAGCAATTTGGCCAGTGGAGGTTTCAAGCTGATCATCTAGCATTGAAATGATCATCACGTATACTTATTGGCACAATGATTCACCCAGGCCCGGATTTATGGTGAGCCTACAAAGACCAGTGCCTAAGGTGGCAAGACTGTATGCGTGTGTACGCTCCTGGGGGAACATGGGGTTGTGTGCAAAGTTGGTGGGCACTAGGACCCTGTGACATGAAGTAGCGGGTGCTAGGACCCTGCAGCGTGAAGTTGATGGGTGCTAGGACCCTGCTCTGCCAAGCAGCTTGGGGGCACCCAAAACAGAAGTCCAGGCCTGGAGTTTCAACCTAAACACATGCTCAGATATAAGGAAGTCTGGTCAAATATTGACAATGTCTAACCAATGATTTACATAAAAGGATAGCAAACATTGCTATAATACAATACTAATTGTATCTTCATCTTAAATATATTTGTATATTAGTAATAATTAATCTGTTATAATGTTAATCCATCCTTACAAGAGGTAGGCCAGTAATATAACAAAGCTTTCAACCTAAATTCACTGTCACCTATTTCATATTTGTTTGGTGTTTCCATTATTATGCTACTGTACGAGGCAGATTATTCAAAATTAGAATTTTCAAATTGTTTCAGTTTATAAATCCCAGAAAATCTTAAATGCGCACTTATTTATGAAAAAAAAATCTAAACTTTAATTGCTTGAAAACATGAAAGAACAACTTGAATGTAGTGATTTCAAATTCTACTTTTAAAGACATTTTAAATTAATCTTGAATACTCAAATTAATAAATTGCAAGAATTTTATAATATAACTCCCATTGACTTCTGTGTGATCTCACCAGCTTTTAGATGCTGTTATTGATTGTCATGCATATCTCTAAAAATAGTAAATTCTATCTTTAATCAATGTTTGCCTAATACAGATTTGTGGCACAATTCACATTTTCAAGTGGCAAAAGTTTTTATGAAAATGTGCTCAAACATTGCACTTATTTGTGCTAGAAAGACCACAAGAGAAAGCACCCATTTGGCCAGGTTCAATTGGGTGAGAAAAAGATCACGTGAAAAGTCATGGATGAGATTTAATTTGAGATTCAATTCAGGAAAGATATATCATGGTTTATCACGTGAAAACTGTATTGAAGTCTATGGGAAAAAATTGGAACTGAATTTGGAGAAAAGTTTTTTCTCCTCAAATAAATCTCATCCATGATAAACCCTGTGATAACGTTTTCTCACTGAATTGAATCTGGTCCATTGACTACAAAGCATTTGGGGCTAGATTCATTTAGGTGAGAAAAAGATATCGCATGGTTTATCACGTGAAAACTCATGGACGAGCTTCAATTCAAGGAGAAAAACTTTTCTCTAAATTCAGATCCAGTTTTTTTCCCATATACTTCAATAGAGTTTTCACATAATTAATCATGAGATACATTTTAATGAATTGACTTGCATCTCAACTTGAATCCCTCACGTAATAAACCATTTTCTTACTGAATTGAATCAAGCCCTTGGTGTAAGAAAATAGCAGAAAATCCCACTGACTTTAATGCATTTGAGCACATTTTCGCCTGATAGAGGCAATGGAATTTTGTGTTTTGTTTACAGGAAAAAATTGCATTTTTTTTGCACTGGAAAAAATGTCCATTGACTCCAAAGCATTGGTTGCAACAAAAACACTAGAAAAAATGGCCATTGATTTTGATTTAGAAATCTGACTTTCCCAACTCCAACATATGCGTTAGCAGAGAAAAAGGATTGATTCATAGTAATATTTTATTTTTGTAGATCAATAATTATCTGCCTCTGATGTGTCTTGTTCGACATCACTGCTATAGACCAAATATTGGATTCACAATATCTCTCATGGCTAAATCCATGTACAATCATAAAAATCATATTGCTGCCTACATGGGACCAGCCGATCCAGAAGAATGATGTATATAATGAGGAATAAAATGTAAATATATTACATGCTATAGGGCAAATTTCCGTTCCATTAAATTCCACTAACTATCCATCAAAAACAAATTAATCAATAAATTCAGCCTAAGGGGAGTCCAGCACAGTGTAATTCTAAGCAGAGTATGTTTTATAAAGCCCTGAAAGCCAATAATATTATATGTCTGATACTTGACTATAATAACCAATGTCACAGGTCATGAAGTAGGTGTTCTTTTACATGACAGCCTTGTATAAATCAAGAACAGTCTGCATTCTGATCAAGACCAACAATTTTCAGATCAATGGCACAGTCACGTAGGTTTGTACAACAATTCAGAAGCCAATGACATTTTATCAATAACATATAGGGGCCCATTTAGTAAGCCTCAACATTTTTGGTCAAGTTTTTAAAGGGGAAACTCAAATTTTCAGGGGAAAAAAAGAACATTGAATTGTTAGAGATTTATTTTACTCTAAACTGCTAACAATGTGAAATCTGTTGAGGCCATGTAGAAGTCAGTGGAGATGTCCCGGAAGATGTTTCTTGACATCATGATCCGTGCTGGCTTTCTTCTGATATTATGATAAAGTCGAGATTTTGGAGCGTTGAACCTATGATTCGAATCGACACACAAATTTGTCACAATGATTTTCCTCTTCAGCTTTTTCAAGAAGAATGGGTTCACTTTGTAGATGTAGGTCGACTTTGTTTTAATAAAAAAGGAAAACAATATTAAAAATGTGAATTATTTTGATTAAAATTGAGTCTATGGGAGATGGCCATTGTGTAATTTTGAATTTTTGTAATAATTTGTTTCCAGATAATGGATCCTATACCAGAAAGGCCACCCCCCTTAGACTCCATTTTATTCAGATAATCCAAATTTTTAAAAATGATTTCCTTTTTCTCTGTAATAATAAACCACTACCTTGTACTTAATTCCAACTAAGATATAATTAATCATTATTGGAAGCAAAGCCAGCCTATTGGGTTTATTTAATGTTTACATGAGCCCCCAAGATCAAGAACAACATGAAGTTAGAGTTGCTCTAACTGGGTACTATGGATGTTTTTTGTTCAAAAGTTCATGTTTTTGAAAACAAGCCAAGGCTGGGGCGGTTATTACAAATTTACCTGCAATGTAGCTGTCGGTTAATTTGTAATTTGGCCCACTCCCAATCCTGGAAACGTAATGTTTCTCCGCTTTCTGGCCATCACATGACATGACTCCACCCCCTTTTACATCACAGCCCACCGCTTTTACATCACAGCCTGCCCCTTTTACATCACAGCCTGCCCCTTTTGCGTCACAACTCGTCCCTTTTGTTTCCCCCCCAACCACCGCCTGGTAGAAATTTTATGAAAAGGTGGCAACCCTAGCTGCACATTCATGATTCTTTCTAAATCAAGCTCTCCTTTTCCAAAAAGCAACTACAGCACATGCTGTAGAACTTGAGCACTATAGTGTTGCATGGGTGCTGGTTGATGTAGCTTGGTGGCTGGAGGTTTCCTATTCCTGCTTAAATAAGGCTGATGGGGGCCCATTGCCATTCATCAATGATTGCAAGTTGCAGCATAATTAAGAAAAGCCAGTCATCTTCCCCAGTGTGTGGAGGGGCTAAAAGGGTTCTGCTATGAAGTCCAGTAAGCTCTAATTATACCACTGTGTTAATATAAATATAAACCCTGCACAAGGTTACATTCCAAGAAATGTTTCTACAGAAACATATTTTTTTTCTTTCGTGTACAAGAAAATGTTTTTTTACACAAAAATAATTAAAGGAAAACTATATTCCTGGAACAATGTAGGTCTCTATAAAAAGATATTGCATAAAAAAACTCATATGTAAAACCTTGCT
>CM044433.1:22090268-22184816 GCA_024363595.1 Xenopus borealis | reverse complement strand
TGACGCAAGTTCGCGAATATGTTCGCGAACTTTTTTTCCGACGTTCGCTACATCCCTATGTATTAAACATTATTAACTTTAGTATTGTAAACTTTTTAAAAAATAAATGTAAACATTTGTCTGGGTTAATAATTCAATGCTAACGTACCAGTCTATTTGTTTCTGGAAATGCAATGCATATTTCTTAGAAAACAAAACACAGAAGGCAATAACCTTTATTTTGTAACTTTGCCAGTTTCTGTACAGTGAAACAAGTGGGGCCAGGGCTTCTTTCCAGCAGACCTAGCCAATTGTTAAAGTCAAATAAGGTAAGAAAGCAAGCCTTCATGTTTTGCTAAATAGCAGATGGAATTACTTACAATAACAAAACAATGAGATTTGCTGGGATATTAATCGAAAATCTTACATTTTACCGAATAAATTATATTAAAAAATATATATAAGACTTATAAGAAGGTTACAAACATAAATCAGTTGTTTTGGATAATCATCCCTTGCCACACATAGAGGAAATATTTTCAGAACTCTGAGGAGCAAAATTCTTTTCTACTCTGGATCTTCAGATGCTTATCATCAAGTATTACTGCATGAGGAAAGCAGAGACCTCACTGCATTTATCACCCATGACGGTTTGCTTCGATTCAAGCGTGTTCCTTATGGACTGGCTTCCATGGCGTGTACAATGCTACTTGGATGATATAATTGTCTACTCTCCTACTATGGATCTTTATGACAAGTACTTAAAAAATTTCCTTAAATGCATTGAATCTGCAAGACTGAAACTGAACCTTTCCAAATGCCACTTCAGACAAACTCAGCTGTCATTTCTCGGTCATATAATTTCACAAGAGGGATTACTGCCTGACCTTGACCATGCTGTTACACAAGCATCTACTCCATCTGATTTTCAGACCTTACGAGCTTTCTTAGGTGTTGCTTCATGGTATTCTAAGTTTATTCCCAACTATGCTTCAGTTGTGGAGCCACTTAGATCGTTACTATGTGGAACTTCAAGTCTGGTTTGGTCAGAGACTGCTCAACATAGCTGTGAAATAGTGAAACAGTTAATTGTGAACAGTCCAGCACTAGCTTAATTTGATCCTGCGCTACTCACTATGGTTACTACTATGGTTACTACTGACGGTGCAGCTCTCACACAAATCCATGCTGATCATTCAGAGAAAACTGTTGCATTTGCATCCAGAACACTGACAGAGACAGAGCCAGGGGTGCAGAAGGTGCAATTGCACCAGGGCCCCAACCCCCTTGGGGCCCTATCAACACTCCAGCATGCAATTTATAGAGGTAAGGGCCTGGCAGGGGGGCCCAGGTGCCTATCCAGTACCGGGGCCCACAAGGGAGTAGTTACGCCACTGGACAGAGCGTAAGTAAGTATTCAACTGTTGAAAAAGAAGCTCTAGCGTGTGTTTGGCAACTGAAAAATAGAGAACCTACTGTGGTGTTTTGAGTTATACCGTGCATACACAGTACTTTCTATACTGCTTAAGGTGCTCGAGTTTATGTTACTGTTGTGTAATGGCTGCATGAGCCTGCTAAAAAAGTAGTATTATACTCTACTCATCCTTGGCTATCAAAACGCAACAGGTCCCTGTTCCATGACTTTTTGAAAGTTGCTGGGCATCCACTGCACCCTCCAATGGGGCTAGGTGGAGAATAAAAAGGAAAATCTATATTCTCTCTTTCATATATATGTATATATACCTGTGCCAATTTTCCCAGGGGAACTTTCCCTTACACAGGACATAGACAACTAAACTTTGTTAGCAGTGAAGGAATGAACCCTTTGGGTATCTTATACTATGCTTTGTTATTTAGTCACTAAAAGGGACTGTTCCATAACATTGTATTGATGACTTCAACTCATTAGAGCAACCAAAGCTGCGTGAATACAGTGGACATTAATGGCAATGATGGTAGAATAAATTTCAGGTAAATCCTATTTATGAACAGTGCACATTTCTCTTTAAGCAAAAGCTTTTTTCCATTATTTACCACATTAGAAAATCTCATATTTGGTTTTCTTGCTGGTGTTTCATTTTTAGTGTTCTGTGTGCAAACAGAGTTTCAAATCCCTAAATAACTTTATCTACTTCATAATCATACATAAAACATTTAACTTGTCTGCTTATTATTCAATTTCTCTATTTAATTCAAAGAAGTTTTACAAAATTTGATTTCACTAAAATGTCAGAACCCATCCATTGTAGATGAAAATATTTGCAGAAGAAGCAATATTAGAACCTGAGAAAGGATGATGTAGTTATACTGAGCATAGCTTTTCCAGTTTATTTTTGTTCCTGGTGGCAATAGAGAAATTACCTTTTAATAATGTACAGAATACTGGGTAATATAGTTGTATCTCAGACACTTAATAAGACAAATACAATTTAAATGTACTACCCCTTTAATTCTTCAAGTTGATTGAGCCTACAAGATTGTTGCTCCTACTATCAAGCCTGCCTGCTAGCTAAACTAATTGAACATTCTAATGTAAACTCAACAAAGCAAGGGACACAATTAGAAGAACAATGGACAAAATACTTTATAAGAAATATTTTATGTAATAAATCACAACATACAGACCTTACCCTAAAAGACAACTCCCAGACTCTGGAAATATTCTGGTTCTCATCTAACCAAAAATACAATCTTATACCATCCCTTGTTCCCAAATTTGGATTTTATTACTGGAATACTGGACAACAGGATGTGGACAAATTATTCACATCCACGGATGTAAATAATTTGTATGGATTCATTACGCTTTGGGTGTGATTCCACATGGTAGCGCAGAGGAACATCCCAGATGAATCAGGGAGTGCTCCCCTTCTTTTGTTCACAATGAGATGTTGACCTTTAGAATACAAAACCTACAATTGAAACATGTACTTGCCACAGAAATCCCACCAACCATAATTGAAGGGTGGTGATGGGTGAATTTTTCGCCGAAGCAAAACGCCTCAGATTCGCCCATCGCTACTAAAGGGAAAAGATCCACATGGGATAAAAGGGATCGATGGAGATACTACCAAATACCGCATTATTTACAACTGAACCCAATGCTACAACAGGTTAAACGATCACTGACTGAATTTAAAACTTTCTGCGTCATGAAAAACGTACCAAACCATTTATTATCAATACTATACAAATTAAAACACAAAAAATGTACCCAAACTTACCCTACTTCAGTCGATCCTGGGAAGACAAACTCCATGTAAACCTGCAAGAAAAAGAATGGTGAAAAATTTTCAGACTTACAGCAAAATGTTCTATTAGCAATAAGTTCCAGGAGAACTCTTACAAAATGCTCTCATATTGGTATAGGACATCAAAAAAACTATTCAAAATGCACTTGACCCCTGATCATAGATATTTCTCGTATATGTTATTTTTGTGCAAAATTACAGGATTTTTGGATTAATGTAAAAAAAGCATGTTGGGAGATTCTAGGCTAGGTCCAGGGGTGTTTCTGCCATGAGGCAAGGGGAGCATTGCCATTTAGCTCTCAGTGCTAGCAATGTGGCCCCCCACCGGCATTTGTAACTCTGCCTCAGGTGCCATTCCAAGCTGAAATGCACCTGGCTAGGTCAAGTTATTATTATGGAAGGCTACAATTATCCAGAAGCCAAGCCAGAAAAAGCTAACAGGTGTAGAAATATGCTTAATGACAACTTTTTTTTATTTCAGCTTGCTCAAGAACCTACTAGGGATGTCTTTTAAATGTTGCTTAATAAACATACATGCCAGTATATTCCCTTTGTAAGCAAGGAATGTTGTCGCAAAGTTCAACAGAAGTGTTAATGTTGAGGTGGGTAAGAAAAAACTCTTTTAAAAGAGAACTAAGCTCTAAAGGAAACCCCCCACCCTACATAGACCACCCTTCCTCCTCTCCCCCAGCCTAGATGCTTTTTTAACTAAATAAAAACCTCAAAAAAATCAATCTTTGACTAAAAAAAACCTCAAAAACTAAAATTTTTATGGAAAACACAAATCTAACCTCAATAAACCTGCTCCTTAAATTATGAGGGTAGACTGTCAATGTTGGGATTCTTTTCTCTGGAAAACAAACTCTTGCGAGGGGACATGATTACACTTTACATTAGAGGACATTATTGACAAATAGCAGGGGACCTTTTTACCCATAAAGAGGACAACAAGACCAGAGTCCACCCCTTTAGACTAGAGGAACAGAAATTTCATTTGAAGCAGTGTAGGTGGTTCTTCACAGTGAGGACAGTGAGGTTGTGGAATGCACTGCCGGGTGATGTTGTGATGGCTCATTCTGTTGATGCTTTTAAGAGGGGCTTGAATGATATCTTGGACAGACATAATATCAAAGGCTATTGTGATAATATAGTCTACATTTAGTATAGATATTGGTACCTATAGCTGGTGAGTGTATGGAGGGGTCGGTGTGAGTGTGTGTTTATAGATGCTGGATTTCATTTGGGGGGGTTGAACTTGATGGACTTTTTCAACCCAATTTAACTAGATAGCATGTAGAAATGCACTTCTTTGGTCTAAGTAAGTATTTGGTTTATTAACATACTGTAAAGAATGTTAAATGTTGAATTTGGCATACACATTTAAATAATAGATTATAACTGAATATTATGATGCATAAGTTTTTTACTTAATGTAAAATGAAGAAACCAACATGCTTCAACCTATTGATACAACTTAGTGACTATTTGAAATGTGCATTCTTTATACTGAATGTAATTCACTTTCTATTTGACCTTCATTTTTTGATATTCAGCTCAAGTCAATTTTAATTCTGGGACCATATTTCATTCTTTACTGGGAATAAAATACATGTGAAGAGTAATTTATTGATTCTGCCACACTTAATCATAAAATTTTTTTTGCTGTTAGGCCAACTTGTCTCCTGTTCATTTAAAAATGTCTATATACTGTATAGTTAATGTTTAGATGTTAATAGTACCACATACAGAGTTGAAATAGGGCTTAAAATATTTTTCATTTCCTGCATTTTTCACATAACCAAGAAGTCCAGTGATATAGATAAATTTTTCAAGATTTACTATACCCTGAGGATAGAAAAAGTCAGAGTCCAAACATCTGGCATCTCAGACCTGCAGAGTTTGTATATGAGTCAATGGGAGAGGTCCCTGTCCTATTTGGAAGTTTCTGTGGTCTGCTCTAGAATAAGCCCAAAAATCCACAAAATTTAGGCAAAAATCTAAAAAATTCTGGTGTTTCAGGAAAAGGTTAAAAAAATAAAAATATATATATATATAGTATGATTCAGGTAAAAACTGTACAATCACATGATTTGAGTTTTCGCTCAAATTCATTGTGTTTGACCTCCAGCTGATTAAATCATGCTTTTTTAGATTAAAAATAAGGTCACATCGTGGATTCTAGTTTGGTCAGCCTTTTTTATTTAAAATAGTCAGGATTTTGATAAATAACCCCCAGTGTTTCATAGCCCTTAAGCTCAAGATGTATTTTTCTCTCCTCTAATTTTCTCATTTTTGTTTATGCTGACAATAGCTCTGTCTTTTGTTCTTATCTTGTCTAAGACCAAATATTAACCTAAGATTCCATTCCACTTTAAAGGGAATGTGTGTTTACTCCAGTGTCACTGATAGTAGACAGCTCCTCTCATCAGTTACCTGATAACCATCATGGCTACATAAACTTGCATTCAGCAGCATGGATTTGAATTTCTTTATCTGCTATTTACAGGCCTTTGCTAAATTATTATTTTGGACACGTTTTTGGAAATATTGCCAAGGATTTCACATCGTTCAGAGCCAATCCTCAAGGCTCCATTCTCCTGAAATCCAATTGTATTTTAAAGGGGATTTTTTAATTCCATTCTATTTTTGACACTGACAATCGTTCCTGCTCGTAAGTATTGTATTATTCACATATACATGAGACAGACTGGTACATCTGAATACCCTACAAGTGTTAATGTACTATCAAACATTAAGTGGCCATGTACATTGGTAATGGGGGAATGCAGACTGCATCATTGATTTTGTCAATTTTAGACTAAACTGTATAGTTCCAGCTATTGATAAAACTAGGACTAACTCAAAACCTGACCAAGTGTTAACACTTGTTCATTGATCAGAAAAAATGGCTTGGGCCTGAAGTTTTGTTTTGGGATCCCACTGATCTTCCTGTTGGACATTCTGTGGGATCAGTAGAATTAGGTGATGACGGCACAATAGGAATTTTTTAATTCTGGGCCTTGGCCTGTTTGACCATTAGAAAGTTGGGAATCATTTACAAATCTATTTACAGTAGTTTATTAAGAACTAGTAGTTGGTTAAGTGTCTATACATCATTTGCCCCTCTAGGACCCAGGTACCATAAATTCATATATATATATATATACACACACACACACAATGATTGATCATGTACAGTCATGTGGCCTGCTCTCCAAAATGCTTGACACCTGGGGTTTTCAGTGTAAGGTGTCTTTCCATAGTTTGGATCTTCATACCTTAAGTCTTCTAGAAAATCACGTGATCCTTAATTAAACAGGATTGTTTTTCCCTCAGTAACAATTAATTACTATATCTTAGTTGGGATAAAGTACAAGATATTGTTTTCTTATTACAGAGTAACAGGAAATAATTTAATATATATTCAATATTTGAGAACAGAACATGCAAGCACTTCTTTATTAACACAAAATCCTTCTTAGTGGTCTGTGAAAACTCTAGTGGTTGATCTTGGCTGTCTCCTTATAGAATTTCCATACTTCCGATCATTTCAGTTTTTTTACTGATGAAATGAATGTACAGTGCATGGTTCATAGAGGCAGACAGAGTTTATTTGACCCATGTATTGGTTTAATGAGCTGTTGAACTGAAGCAAGCTGGAGAGACAGTAGTAGCATTTGAGCCAAATGGGGTAATATCAGTGACTAAAGACTTGGAGACTAAATATAGAACATCTATTATATTTGAATTAGCCATACATTTGGGAAAATAAAGAATTAAAGTAGTGACCTAAATGTTAGGCAACTGAACCCCAGCACAAGGGGAAGAAAATCTGGCAATATCAACCGTTGCAAAGATATATGACACCAATCAGGTAAATGAGCTGTTAACTCAAACAGACTAACACAAATATTAGCCATAATTTAGTGTCAGGGAAGTTGCATGACTAAATGTGGCAGAATGAATAATGGAAACTGTTTCACTTGAATGGGTAGACAAAATGATTCATATGGACTGGAATGAATATAAGAGATCAACAGTAACCAGATTATTAATGATAGTGACTACAAGTGGAAACAATAATACATACTTTTCTTTGAAATTAGATTAAGAATGAGTAAATATGAAGATGTTTTAGACATTTTTACAAAATTTGGTTTATTGGACATGGAAGAGATAGCAACCAGAATGCCTTGGAGAAAACATTTATGAGATGGGTAACTGAGGGGCAGATTTTATGTTGAATACAAGACAATTGTGAGCTAAAATGTTATTGGCATCAAGTTTTTTTAAGCAAGTTAATTTTTTTTATAAACAGGCAAGTAGTGATGGGCGAATCTCCCGCGATTCGCTTCGCCTAGAGATTCGCGAATTTCTAGAGAAATGCGCGAATCGGGACGATTTTGTCGCGCGTCACGACTTTGACGCGTCGCGTAGTTTTCGGCGCGCGTCGCGTCGTTTTCGTCGCGTCAAAAACGACGCGCGACTGACGCGCGACTCGTTTTTCGGTGAAATTTCGCTGGTGATTCGCGAATTTATCCGCCAGCGGCGAATCGCGGGAATTCGCCGCGAATTCGACCTAGGCGAATAAATTCGCCCATCACTACAGGCAAGATTTGAAAAATGTTTCAAATCAAATTAAAAAAATTTGGGTATAGTCCTTAAAAACTAACATGATTTTAGTCAAAGTTTCTGATTCAGTCAGTACATTAAAGGAATATAAAATGCACCTAAAAATGTGGCAGCTAGTAATAGCTTTTGCAAATCGAGCAAAATTTACCAAACCCAAAGATTTTAGGATGTAGAAATTGAAAAAAATGACATCAGCTGATCTTACAATTAAATGTTTCATGAATGTTCGCCCAATAGTATTAGTATGTCAGGTACAAATCAGAGCCCCATTTCAATTGGGAACTTTCCAGTGATGGAACAAGTAACAATTGTCAGAGACAAGAGAACCAGAACATCTGGTAGGGCTAAAATTGTTCGTGAATTCATTAATTCAAAAGGTAGATTGGCTGGTTAGCCAAACTGCCAAGTCTCTTGACTTTAAAGCTGGCCAAAGACATAAAGATTTTTAAAAGATCCAAGGGTTATTGTGAGACCACGATTGTCTCAAAACTAAAAAAAAAGACTAAAAAGACCATTTCAGGAGATATTGCAGCAAAACTGAAGGGTCGCTGCCTGCTTGGCCCTGCAAACATAGATAGATTGCATGGGGACCGATAAAGATTTTCTAACCTGGCCGATCAATTTTCAGACTGATGTCAGACGAAAAATCTTAAAATGTACGATCGTTCGAATCCCACTAACAGCACGATAATTTGACAGATTGGTTGGAATTCGCTAAGATAAGTCATTTGGCAGAGAAAGAGCTTTGTGTCTATTGGGACCTTAACTTTAGTATGCCTGACCTGTCATGGAAGAACCTGATCTAACTTGGATAGACACGAGATTAGGCAAAGTTTCTGCCTTGACTGCTGTCTGCTATCATCCCATATATCAGAAAAATGGTAGAAAAGCCCTATGACACCACATCAACACTTGCAGTTTGCCATCAAATCATACTAAGCACATTTTGATCTGTTGGATGAAAATTAAATCCTTTATCTCTATTGCAACAAGAAAAACTGATCCGACAGAGCAAGGAAATTATTTCCAAGGTGAGCATTAGAAGAAAATCCTAGCTAATAGCATATCTTCCTTGTTCATTATTTCTAAAGCACAATTGTTTTGTGAACCAATGTGAAATACAGATGATTCCACGAATAATGCCATGTATTAAATTGCCAGCAGCCTTCATATTTAACTTTCCATTTGAATTTATCTAATGGATATGTTAAAAGGTAAATATACAATTTTTTCCTGTTTCTATAAAAGTGTAACTGTTTGGAGTTTAACCCCCAAATGTAATAAAAGGCACTACGTTTGCCTAGGAGCAGTAACCTATAGCAACCAGTAAGCTGTCTTTTAAACAGGTGACCAGAAAATGCTTCCTGCTGATTGGTTGATAATCTACTATACCAGGGGACCTTTCTTACCCGTGAGCAACATTCAACTGTAAAAAGAGTTGGGGAGCAACACAAGCATAAAAAATCCCTTGGGGTGTCAAATAAGGGCTGTAATTGGTTATTTGGTAGCTCTTATGTGGACTGGCAGCTTACAGGAGGCTCTACTTTGCACTATACCTAGTTTTTATGCAATTATAACTTGCTTCCAAGCCTGGAATTCAAAAATAAGCACCTGCTTTGAGGCCACTGAGAGCAACATTCAAGGAGTTTGAGAGCAACATGTTATTCACATATTGTGGGATTACTGTTCTATACCTTCCCTGAAGTAAAGCTGCAGTGGGCTACTTGTATAAATGAAAGGAAAAATTTTTTTTATGTAATTATTAGACTTGGGACATCTGTATTTTGTTGATATTAATCTATTAATTCTATTCGATACAGCACAGCCATGCCTGTATCTCATCCATAATGATCAACGGTGCACTTCAATACAAAGCCAACATTTTCTTTAAAATGATGAATTACAGGGTGGGTCCAGCCAATCCAGACCTACTCTCCGTCTGATTCCCCCCCGACCACCCCTCTGGTCCAATCATGCCTGCAAGATGAGGAAACAAGGTACATGCTGGGAAGGCAGGTGGGGGGTTTGTTTGGCTGGGCCCAGGAGAGGCAGGGGGCCTGGGGGTGTGGGGACCCCCGAGGTGGCAGTCCCAGTGGTGCCTGGACCCCCCCCCCAGTCCAACACTAATGAATTATCTGGCATATTGTTGGGTGTTTTCTGTTTTGCCTCTGTCTCAGAACTAAATGAATAGTAATACAGAAATCTCGGAGGGGATCATCCTAATGGACATATTTTCAGCATTCTCTGAAATGGAACCCAACCGAGACCAAAAACTCAGTGTGTGACCCATAATGATCACAAAACTTGCCAGAAATGAATTCCTATTATTCCTAATGAAAACCAGCCTGTATCAGTTACAGTACAGAACTGTGCTAGTCGTCAGTCAACAATCAATAGAGCGTCCGTCGGTAACAACTATTGTGTTTGGAGCCGTAATGGCATGCTGTTGAGTTGATTGCACATGCACGGATCTGTCATGCTTTGGTAATAGGAACTGGATGCTAATCGAAGAACCTTCACTACCTTTCACTCAAACTCCCATTTAATGTATGTCAGACACATTTAGATTGTCAGTTGCTGGAGTCGAACATCACCAACCGCTTAATTGTGGTATTTCCTAAGCCTTGATAAAATTGCTGTTTTGTCAAGTTGCGTTTACAGTAACACTTATCCTATCACCTGAATTACATATATAAATATTGTAGTAAAAAAAAAAGAAAAAGACAGCTTGTGCAAACACACTCAAAACATTAACTTTCAGTTGCCTGAATGAGAATCTTTGGATCTCAGATGTCACCATCTTGTACAACAAACCCGCTTCTATGGATTCTATTAGGTTGGTAGCTGAATGTTCACAGACAGAGTCATGTTTTACAAATACAGTAAATGACATTAAGTGCATTTTTTGGACACAAATTGGCATGTTTTCTTCCCATAATACAGTGGTGCAAATTCACTTACCTCTCTAGTTGCGCTAGTGAGGGGTTCGCTAGCATTTGCCGCAGCTCGTCAGGAATATTTTCGCCAGCGCTATGCAAATTCACTAAAATACAAATTTGTGCTCAGGGCGGCGAACGTTAGTGAAGTTGCACTACCATTACTTCGTTAAGCAAAGCGAAGTAACGCTAGCGATGCCTAATTTGCATACGGCGTGAAATCTAAAGTATAACATAGGTATATGCTGCAGCTGTCGTTTGAGAGTAGGACTGGCCAGATATGGGATGACTTTGACGTAGTTGGCCAGCTTAAATATATTGCAATATATGGACAAACAATCCCTGTTTTGTTTAAAGGGTAAGGCATTTTTTAGTAGCTGTATGCACAGAATGTCTCAATGTCTTAAATATATTGATAATGGGTTGAGTGCAGACAATCTCTTGTATTTGTCTATATGTATATTGTGGTCAGAACCTCATTTCACCCCCACTTAATGGTTTTAAAATTAGTGGTGAGCACAACTTTTCCTTGTTTGTTTACATATATATATATATATATATATATATATGTATATAGGAGATTAATCTCCCATAGAGTCAAGTTTTGGCAGATAATTTGAAAAAAAAAATCCTTTTTGTGCTGTAATTATTAACCTGTAGCTTCTTCTTCATGGCAACTAAGCTGCATGAATTTATATTGGGGCAAAACAATCCTATTGAATTTATTGTATGTTGAAATATGTTTTAGTAGTCTTATGTAGCGATGGGCGAATTCACGGCGAATTCCCGCGATTCACCACTGGCGAATAAATTTGCGAATCACCAGAGAAATTTCGCTTTGAAAAATTCGGCAAAAAACGAGTAGTTTTAGACGCGAGGGGACAAAAACGACGCGACGCGCGCCGTAAACGACGCGACGCGCGCCGAAAGCGACGCATCGAAAGCGCGCGTCGAAAACTACGCGACACGCGTCAAAAGCGTCCCGCGACTCGTTTCGTTAATTTTTCGCCGATTTTTCGGCAAAGCGAATCTCCCGAGATTCGCCCATCACTAGTCTTATGGTATGGGCATCCATATTTTGAAAAGAACCATTATCCAGAAAACCCCAGGTCCTGAGCGTTTCAGATAATGCATCCTGTGCCTTCATATACATTATTAATTCTATTAAGTGAATACAAAATGTAACTGCAGCAGAATATGTCACAAAGGAATATAGGTGTTTATTGTGTCTGTTAACAATACTGTATGCACCAGCTGCATGAAAACATTTAGACAGATTTGTGATCTAAAAATGTGCTGCTTGTGGCATATACACTAATGTACAATTTATATCCAGTAATAGTTTAATTAGCAAATGCCAAAAGAATTGCTGAATTTACTCTGTGCCTTTTAACAGCAAAACTCAAGGCAGAACACAAATAATAGCAATGAAATGATGTTATACAGGAATTACAAATGTTAGATCTGATGTTAAATTAAAAATAACGGATGTTCATTGTCGCAGCTTCAGTTCTGTCAGTGCAGACTTGAAGCTCATTTTTTTCTCTGTATCAAGTACAGTATTGAATCTGTTATTCAGAAACCAGTTATCCAGAAAGCTCCGAATTTCAGGAAGGCCAGCTCCCATAGACTCAATTTTAGTCAAATAATTTACATTTTTAAGAATGATGTTCATTTTTCTCTGTAATAATTTAAAAAAAAAAGCTTGTACTTGATCCCAACTAAGATATAATTAATCCTTATTGGAAGCAAAACCAGCCTATTGTGTTTATCTATGTTTAAAATATTTTTTAGTAGACTTAAGGCATGGAGATCCAAATTACAGAAAGATCCTTTATCCGGAAAACCCCAGGTTATGAGCATTCTGGATAACGAGTCCAATACCTGTACTTGTAATTGCTGTGTTTCATGTGAAAGCAACATATAAACAAATGATAAACAGAAAGATTTGTTTTAGTGTTTTAGAATAGCTGGTTAACAGAGAACCCAGAGAGATGGAGTTTTCCAGATCTTTGAATTTAGTTTTTTTAAAATCTACTGCAAAAACCATTTAAACATTTAATAAACCCAATATGATCATTTTGCTTCCAATAAGGATAATTATATCTTAGTTGGGATCAATTACACGCTACTGTTTTATAATTACAGAGAAAAAGGGAATCAATTTTAAAATTTTGTATTATTTAATTAAAATTGAGGCTATGGGAGACGGACTTCCTGTAGGGCGGAGCTTTCTGGATTATGGGTTTCTGGATAATGGATCACATACCTGAATATATTCCTCCGCTATTTTGCTCATGCAAAAGTACACTTTTCTATGCCTAATTTACAGTATTTAGTACTGTTAACCATTCATTTTTATGCAAATTCTTCATTCCCACAGTATCCATAATTTGTATGCGGAAGACATCTAGACATATTTCTCCACCCCTTCTCTAACTCCTGAAATTTAAACCCAGATCTGATATCTAGCTATCTCCTTCTGGATTATTTTATTACATCTTAAATTGTCCTTCACAAAATGTCATCTAGTCCTCTTTCCACAAATCTGCCATTTTTTACTACAGGATATTAGGATATTGTGATGATCCGTTCTTTTCTCCCTCAGGTAACTACTAAAACACTCCTCCATGCCCTCATCGTATCTCTTTTAATACTTCAAACCTTTTCTTAACTTGCCTTTCTGACTCCCACCTCCCCATCTCCTTCTCCTCTCACTGAATAGAATTCTCAATTCCTTGAGAAATCTTTATTATAGTTCCGCATTAAGAAAAACAAAAATTATTTTTCTTCATTCCACTGTGCCTCACTACAGATGTGTGCCTCTATACATTCCCAGATTTCTCCACCATTCCGTACAAAGCCACACCCTTTTAACATGATCCACTACTACTTTTGTCTTTTGCTTGTAACTGCTCTCATTTGCTTCCCCCCTAACATCTAAAATGTTACCTCTGAATAACCCTCAGACACTTAATAAATAAACAAAATAAACTCTTTGCCTACTTCTTAAATTACTAGCATAATATCAGATTCAGTTTTGGTACTTATAAGTCAGTAGGGGCCAGTGTCGGATTGGGGTGTCCAGAGCCCACTGGGGATGCTACTTGGGGGCCCCTGCCTGAGCCTCAAGTCCTACCAACCCCCTGCAAGTGCCACCAATCTCCCCTGCATGTGCCACCAACACCGCTGCACGAGCTACAATACACCTGCAAGTGCCACCAACCCCTCGAAAGTGCCACTAACCTCCTGTGCAAGTTGCACTGCTTCCCCCTCCGTACATCATGTACCTGTGTACTCCTTGCCATCGCAATTGTACCAGGGGGATTGCTGCAGTCAGGACCCAGCCAGGAGAAGAAGCAGACCTGGGTTGGCAGGGTTCCACAAGGACCTGGGCCTACCTAGTTATTTTCCCCAGTGTCCGGTTTGCCCAGTTGCGGCTAGTCACTTTCCCCCCCAAGGGTACTAAGGGTAAGAAAAGCACACCCTAAGTGCAAATTCAGAAAGGTCTTGATGACCTCTGTACCTAGCTAGTTATGCATACAGTGTTCCTGGACACAGGCTGTGTTGTATTCATGGACAATACCTTTTGGCATGCAAGGCAGGGGAAAATGTTGTGATTGTGCACTAAGTAAATAACCCACAGTATCTCTGTGCTCTGTGAATGGCAGAACTTTGAGTCTGAAAGTTACTCACCCACTTAGATTGCATCTATACATGGCAAGAATCTCCTTTACATTGAATCTCAGCTGTTACTATTGAACAGGACTGGACTGAGAATTAAAATAGGCCCTGGCATTTCAGGTACACAGAGGCCCATCAGCCCACATAGAGGCCCAAACAGCCCCCACCAGCCCACTAAATACTGACTTTCTATGGGACCTTATAGCAGCCCCTCTGGCATTTGCCCTAACCCACAAATGGCCAGTCCGGGCCTGCTATTGAATGTTATTTCTTTTGTATTAGTTTCCTCATTCAAGTCCCCACAGAGCCCTTGGTGGAGGCTTAATGCAAAAGACCTTTCTGCCCTACCTGAGATCTATACCTATTCACAAACTATAGCTTCAAGTAATCAATACGTAATTTTAATATATCATTTTTTGTGGAGATGATTCTCTTTGCCCCTTTTTGAAAGACACACATACAAAATAACAAAGCAAGGATGATTACCTTGGAGTGGAACAGAAATATTTACCAGACCGGCACCATCCTCCTTCCAACAAAATACATTGATTTTTCTTGCTAAAAATCCATGTGTGATTTTCCAGTGCTATAAATTGTTAGGTTTCCCCTGCTGCCGATGCATAACAACAGCACAAACAACATTTCTGAAGAGCAGAACACATTCAGTAGAGAGTAAATTTAGGGCATTCATCAGTGCAATTATGGCACCGATCCATATGAAACTATGCAATTACCTATCCAGGAGCAATTTATAAACTAGCATGTAACAATAACGCGTTTGGAATTGGATGTATAAATTGTGATTAATGGGTTCTGAAAGGCAATTATATCATTCTCTTCCAAAGTCACTCTGCTAGGCCAAATGTCCTGATGGAGTTTCCGGTATTTTCCCTTCAATATTATATCTGCCAAAATTGTCTTCTTAAAATATGCATGATACATAGCTATGCACAGATTGCCTTTTTCCCAGTTAGAAACGCTGTCATTTTCTATTTCATTGTCGAGGATCAAATCATATATGTTGGGGAGGGGTGGGTAGGGGGTCCAAATATGTTGAATTAAAATCACGTTTTTTTTTCCTGTTTAAAACACGGTGTCAGATAACCTGAAATCACCCCAGTTGCTGGCAGTAAGACTCCTGTTACAAAAATGGAGATTTATCTGTGATTCTCCTGGCAGAACCTTGAAACCGTAGCAACAGCCTGGTTATTGTTGCTAAGACAGGGGCCCAAAAAACCTTTGGAATCAGAAGTGAGATGAGAATCCACCAGTGATTGCAATAGTTGCTGGGTATAATAGAACCACTATTAGATGCTTAATTGGTACATATAATGACATGACTTCAGTCAGTTGGGCTTATGTAAAAAAAGGTACATAAATACAATCTGAACTTCCAAAATAAACATACCTGATTTAACAGATTTCACATATTGAAATGCAGCCATGATACTCGTACAAACCATTTCCCCAACACCCGTAGACAGTGTAATGCAACTCCTCTCTCACCTTGTTCCACTGCAAAGAGATGTAATTTAGGGCATTAAAGGAAAACTATACCCCGAAAATGAATTTTTGAGCAACAGATAGTTTATATCAAATCAAGTGACATATTAAAGAATCTTACCTACCTGGAATATATTTTTAAGTAAATATTGCCCTTTTACATCTCTTGCCTTGAACCCCCATTGGGTGATGGTCTGTGTGCTGCCTCAGAGATCACCTATACAGAAATATTTAAACTCTAACTGTAAAGGGAATAAGTGTTGAAGCAAAAGACACAACTCTGTCTGTTAATTGGCTCATGTGACCTAACTTTATAGTTTTTTTGTCATGTTTGTGTGCACCGTTGGATCCTAGGATCCCAGGAGGCTGTCCTTATTTTTTAAAATGGCTATTTTCTATTTATGATTACCCAATAGCACATGCTACTAAAAAGTGTATTATTATGAAAATGGTTTATTTACATGAAGCAGAGTTTTACATATGAGTTGTTTTATGCAATATCTGTTTATAGAGACCTACATTGTTCGGGGGGTATAGTTTTCCTTTAAATGGGAATTTTCTCTTCAACTAACTTCACAAAAGTTCACCTTAATTCTCCAGGTGTATTTTCACAAAACATCTCATATATCTCGTAAGTACACTTTTTCAAGAGAAATGTGGTGAATTTTCTCCTTGCATACATTCCCCATACATCATTATTGGGGAAAATTGATTAAGAAATTATGCATGTGCAAAATTAGCTTGGAGGGGGAGATTTAACAGTGGCTGCTCTTTCTTTATACCTGTAGTTCACCAGTCTGAACTTGGAGAAATTTATCTGGGCGAAAATTTGTTCTTGTTCACTTAGGGGCAAATTTACTATTATTCCCCAAAAATAATTTGTTTCTATTCGATATTTGATTAGCATTCGATTTTCGAATGTTAATGGAATAGTTCTAGGCTACTTTTTATTCGATATTCGATCATTTGATGATCGAATACAAACCTATTCAATCAGTCGAATAAATCATTTGACTGAACGAAGAAATCATTCGATCGTTCAAATGATTCGTACGATTCGAACGATCGAACTCTTCGATCGTAGTAATCCTATTCGATCAGGAGTGCTCCCATAGGCTTCTATTGCAATTCGGTAGGTCCAATCTGCCGAAGTAGGCAATCGAAGAAACGTAAAAAATAAAATCCTTCGCTGGTCGAATGATCGAATATTCGTTCATTCGTTCATTCGACTCTATTCGAATGTATTCGATTGTTCGACCATTCCCTATTCAATGATCGAATATGCCAAAATCCACATATTCAACCAAACGAATAAATCCTACGTTCGAAATTCGTTCGAATTCGATCAAACTTCGAATCCTTCACGTGAATTTAGTACATCGGCCCCTAGGTAAATTACAGAACATTCAGTGGAGATATTGCAGCTGGAGGAGAAAGGTGAATTGACACCAATACAAAGAGAATTGTCACCACAGTGAAGTTAAATCTCCAAAACTTGTTATATTCTCCTTTTAGAAGATTGAGGGGAATCTTAATACTGGGGGTGCACTGGTTCTCTGGAAAGCAGAGATTTGAAATCTGCTATGGTTTGTGAGATCAGCAATACAACTATTTCTAAGCAAAGCCTTGGAAAGTTTTCCATAGACTTTGTCAAGTGAAGCTACAAAGGCTTGTCTCGAGGAAAGTCAGCTGCAAGCCATGTTTATGCAACTCAATCTTGTTTGTTAATTAATGGGCTTCATCCTAAACCTCAAGTAATTTTAATTATAGATTCCTTTACTGCTTATTTCCATGGCAGCTATTCAGGTGTTTCTTTAACAGGATAACCTTACTATGTACTGTAGTAAACATATAAGTATATAGAAATAGATAGTATGCATTTTCATTAGGTTTGACTACTAAGGGTGTCCTTTTTAAATTCTTCCCTTCCTGGGTTAAAATCCATCCCTTAACTTCCCCAAGTTTGCCCACAAGTAGGCAGTGGGCTTTAATATAATACTGCAAGCCATGCTGCTCTAGAGGCTTTTTGTCAGAGACTTCCCCAGGGAAGAGAGTAATGATGGAACCCCCATCTGAGCCTAGGTTAAAGTGGGTACTAGTTAGCCTCCTGACATAGTTCTTTCTAGGATATCCAGTTAGGCGTAGTACTACTTAGATGAGCAGTTCTTGGCTCTGCCAAGGAGTATAAGAAAGGATTAGATTCCATTGGCATTGTAGCATAGTCAGGGAACTAGTGTGCAGGTTATAGGGATTAGATAGATTCCTGCCTAGGTACCACTTAAAGTAACACCAAAAAATGTAATGTGTTTTAAAGTAAAGAAAAAATCATGTAGTGTTGCCCTGCACTGTTAAAACTGATCTGTTTGTTTCAGAAACACTACTATAGTTTATATAAACAAGCAATGACGGAAATTGAAAAATGCCTATATGGCACAGGATAAATAGTGGATAACAGATAACATTATGTTCTACAGAGATTATCTGCTAGCTGCTGTGTAACTTGAGCCTTTTCTCCTTTGAAAGGCTGCCCCCATGGCTACACAACAGTTTATTTATATAAACAATAGTAGTGCTTCTGAAGCAAACACTGTAGTTTTACCAGTGCAGGGCAACACTGCATTATATTTTTATTACTTTAAAACTATTTCAGTTTTTGATGTTACTGGTCCTTTAAGAGGTGTCCACCGAGGAAGCACAAGAAACTCTGTGTGGAATGTATGCTTAAATTGGAGGGATTGCTCTGCAGTTGGTTAACTATGAGTATATAGTGACTATTCAATTACTGTGCCCCATATAAATACTATATTATCCTTTGCAGAATTGCTCTAATAAATTAGTTCTGGTTAATGTTCCAAAGACCACTGCCACCAATTCTTTGGAAATTCTACTGCTTCCAGTGTATGCACCCTGCCTCCAAACTGTTGTGAAGGCTCACCCCCTGAGAATCATAAGTCTCATCTGGAGAAAACATGGAGGTAAAGCTAATAGTTCGGGTAATGGTGCAACTAAATTTACTATAGCCTTACGACTTTAATGTACAAGGAAACATGAATTTTTATTTTTTGTAAATTTGGAACATTGTGATTAAAGTTCTGATTGTCCTTCTCAGTACCATGTTGTTTCAAAAATTCCTTCTCATTTCTTGGTTTACTTGTATGCCAGACTGAACTACATTGTCCTTTAAAAGAGTGCTTCAAAAGTGCGGTCAAGCAATGAATGTACTAAAAGAGACCAAACCTGTTTAAAAGGATGAGGATGGGGTAATTTTCTCTTGAATAATAGCAACTGTCTGTAATTTAAAATACCAAGATATTTGTGCTTCTGCATTACAAAGAAACAAGATAAAAGGGAACATCCATTAAATACAACAAATCCCTAAACGCCATATAATGATAGTTACATGCCATAAATAAAAACAAGATAGTTACATCAATAGATCTGTCTCAAAGTAAGATTTCTTAAATGGAGGCCCTAAGTGCCTTATCTGCCTGTGTGCACCCACTCAAGGTCAGGAATAAATGAGTTTAAGGTTACATGCTTAGTTTTATGCAAAACCATTGAGCTTTTAATGCACCAGATGCGATGTGATTACATTAGAATGTACCCAAACAAGTAAAGCGAATGGTGTCAAGGAATATTAATGGATTTTGCGTGTTTAACTTAAATAAAGAAAAAGCAGTTTGATTTTTACTTCTGAAACTTGAAATTTACATTAGCAAACTAAATAGATGAAAAGTTGACACAGGCATAACATATAAGCACTATACTACACTAAGTTGATTGATATATAGCATGAAATGCCTCTCACAATCACTACTCTTAAATTGGCCATACACGCAAAAATATTATCCAACAAAACAATATACGGTTCATGTGGAAGATGAGCCAACTAATACTGGCAAAAGACTTGGCTGTCAGCTCGTTGATTGGCCTAGTAAGAAAATTTTGATTGGGTGTTCGAACTTCAGCCAGGGTTTTCTGCTGAATTATTAGATAGAGATAGGATTATATTGTTTTTACCTGTGTATCTGATGATTCAACTCAACCTCTGTAATGAAAATGAATGATGGTCGCAGGAAAGATTGTAATCGTTACATGTGAAGCCTCCTTTAAGGTGTACATACATGGGTGGATAAAAGTTTCCAGACCAAGTCTTGTACGGGCCTGTCCAACTGATATTTGGCCAAAAACTGGGAAGATATTGATTGGGTAAGTTTCCAAATTGCATCAAGTTGAAGACAGCATTGTCACATTGATGCAGTCCTTTCCCCAATGGACTGCATTTAATGTGCTCCATCGGCAAATGGTCACCAATGATTGGCAATGACTGGGCAAGCCCATATGCCATTCAGCTTCAAATTTTTCCAAGGTTGTTTTTTTGCAGAACAATAGCAAATAAAAACTCTTATTTTCAAAAACACCAAAGTTTGAATTTAAAAAATACGGCATCTAAAATTGATGAGTTTGAGTTTTCGATATCAATTCAAAATTAGCAATACTCATTGAAAAAGATGGGGGTAATGTGATTTCACTGCATTCAAATGGTTTTTTATTTGAATTTTAATAACAAGCACATTAATAACTGAGCACATTTTTGAGAGTCTCAAGTTTTTTTGTAGTTAGAAAAATAAAATATTTGCTAAATTCCACCCCCAAGGGATGGCAGGCTTTAGATGAAAGAAGATCATGAATGTTGGATCATGAGGCACAGTTGTAGGCAAATAAAGTGTAAAATCCCATCACACTCCTATTATTTGTACTATTCCTATCAATTTATTAGTTATTTTATTCAAGTTCTTTTCAAAATTCAGTCACAGAGTAAAATCACAATTAAACTTGATCACTGGTATATTTACAATGAAAACTGTTCATTCATTTTGTAAAGCCTGAAAAATTCAAACTTGAAAAATAAAACAGCTTTAACTACTTGATTAGCCTTCTATAGACGTTTGCCTGGTTTCATCTGCCCAATTACTTTATTTGATTTTTATATTTTCAGTTTCATTAATCTTGAAAGTTAAAGTTTAGAAAACTCATATTTAAGGCAGTTGCTTTGGTCCTATACATGGACCACCAAACTAGCAACTTGGTCTGGAGTCTGTATGTCCAACTGAATACAGGTATGGGATATCCAGAAACCTGTCATCCAGTAAGCTCCTAATTATGTAATGCCCATCTTCTATAGACTCCAGTTAAATAATTAACATTTTTAAAAATGTTTCTCTGATTTCTGTTTTCTCTCTAATAATAAAACAGTAGCTTGTACTTGATCCAAACTAAGATATAATTAATCCTTCTTGGAAGCAAAACCAGCTGATTGGGTTTATTTAATGTTTACATGATTTTCTAGTAGACTTAAGGTATGAAGATCCAAATTATGGAAAGATCTGTCATCTGGAAAACCTCAGGTCTTGAGCATTCTGGATAACAAGTCCGATACCTGTAGTTGATATTGGTGGAGTGGAGAAATCAGCAATACTGTATGCATTCCCTTCTCCAAACTCAATAAATAGGCATGTGATTAACACCGGGAAATCTCTTGATTGGGTATTACTTAGAATAAATATATTTTGTTACTGTCACTAGAGCAAATGGTTTCAGACAGACAAGGCCTGGTTAGGGGATGTAATTGCATGTGTGGTCCCATGGAAAATAAATGGTAGGTAGAGCAATTTATGGTGTATATACTGTATTTATTAGTATTGCCTTTAGGGAAAAAGCTATTAATGTTCCCTTATTAAAAGATTTGCTGATATTCTAAAAATAGAATGCATTAGTTTGGAGTACAATCCCGTTCCAGTTCACATTTCACGAAAATTTAAACTGACTGAATGGACTTCATTTTTTGTTTTTTTTTATTTTACTGTTGAACACGTTCTCCCTGACAGTTTGGATATAATACCTAGTTATGAACACTCTGGGCAGTTTTTAGAAAGAATTACTGGAGACAGTGCCATGTTTCAGTCCTTCCTCTGGAAAACGTATTCGTTAATGTCATATTAATGAAAAAGTCTAAAATGCATGCTTGAAAGTAATTAAACACCCTGTAATTTTAGCTTGAATTTGTACTTGTGTGATAGCCAGCTGACCAATTATTACCATCAGCTTTATTTGCCTGTATTTGACTGAGAATGGACAGTTGTGGGTTTAAATGAGCTGGAAATTGGCAGTTACGATAACCTGTCAAGATAGAAAGCCTTCGTTTGCTTCATTCCAGCTTCAATATTCCATTGCCGCTGCATGCATGTACATATCAGCTTTCTTTATCTGAAAGCTCTTATTTATGGGAAATGCACAGAAATCTGGGGTTACCAAGGAAGAGAACATTTTCCTGTTTGTGTATACATATATACTGGCAGTAGAGAGTGTGTGGCCCTGACACTCACAGATGTGTCTTGTCTCTGCCGGTAGAAGCTGTTGTTAAATCTAAACAACTTTGTGCTTAATAAAATAGAAAGACACTTGACTATGAATCTATTAAAGGATATGTTGGCAGTTTACTGCCAACAGATTAGCCACAATAGTGCAACTTAGAATACTATATTTGTTCTATTGAATGTTTTACCATAACTGAGTAAACAGCTCTAGAAGCTCTCTCTGTTTATTTAGGATAGCAACTGCCATATTAGCTTGGTGTGACATCACTTCCTGCCTGAGTCTCTCCCTGCAGACTCCTAGCTCTGGGCTCAGATTACAGCAGGGATTGCTCAAGTCCTAGCCCTAGAGGTTTTAGCTCAAAGAAGGAAGTCTGATACAGAATACCCATGTGTACATAATAGAAGGAAAGAAATGTGGTGTTTCTATTGACTCAGAGCAGCATTAACTGCTTTACTGGTGTACAGTATTTATATAAACCACCCTGATAAAGCTTACTTAGTTTTAACCTTTCCATCACCTTTTAGCACAGGACAATATGTAGCCCTGGATACAGGTCCTATAACTGTACTATAAAAGGAGTTCCATAAGTATTGTTGACCCTGAGACTAATGGTCAGCTTGGGGTGATTACAGTATGTTGTGAGTTTTGGATAAATTTTGAAATGATTTGAACAAAACAAACAAAAACATATTGAGGAAATAGCTTTGGGAAGAAAACATAAACAGAGGAAATCTTGAGGTCCATTACCCAATGTCATAAATATTTACCACTTTTAAATAACCCTAGTCCACCTAAACTTTGGAGACATTTTTTATAATTATATATTGGATTTGTTTATGAACTGATTGTGTCCCACTAAGACCCTGTAACACCTGGACACCCCTGGCAACAGCATGGTTGGTTTCATCTACAGTTAAATCACTGCCTCTACCCTAATCAAAAATATTAGTTCCATGGTACTGCCAGCAAGATAAAGGTGATGGGAGAGAAGGATGAAGGAGATGGGCATTTGCCTTTACATGTGCAGTATTTCTGACCTAATTGCATCACCATCAATCCTCATTTTGGCCTTGTGTAGCTGTAGCCTAAGTTTGTTTTTCTTACAGTCAATCGGCCAAAAAGGTAAATCAGTTTGCTAATGGCTCCACCAGAATATAAGTGAGGTAATGGGATCACTGCACAACCCAGAGCTGGCTGAGGCTGCTGTTCCTTTGTGATTGTATCCAAAAGGTTTGTCCTCTGCTTTCTTACAACAGGAAAGGAGAAGAAGTTGCATATTCTGGAGACTAGGAAGTCATGCATTCCCTTAAATAAAATATAAAATATAACTGAAATCTGATATTGAACAGAGATTCCTTGGCTTGGTCTATAGTTACAAATACTACTCTGCCCTTACCCTGTTCCATTTTACTTACTGATGCTTTGGGATTTTTGCCCTTCCTGGAATATACAGCTCTTGTTATTGGCTAAATTATTGATGGCTACATTATAAATTCAATTATCAGACTTAAAGCAATGGTGTGGGGGTGCTGGGCAGGTAACTGTTCAAAGGTCTACTGCCTACACCTAGTCCCGGTTCACGCCTCTACTACTCTTGCCTCTCTCCCTTCCCTCCTCCCCTCCTTCCTCTCTCCTCCCAGCCCTCTATTACTCTCCCCTCCTTTCCTCCTTCTGTCACCCCCCCCTACCTCCCTGCCATGCCCTTCCCCTTCATTGCTATTGACTCCCTCCCTTCTCTTCTATTATTGCGCATGCGCACTCGCGAACACACACATGGGTGGGGGCTGAGTCAGTGCTCCTTTTCTTTAAAAGTTCACCTGTCCAAGGTAACCATCAGCAGAGCAGGCTGCCACCATCCACAGCCTCCCATGTAGCCCTTATCATTGCTTGTGTAAATGATGCACAAGTTATGGTGAGTAGAGTAGAGGATGGAAGAGGTAATGCTTGCATGCCTTCCCATGCATACCCAAGCAATTTTTCAAGATGCAGGTCAGGCAAAAAGTTCCCCTCACATTATACATTTCTGGGCCATGTTTCCTTGCTGTTTCGGATGCCTGTCTGAAAAAACATACAAAAAATAGGCAAGTGTCACTTATCACCTGGGAGTTAAATAAATATTTGTATTTACCTTTATAGTGGATGTTTCACAGGCAGAAGAAAAATACTACAATACATCTTTTTTTCTGTACTAATGGTCTTGTTTTTTATGGATACTTGCTTATTTCTGCTAGTTAATCCTCTGTGCACCTATTTCCAATCATCTTTCATCTGGATCTAATGAGAAACCTGGTGTTTCCATCCTGCACATTGAATGTGTCGTATCATTAGACTTTGAGCTTGGCCAGTATAGCGAATACCATATGGATAGTAAGACACGTTGAGGGCAAATGCCATAGTGAATAATATTGCTCATGTTACATACATTACTCCTTAATAGCTTAGAGAAACTTTTGCCTCCAGTTATAAAAAGAAAAACCCACCACATACTTCACGAGATGCCATAGTTGACATTGAGAAGAGGATTGCGTAAATGGGGTTTGATTTATAGACAGCACTTTTAGCAAAGTAACTCAGGATGTTAAGTACAGTAAAATTCCACTGAATTATGTGAATGTCTAATTGGGCTATTCATGCAGTGGAACAAGCCCTATTATTACCATATGGCCCCAGTTCACTTAATTGTCAGTTAGAATGGGCAGAAACACATTCTCTGAACCACCTTGTAAATACTGCATGAGGCAGCCCATCTGAACATTTTACTTATTATGCATTTATACTTTGTCCAAAATTTGGCTTTTTTGGCCACTGATTGATTAAATGGAAACTGTCACTAAATGATATCCTCTTTTTAAAGTATTCCCACCTTCTCTGGGGTGAATCTTAATCTAGGCTCAATTCCCAGAGTGAGTGCTTCTGCAGCCTGTCTCATTCTTGATATCTTGTTATAGTCTGAAGAAGACTCATAAAAAGGCAATCTTGACCCATGTCAATACCTGTTGTACATTGCAGCCCTGTCTAAATGGAAAATATGCCCCCTTGATGACATACGCTCATCCAGCTGAGGTTATGAAGAAAAGGTGCCAAAAATAAAAGCTTTTTACGCAGACATACCCCATTCAATAGGCTCATAGTGTAATGTAACCTCTCCCTCACCTTATTTCAGTTATGGATTCTTTGATTTGAAGTACCTCTGCTTTCCAGATAATCTGTGCTCCACTTGCTATGGAAAGCAAAGGGACTTCATGAATTCCCACAAAGTGAGTATGAGTGGTACTGGAAAGTGGTTCATACAGGTATCATATATACTTTGAATCTGTGGATTCGGGTATGTCTAAGGGAAAAATACAATATCTATTTTGGGAAGTTTAGACACCTTTTCTACATAATCCCATCTGAATTAGCTTTTTAAAAAGAGGGATATATTTTCTCTTTGAATAGTGCTACATTGTAGGAGAGTTATTGGAAAGAGACAAAATGACATTTTCATTAGATCTGAGAAAGAATAAAATCTACATATGCAGATTCCCTCGGGGGACCTCCTGACTTGGATGGATTTTGTTCTCAAGCTAATTTTGGTTATTAGTACTGACCTTCAGGAAGAACCATATGATTGGTTATATGAGCATTTCTTTGTTTCTCTGTGAAGAGATATCTCTATACTCTCCCAATGGTAATTCCCTTTTATGCCTGCAAGTTCTTATGTCATATGATCAAGTTCTTATGTCATCGGATCCCACAAGCCCGGACTGACTTGTGGGTTCTGGCAAATGCCAGAGGGACTGCTACAAGATGCCATTTAGAGTCACTATATAGTGTGCCTGAGGAGGCTGATTGTGCCTCTTTGTACTTGAAATACCAGGGCCTATTTTGAATCTCTGTCCAGACCTGCGTTCCCAAGTTTATAAAAAACTCTGTGATTCCTTTGTTTGTGGTTCTGACTCTTTGTGAGTTCAGAATCCATGGAGCTCATGTCAAATAAACTTTATCTTTCAGGTAATTGAATTTCCAGAGTCCATTATCTCCAGACTATGGAACATATGAAGAGTGAGACTGGGGAGCTCTCTCTTTCAGGTAAGTGAATCTAAATGAAGAATCACCCCAAAGAAGGCAGGAGCTCCATAATAATAATAATAAGAAAATAATATGAGAAAATCATGTAATGAAAGTGTCTCTTTAATCATCAGTGGCCACAAAATATTTTAGTTAAATTTCAGACCAATATATAATTTCTATTTTTTCATGAATCATATTTTTTCTCTAAAAATGTGTGATTTTTTTTCAAGATTTTCTTAAGTGTAAAAAGAACAAAAAAAACTCTAATACAAAACTTTGCCAAGTAGATGAAGTCGAGGTACCATAGAAGTCAATGGTCACTGTGCTGATCCTGTTGGACCTTTTATAGCCATTTAGACTTTTAGTGGTTTTCGTATTTGTTTCACTAGTAATTGTCTGAAAAACTAAAATTTTCATAGGTTTTAGAGGCTTTTGGATTTTTTAGCACACCATTCAGCATTTTTTCTGTTCATACTTTTTATGTTTGAATCTTTTAAAAACTTTCATGGCATTCATGTTGTTAGAGAAAATGAGTTTAAACGTGGTTTCAAAAACCTCTATTACCTCTACAATTTGACCTTTAATAAATGGATCTTCATAATCTGAGAGTTTATCCAGATGTATCCACTTGCAGCGTTTTTGATAACAAACCTTTAGGCTAAGGCCAGACGGGGAGATTCGGGGGCATTTTGTCTCCTGGCGACTTCTCGCCGCGACTTGTAGCCCCCGAACCTCCCCGAATAGCCACGTACCCAAGCGCACCGGCGTTGCTTGAAAACACCGGCGCGTATCCACACGGAGCGGCGCGCTTTTTGAAATCGCTCCATATTGCGAATTTTACAGCTTGCGCCAATGCGCAGTCAATGTAATAAAACTTCTTACTGAAAAATTAGTTATGTTTGCTCCTAAAGATTACGACACCTTCAAGCACTTCTTAAGGGTGCGCCTTTAAAATTCACAATGCGCAATTAAAAGTCGCAATGCGCAATTAAAATTCGCAATGCAATAACAGTTTAACGAACATATTACATTGCGAGATTTGGATTTTTAATCTTATTGATGCGCACTCTTTTGCTCTTTGCGAATTTAATTACATTCCCCCCCATTTTTGTATGTCTCAATTAAATGCACAATTTAGAAGACAGATACACAACAATTGCTATATTTGATCTTGAGGCATTTTCTGAAATATCCTGTATGTATACACTGTATTAACAGATTCCAGGCCAGAACTAACAGGCAAGAACGCTCCCAAAACCTCTTGGATTATCTCCTATTTCTGCAGCCATAGAATCAAGTGTCAGCTGAGACACTTACTTGAGAACAATCTACTAATTGTTTTTCCAGCAACAATTTCTTGTCACTGCGTAAATGTTGAGCCGACAATTTCCCTTGTGGCCTGTAGGCCAGGTGAAGTGATAAATGACACTTTTTGTATTCTACTGCAACCTAATATGGTGAATTTGACAGGGAACTATTAGGTGGGGTTGCAGTTTTCTCTTCACCAGACCAAACTACAACTAAAATTGATCATAGGGAGCTACAGTAGGTAGGAACTTCCTACCTTTTTCATTCTCACTGCTGTATATGTTTAGTGTACGCTGTATACGTTTTGTATACGTTTAGTAAATTATAGCTAATTTTTTCCCCCCAACAATTGTACAAATATTTCCAGCACTCCAATGGGACTGTGTCCACTGAAAACTGCTGTAAGATTATGCAACAGACAAGTTGAGGGCACATTGTAAAACACACTGTTGTGCCACAATTAAATGTCCTGGTACATGAACACATTTTTGGCATGACCCTCAGTTGTCAGTAGTTTGTGGGTGCACAACTTAATATAATGTTGCTGAATGTGTAAAAAGGATAATGTACAGAGCTCAGTTGTACCCTTTGTATCTAGAGCTTCTTTCACCTTAACAGGTATAACCATAGCATTGATGTGGGGCTGCTTTGTGAATGAGGTTCTCCATGATATTTGTAATCTATGCATGATTTAGAAAGCATGTGCTTCACTTGGGTCTAACAGTGGGCCCAAAATGGGTAAAAAAACAAGGTGCATTGTGATGATTTTCTGCACTTATCACTTTTTACAAACACTAAGAGGCTGATTTATTAAACCACAACTTTTTCCTGTCTGTTTTTTTGACCCCAAAAGTCTGAAAGGTTGGGTAAAAAAAAAACGCTAAATTTTTTAAGATTTATGCGACAAAACCGACAATTTTGAATATGAAAAATACACCTGTTGAAATCATGCAGAAGTCAATAGCAGATATTCTTTTTTCAACTGGAAGATCTTTCTTTGATTTGTAGTTTTAGAAGTTTTCAGGAGGTTTTTCCAATATGAAAAATTCGTAGTTATTGTTTGACAAGTAGGGAAAGATGTTTGTTCGTGACTTTTCTGTGACTTGTTACCATTTGTGCTTTTTCAGTTAGGATCTTCTAATAAACTTCATGACATTAGTGGTTTTCGAAAAAGTGAATTTAGTCGTGTTTTCAAAAACCTCGAACAACAAAGGATATGTAGGCTTCCACGCGTCCAATTTACTAAAATGTACTACTAATTTATTTCAAATTTTTTTTATTACAAATTCGCTTTGAAAATTACAGTTTTAAAAAAAATTCTCTAAAACTCAAAATATTCAAAATTGATACAGTAAATACAACCAAAAAACGCCAACAACGCCAAGTAAAAGCAGTCATTGTCCCATAGAAGTCAACAGTAGCTGCTGGGCAGATCGTACTGGGCTTTGTTTAAGCCATTCGCACATATGGATGCCTATTTAAAGGCCAAAATTTTATGTTTTTATAGAGTTTTTGTGATACCACAACTAAACTCATTTTATCTAAAACCACAAATGAAAATGAAATGCAATAAAAAATCAGAACTGTAAAAACACGAACTGCAAAAGTTTCAATAACGGTGACTTTTTTTTGTATTGTCACACAAAAGCCAGCATCAAAAATACCTGAAAACCTCTAAAACCAGGAATCAAAGAAAGATCATCAGTTATAAAAGGCACATCTGCTATCAACTTTTATATGTTTTCCACAGGTTTTGCTGTAGTATTTTTGTCTTTGGAATTGTTGCAGTTTTGTTGCATGATAAATCCTGAAAATGTTGTGCCTTTCCCCCCCAAGATTTGGCATCAAAAAGCCAGCCCCTAAAAAGTTGTGGCTAAATAAATCTTAGAGGTTAATAACCCTTAGAGGTTTTCAGTTTTTTTCTGCTAGTAATTATCGAAAAAACTCGATTTTTTGAGGTTTACGTATTATTAGCTTTATGCCTCATTAGTAAAATCTGGATTATGTCTGTAGATGTCATTTTCTTTCCGCTTTACCCCCAAGGGAACAAAATTCTGAGCTGAACTGATCGTTTCTCCTAACCCTGGCAATCAGCTGTTAGTTATCTTGTCAGCAATTTCGCTCTTACCCACTGAACAAATCTAGCTTCTAGCCGGCATGAAGGGAAGGACTGCTGAAAAGGGCTCATCTGACACACAGTCCATAGTCCATCACTCTGCTGAATGGCAGAAGCAATTATATTGTGTAAGATAATGCTCAAGCGCCCAAAAGCTGGTGTGAATGCAGAGACACGTTCCAGGAGCCCCATTTCTAGCTTTGCTAGAATCACAGATATCACAAGCCACAGGCATTAGCTATTCCTCTATAATCTAACCTTAAAAATGATACACAAGATACTGTTCAAGTCCCTGTGTTTAAATAAACTCAATATGAGTATGGGGTGTTTATTTTCAGATGGGGATTGGATAGTCGCATTAGTGCTTGATTCATGTGGGTATCTACTGCTGGTACAAATAAATAATCTTCTAATTGTTTGAGAAATTGGAAATCTCTTGCAATCTCTATTCTTGCTGCGTTTATTTATACAGCTGTAAATTGGATATGCTCCAGCTTCACACAATGCCTAATTCCTCCCCTTCTGATTTAAATTAAGCCTCCTAATATGTTTTCATGCAATTGTTCCTGAAATTCTGTTATCTGCTGCTAAAGCCCCTCTGTTTCAATGGGATTATCTGAAATATTTCATTTGGGTAAAGCACCTTGCTAATACTTTCCACAATTAAAAAAAAAAAGTTTCACATTTGAATCCATTGAAGGCGATGTTTCAACAAGCTTTCAGCATGCTGGGATATGATTGTATGGATTATCAAAGAAAAAACAATTATGAAGAATCCTTTGTTTCCTAAGAAATTATGAATTTGCTGCTGCTTTCCTAGATTCCATAGCTGCTCATGGAAAATACAGGGAAGGAAAAATTACTGATACAGGTATGGGAACTATTATTCAGTATGCTCAAGATCTAGGGTTTTCTGAATAAGGTATATTTCTGTAATTTAGATCTTCTTACCTAAAGTCTAGTAGAAAATCATGGTTTTGCTTCCAATAAGTTTGGGTCAAGTACAAGCTACTGTTTTAGTATTACAGAGAAAAAAGTAATAATTTTTTAAAGTTTGGATTGTTCTGATAAAATGGAGTCTACAGGAGACTGCCTGTAATTCTGGATAATGGGTGTCCTGTTAACAGATCCCATACCTGTATATGGAATGGGAAGCACTTTCATGTTTTATCACACATCACCCATACACCATATGTCAAGGAATTGGTACCTTCAATGTATGCAGCCTGGATAACTGTGTTGAGGAACACTGATAATGCGAGCAGAGCTAAGAAATGATGTAATTTTGATGTAGTGGCCCAATATTGATTCTTGTGTAGAGGATTTCACGCTAGTTTCTTATCAATTCACTTGAATGCATTGCCAAACCTTGTATGAAGGCCAGTTGGCAGTTTCTACAAAGTAAAGTGATAGAAATGAATCCTATTGGGAAAGTATCAAGTGTTCCACCAGAGGAAGGACTATTGTCATGTAGTGACACATTTCTCTCACTGATGAACATGGTGTGTTGAATGTGCATGTTCTCCAGATGTTTTTATTTTTATATATATATTATTTATATATATATAAGACCTTGGGGCTGGTTGCACAGTTCAAAATACAGTTGCATGCCTCCATTTTTGAGCAGTTTGTTCCCTGCTCCCCCACCTCAACACCCATGGGAACTACAGGTATGGGAATCGTTTGCCAGAAAACTGCAATCCAGAAAGATCTGAATTACAGGAAGGCCATCTCCCATAAGTATTTTAATTGAATAATTAAATGTAAAAAATCATTTTTCTCTGTATGACACAGTACCTTGGACTTGATCCCAACTAAAATATAATGAATCCCTTTTTAAGTCAAAAGAAACCTATTGGGTTTAATTCATGTTATTACATTTTTTTTGTTGTTAATAGATTTAAGATATGGAAATCCAAATTATGCAAAGATCCCTTATCTGGAAACCCTCCAGGTCCCAAGCATTCTGGATAACAAATCCCATATCTGTATTATGTGAAAAAATAGCTTTTGTAACAGTTTATGATAAGAAAAAAGAACCATCACGCTGGAAAAAAAATGAAAAGAAAATCCACATTGAACTTAATTTTTCATTAAACTGGAGAAAGATGCAGACACCAGGAAAAATACTAGAATTCATGAAGGGAAAAATCCTCAACCATTGTTAAATCTGCCCCTAAATTCATTCATTTGAAAAAAGAGGTGATTCACAGAAAAATACACACTGGCCATCTTTTTTGTGAAATTACAAAAATAAAAAAATAAAACAACAAAAGTTTCTACTGAAATATCTGTTGAATGTAAACACAACCTGAATTCTTTTACTTGTATTTCCTGTGATCGAGATTTGCTTTCATGGGGTCTGTCTTGGTTGTAATTCATACTGCTTTGTACACATGTATCAGACCCACTGCTGAAATCCCTTTTCTGTGCATTTTCCCGATCAACTTGTCAGCTCTAATCCCCTACAAGTGATCAGCAGAGGAGAAGACGATTCTCTTCTTACAGTAAATTGACTTTAATCTGGCCCCAGAAACACAGATGGAAGGCGACCTTTTGAAGAAAGGAAGTCATTCCTGTCTAATGGTTTGCTGTCACAAATCCTTCTTCCGCTAGTGATACCAACAAGTTTATTTTTATTGTTATCATGTTAAAATGAGGTATGGGTGTGTAGCTGATCCCTGAACGATCCAGTTTAACATTAAACTCAAGGGATTCTAACTGCTAATATCACCTCAAGAACTAGTTTGTCTCCCTTCTTACTCTGTGATTCCTTGCATCGTTCTGTAAAATAATATACAGTGGTATACTGATCACTCTAATTCCCTATAATCTGTATCAAATGACATGCCTTTTATAGATGAAATTCTATGTATAACCTTTATTTTCTAACCCCTCATTTATCTGCCTGCAGTATTAGTTTCATGCTCCCTGCAAGTAAGTGACAACCATCATTTATTTGATAAAGACACTTGTAGGATATGTTGGGAAAATGCCTCCTGTCCTCTCACCAGGTTTATTACAAGAATGAACATCTTGATTGCCTCTGTTCTCGCTGGCAATTAATATGATGTGACATATAATGTTAGCAGGGCCCTTCTCTCATACAGGAATTTCCACAGCAACCTCTTTAAAGGTGCTCTTACCTCAAATTTTGTATTTGTTTAATTGTGCCTAATGTATGAGATTTTATTTCTCTTATGCTGTTGCTGTCATGGTCGACTGGGGTGGAGTGCAAAAAAGTTTAGGGTGGGGAGTACAAGGGTCCCACAAACCCTGATTTGGAGTGGGGAGCACATGGGTCCCACCAGCCCAGTCCAACCCTGTGCTATGGTAGAATCTGTGCCTATGTGCCTCGCCATTGTATTCAGTGGGGAAGCTGCAGCTCTAGTGGCATGCAGGAAAGAAAGAAAGCAGTGTGCAAAACATTCCCTGAATGTAGATGTTTTTTGCACTTTGCACATTGTGTTCTGCTCTATCAGTGACCTCCTATTTTCTTTTATAAATATATTTACCAAAAATATCTTCAGCATGGCCTGCAGGGATATACATTTCAATAAACAATTCAGGTTCTACAACAAGGTGAACAATTATTATTTTCTTCCATATCTTTTGTCACCATCCTACACCATGGGGAGCACCTATGGGACCCCATGTACTAATGTAAGTCACACAGATTGAGCTGTTTCTGGGAAAGTCCTATTCCAACAGCTTCCCTCTGCCCAATACATAGAAAGCACCAGAAAATATATTCAACAACAAAATAAATGGTTCTCTGTGCTCTGAGTGTCTCATGATTTTGTATGCACCTTCCTATGAATTCCAAGCGCCTGTACAATCTGTACCCTGCTCAAATATCCCTTTTGTTAGGGAGGGCAAGTGGTACCTCAGGCCAGCATTTAAAATATATAGGAAAAATACATTTGTACTCAAATGAAACCTCAAATGTGCAATAAATCTTATGACAGTGCATAAAAATGAATTTCGGAATGTGCCAAATATGAAACAGTGTTGTAAATGGTGCCAGTTGTAAGATTTGTACAAACCCACAACATGGAATGTTACAGTTCATTATTGGCTTGAGGACAATCTTCCACCTAAGCCCAGGGAAGGAAAGAAAGAACCTATCATCAGTTTTTTTTATTTCTCTGGACCAATGGAAAAATAGTTCCTTTGCCAAAGATCTGGAAATACACATCTAGCGAATGAAAAAATGCCACATATTTCCTATTTAAATTCTTGGTGCTTACAGGAAGGGAAGGCATACAAATCTCTACAATAATATGACAACATTATGTAATAACGGAATGCTGAATATCCCCTATGTCAGCATTTGCTGATCTCCTATGTGATCCACAGTAAAAAGTCAAAAATAAATAAGTAACCTACATTGCCATAGCCAACAATGGGATTTAACACTCCAAATTTATTGTTTTGGTTCTTCTGGGACAATGAATCCCAAAGGGTTGAACAACTGATACAGTAGATATTGATAAAAAATAATAACTCTAATAGTTCAAGTTGATGAACCAGTTAGATGGATTCTAGTGGTGTTAAACATGAGTCTACACCTCTCATAGGGGCAAATTCACTAAAGCGCGAAGCATCTAACGCTAGCGCTAATTCGCCAGCGTGACGTCATTTCGCAACTTTGCAAATTCACTAACACCGACGCTGGCGAATTTTCGCTAGCGAAGTAGATAGACTTGTGCAACTTCGCACCCTTACGCCAGGCGAAGTTGCGCACTGACGAAGGATCGCAATTACGCAAATTCACTAAGATCAACATTTTCCTGAACATTAGCACTTACGTTAGACGTTACTTTGTCTGGTCAGACCAGGCGAAGTTCAATACAATAGATAGGAGGTTGAAAAAATAATTTAAATTTTTTTCTAAGTCCCAAAAAAACGCTGGCGTATTTTAGCATAGGAGGGTGATAGTCTAAAAAAGATTTTTTTGGGGGGGTTACCCTTCTTCCCCCCTACATTTCCTAACATATGGCAACTCAACTATACAGGGGGCACATGTAGGGCAATAGGACAACTTTATATAATTTATTTAAGGTTTCCTGGGCTTGTGTAATGGAATGTAGTGGCTGTAACATATACTATTATAACTTAAAGTTCCCGCTGTATGCAAATTAGGCTTCGCTAGCGTAACATCGCTCTGCCTAGCAAAGTAAAACTAGCGCAACTATGCTATCGTTCGGCGACCTTAGCGTAACTTCGCACTTTAGCGAATTTGCGTAGCGCTGGCGAAAATTCGCCTGGCGAAGTGCGGCGAACGCTAGCCAAGCCAATGCTAGCGATTTTGCGCATCTTAGTGAATTTGCCCCATTGACTTCTACAGGAACTCATCAGCTTTAAAACTGGGAAACTTTTTTATTCACGTATTGTTTGCTTAGGTCCCGAAAAATCTGAATTTCGAAGCTCGAATTAGTGATTTTTGCTGCAAAAAAACTTGAATTGCAGTGAAAAAAAAAATCAAATTTGAATTGTATCAAACTGCATTTATTTTATTTCTCCACCGTTCTTTCTCCTTTCTTTGTTTTGTATCTTTTTTTCTCTAACTCCTTATATCTGACCCGTTCGTCCTCCCTTCACTTTCCCTTAGCAAGGATATTAATATTCCACTCCCTAATCTACCACTGGGCTTTATTTATATTTGTATATCAATAAATTGTCACAGATGCAGAGAAAAATGTGTTGCAAAATTTTGCATGCAACATCATGTCCCTTTACACCTGCAATTGTACAATAAAATATTTAAAGCCGGTTTTTATTATTTTTATTTTGCTGTAAATATAAATGAGTAAATGGCAACCAAAAATTGGGACAAGACCTTCTGCGATGTTTCTGTTTTACATTATCAAAGAAAATCATTGAGTCTGTTTCATTACAGCTAGTTTCCATGGAAACGCAAATGTGTAATAAAACGGCTATTTATTTTGCTTGTGAGATGTACCGTGCCTTTACTGTAGATATTAAGCATGGACTATACCCTTACATTTGTTCGAAGCCTTGCAAATGTCCTTTTAAGCTCACATATATATGCTTTTCTTATCATTGGTAAGTTTTTATGATCCAGATGTGCTTCTACAAACTCCATAATAATCCTGATAGAAACATGTAACGTTAAATAAATATAAGAAGGGAACGTTCTATTGTATTTCTTAATCTGCTATAAACATTATTTCATGTCCTCATTTTTATTTGAATCCGGCAGTTTTGCATTCAATTGTGTTTAAAGGGGTTGTTCACCTTAATATTTACTTTTAGTATGATGAAGTCAATGGGTAATAGTCGTTCATTCTTAAATTTTTGTTGGTTTTTGAATTATTTACATTTCTGGCTGTGCAGCTGCCATGCTTGGAATTTTAACTGCTACCTGGTTGCTAGGGATTAATCATCCTCAGCAAACAGGCAGCAGTTTGTAAACTGGTATGAATACTGGATAGAAATGGGGCTGAACAGAAATACAAGTAATGCAAAAATAAGAACAATGATTAAATTGAAGCCTCAAGGTCTGTCGGGGTCATTTACAGAGACCCTGAGGCATAAATGCAAAAGCAGTAAGGGATGCAAAATGCAGCCCTTAGGCTAAGGACAGACGGGGAGATTCGGGGGAAATTAGTCGCCTGGCGACTTCTCGCCGCGACTTGTAGCCCCCGCACCTCGCCAGGCAATTTGGAGCGATTTCAAAAATCGTGCCGCTCCGTGTGAACACGCGCCGGCGTTTTCAAGCAACGCCGGTGCGCGTGGGTACTTGGCTATTCGGGGAGGTTCGGGGGCTACAAATCGCGGCGAGAAGTCGCCAGGTGACTAATTTCCCCCGAATCTCCCCGTCTGGCCTTAGCCTTAGAGATAATTCAAGCAGTATTTGTTTCTAGTGTCTGCTTACTATCTCCCAGTCTTGACAAACAAATATCTTGCAAGAGGTGCAGAGCTGGTGGGTGTCCTTATCATCTACCAGGGCTCTATTTTCTGACACATTCGGCCCTCCCCCACTGACTGCACTGACTGTTAGGACACAGTTTGGGGGGGGGGTTACATATATGTGCCTCCTACTTCCTAACCCTCATGAAAGACACATGTTCACCAAGTTCAACTGTTTATATCCCTACATAAAACCTGGCTACCTGCTAGTTGGTCCAGAGGAAGGCAAAAAAACTTTTTGAGCCTCTCTGCTGTCAGTTTTAGCAAATCCCTTCCTGACTCCAAGATGCAATCAGACCAATCCCTGGATCAACTTTGTAATAAGAGCTACTTTCAATATCTCCCTCATCTCGTCACTTGCCAAAAAGCAATCCAACCACTTCTATTGTATAAAGACCCCCATACACAGGCAGATACAAGCTGTTAACAAATAAAGTCAGCAGCTTATGGCCCAATGTATGGGGCACTTCAATGGGCTTCTCCGATCAATATCTGTCAAAAACTGGCCAGATGTTGATTGGACACGGTTTTAAATCCTGTTGTATCTAGGACCACACCTGTTTGTTTGTTGAGGTCAGACAGGTTGAGCTAGAAAGACCTGTTCTGAACTGGTCTGCTAGGTTGGAGGTATCTCTCCCAGGTCATACTGTCTGTTATTGTATGGATAATAGTGCATAGGGAATCAGGTTAGAGGTTTCCCTGGAGGTTCCATTTCAGGTGATCCTTCACAGAAGTGAAGTGTGGTCCTGCCAAGTCTGTTCTCATAGGGAAGTGTCAGTGTGTGGTATGCTCCGTGAGTGTATATTGCTTTGACCATTTTTGTCTCAACCCCTTTGTCAGACATCATGTCTGACAAAGGGGACTGCCCCCCCAAACATTACATCACTTGACTCAATCAAACACACAGGGGTTTGCCCCGCTTAACTTGCTGACGAGTATTTGGAGATTTTTGTCACCTACATGCAATTCGGAGAGGTGCCGAGCGAAGTATTTGGAGAGGTTGGGGAATCTTTGTTGCAAGTTATAAGCATGGAATTAGACATATAAAGGTCACATGACCGTTTAATCCATGACAAAATCCTTTTAGTTGGACACATGGCTGATGAAATGGGTCAATAATAAATTGTCCACATGCATGTAGTGAGTTTGTAATTTCTATTGGTATATCAAGCAGTTCAAACTGCAGGTTGGCCAGAAGCTCCAAGCAAGTGTTGATTGGGGTCATGATAACCAAATTTTACATTAGGAGCTTAGGAGAATTACATTTAAAAATAGGAAGGTTTGGACACCTCATCTGTGGTCAGCTTTAGGGACACTATGTACATTCTGGTCATGTCCATCCTGAAGGAATTGGAAAAAAAACTATAAATTCAAAATCAGACTCACCTGCATAAAGAGAGAATAAACAGAGATAGATGCTAAGAGGAGCATGAAGAGAAACTTGATTATTTCAGAAATTGTTATAATTGATTATCTTTAGAAAAAAATCTTATTTCAATATGTTGCAACTTATATTAAATTATCACTTCTGTGATAGTTAATTAGATTAAAGAATCTTACCAAACTGGAATATATATTTAAGTAAATATAGTCCTTTTACATCACATGCCTTGAACCACCTGTCAGGGGGCCTGCGGCTCCCAAGGGTGAGGTAGTCAGGATCTAGGAGGAAGCCCAATACACGGTACAAAGGGATGATCAAGAGAATAGTCCAGGCAATAGTTCAATTAGGCAGGCAGCGAAGGTTCAACGACAGGGAAACAGGAAGGAGTCAATATCAGATTCAGGCAATAGTATAAAAACACCCAGGAACACCAAACACAGGACCTATACTAAAATGGCGTCCCAGGCTTCCTTTTAAAGGGATTTTGGGTGCCAAAACCATTGCGTACGCCGCAACGCGCTGTGCGCCCGTCGCGGTGCACCGGTGCCGCTACCCACGTAGCAGCCATGGGCAGGAGAAGATGCGCCCCCTGGAGCTCTGGGTAAGGCTCCAGGCAGCGTTCCTGACACAGAGATAAAAAATTCCTTGAACAGAAATATTTCAACTCTGAGGGGCCGATTTACGAAATTTCAAGTACAAATTTTTCGTGAAATCAGATATGCAAATTAGACCTCTTCGATCAACAAATATCGAATAGATCGAATGATTGGATATTCGATAATTCGATCATTCGATAATCGAAGGAATCAAAATTTTAAAGTTATTTGACTGCCTAATTCGCCAGATTAAACCTACCGAATTGTAATAGAAGCCTATGGGAAGCTCCCCATGGGCTTCTGAGGCTAAGTCCTGTGCAAAAATACCATTCGTACAATCAGAGCGTTCGATTGTTCGAATCGTTCAAATTTTTCGCACGCTCGAAGGAAATTCGGTATACGATCGTACGTATTCATCGAGAAATCGTATTGCGAGCAAAATCTAATTGCGAATTTGGTCGAGCTAATTATGGGGAATAATAGTAAATTTGCCCCTAACTGTAACAGGAGGAAGTGCTGAAGGAAAAGACACAACTCTGTCTGTTAATTGGCTCATGTGATCTAACAAGTATAGTTTGTTTGGTATGTTTGTGTGCACCATTGAATCATATGATCCCAGGAGGCTGTCCTTATTTTTTAAAATGGCAATTTTCTATTTATGTACCCAATGGCACATGCTACTAAAAAGTATATTATTATGAAAATGGTGTATTTACATGAAGCAGAGTTTTACATATGATCTGTTTCAGGGCCGGAACTAGGGGTAGGCAGAGTAAGCACGTGCTTAGGGTGCAAAGCTTGGGGGGCGCCAGGCACGTACCTTTCCCTTCTGCCTAACCCTAGTATGCCTCAGTTCTGCTCTTCCACTTCTGCCTACTTGTTGCGAGTGTGCGTGCGCGTGCACATGAGAAGGGGGGGAGAGTATCCGGAAGCTGTTGATGCTGTCCGTCTGCGCTCTTCCGATTCCACCTACTTGTGTGTGTGCGCATGCGCGCAGATGAGGGGAGGGGGGAGAGTGTGCAGGAAGGGGTCACTTCCTGCGCGCAGTGGATGGGGCGCCATGGCTGGCCACGTTGCCTGGGGCGTCCAACTGCCCTGGCCCGGCCCTGATCTGTTTTATGCAATATCTTTTTATAGAGACCTACATTGTTCGGGGGGTATAGTTTTACTTTAAATTTGCATCAGCAATTGTGGAATTAGACAAAACATTTAAGGGCTGATTTACTTAAACTCAAATTAATCTGAAAACAAACTTCCTTCCATGAATTGAACTCATTTATCAACAATTATTCTTGAAAAAATGGGAGCTTCCAAACGTTGTGACAAAATCGAATGTCAGTTCGAATAGTTTTTTCGCAGTCCAAAACTCGGTTTAGTGAATTTTTGCGGCAAAAACTCGACTTTTTCAGATTATTGGATGAAACTCCTGACTTTTTCGGATTATCCAGCGCAGATCACGATGTCAAGAAACAACTTCAGGGACATCTGCCGTTGACTTCTACATCAGGTTTGAGATGGTGTATTTTCGGATTTGGATTTTTAGAAGCTTTGGGGTATGATAAAATTTTAGTTTTCCCCCTAAAATTCTCAACCAGAAAGAATTGAGGTTTAATAAATGGGCCCCTTAATCCTCCTGTTCCTCTAGAAGCCAGCATAGAGGCAGATTTATTCTAGATCAAACTGAGTATTGCAGAAGGATTCCAAGCAACTCTGTCTATTTTACAATTTTTCAAAACTTTCACAACAGTTATGAGAGTTTCTGAGGAATTGCTGCATTTATTAGCACCCATTTGAATCCTTGCCCCTAATGCAAATCAAATGCAGGGAGAAAAGAGGCACTGGAAAGGTTTCTTAGCAACGGAACTTACAGGCATTTGATAAAATGGCCCCTTTTGTTTATTAACTTTACAGAGCTGTAAAACATTGTTCTTGAAATGTATCTGTGTAGTTCTGGATGTTGTCCAGAACGTCACAGGCACTGGTTGGACAAACTCCCAATTGTTGTCCAGCAATAGATTTATGGCTTCAGGCTGGAGATTCCTAATGTATATACTAAAAATAGTATCGAAACCTGCCTCAATAAGATTCTAAATGGTGAATTAATCCAATGAAGCTCAACATCCTCAACATTTCTATGTCAGTGACATCATATCCTGTTTTCCAAGTAAACAAGTAAACAAAATCATGTCTGATGTAGTTGAGCAAAATCTAGCAGACTATGAGTTGCAGCTAGAGTTTGTGTCCTTCAGGCGCATGGGCAGCAGATCAGGAACCGGCAAATGCCTCCAACTGCGCATGTGCCAGAAGACGCCAATGGATCCAGAAAGAAGACTGCTCATGATAAGATGGCACAGTGAACTCTGCTAGAGAGGACCTAGGAGGGGGGGTAAGGAACAAGTTAGGGGCATTTGCCCTGGGGGAGGTAGGCCGGGGGGAGGAGGGAGGGGGCCTACAGGGGGAGGTGTTTTGCGCCAGCAGGGGTTCTTTCTCCTTTAAGGGCAGATTTACTAATGGCTGACTTTTCAAAGTGAAAAAACTTCAAAATTCGACCATCAAAGTTTTTGTAAAGGGCATTTTTGATCGAAAATTGACCTATTTTGATCTAATAGGTCCATTTTCGATCAAATAAAAATTGTTCAAATCGCTCAATTGCATCATTCAAATCGAACGACTGGGAATATTTCAGGACAGGTTCTATGCGGGCCCCCATAGGCTAAAATGGCAATACAGCAGCTTTAAGGTGGTGAAATGCTGAAGTCGAAGGATTTTAAAGGGCCAGTATTTCGAAAATTCGAATCAAATTTTGGGCTATTCAGTAGTCGAAGTAGCCCAAAATTAATTCAAAATCTGAATTTTATTATAATATTCCCTTCGACCATTAGTAAATGTGCCCCTTAGAGACCCATTTATTAAATCTCGATGTTTTGTGGTCGAGGTTTTTACAGTTAAAACTCAACTTTTTGGAGGAAAAATCTAAACTAAAACTTTTAAAGATTTATCATACCCCAAAACTGCTCAAACTTGTCGAGGTCATGTAGAATTCAATGGCAGATGTCCCTGAAGTTGTTTATTGCCATTATGATCTGCACTGGATAATGTGATAAAGGGCCAGATTCAATTCAGTGAGAAAAGGTTTATCACATGAAAACACATGGATGAGATACAATTTAATTGAGAAATGTAATCTGACCCTCACAGTTTATCACGTGAAAACTCCATTGAGGTCTATGTGGAAAAACTGCGACTGATTTAGGAATGTTTTTTTCTCCTTTAATTTAATTTCATTCATGAGTTTTCATGTAATAAACCAGGAGATAACTTTTTCTCACTGAATTGAATCTGGCCCTAAGTCGGGGCTTTAGGCAGCAATGAGGAAAGATTGTTTGATTCAGGTTACAATAAATGAGTTCAAATTGTTGAAGGGAGTTTGGTCAAATTTGTTTTCGTAAAAAATGTGTATTGTATTGAGTTTTAGTAAACCAGTCCCATGATAAATCCTGAATTCTCCAAATTTTAGAGAAATAAAAAATGCTAAAAATTTTAAAGAAAAAAAAAATATTTGATTTTTAGTACATAGGCCTGTAAGAGTTATCATTATTATTTTATTGTATATAATTTGAATTTCTCCAATTACATATTCTCACCAAGGTGTGGGGGCTCAAGGTAAATGTCCTAAAACCCAGTCCAACAACTTGGAATAAATAAGAGAAAAAACAATTTCCAAAACTTCAGAGAATGTGCTGCGTGGCAGTGGAAAATTGATATTCCATTTCTTTGCTGTGTTCATAGCTCAAACAGAAATAACAGCAATTTCCATTTACTATATCACCACCCAGTAATCCAGGTTCTGTGAAGAGGATATAGAAATGGAAGGCATTCTTTCATGATATGATAAGCTGTACCCGTATGACAAAAATACAATATTTCTCTGTCCTGGCATTGACATTCCTTCTATACTTATTGAGTGAGTATAACATATGCCGCATACATCTGGCAATTTCATGCTCACACATAAAGCAATTACAAAAGCCAAGGGCATTTTGGGTAAGGTACATACATATTGTGGACTTTAAACAACAGATCATTCCATCTACCATTTTGGTGTCTTTGTTACATGGACAATAAGAACTGTTTGGTTTTATCTTTGCTGTACACATTAGTGCCATAGAGGATATTGCAAATAAAGGTGTTCTTGTACTATCCTCGCATATAATGCTTCACACAGATTATAGATACTGAAAGCCTGCATTGTATCCTTATCCTTTATATGCTTTTTACATATTATTATTTATTTGAATGACACAATATGCAGACATATTAATAAAACGTGTTAACTTTAATGATGTTCTTTTATTTGGTAATTGCTATTATTTATTTATTTATTCCACATCATTCATATTATTCCCCAGTGGAGCTTACAATCTAAGATCCCTATCACGTTTACACATATTCAAGTCAGTTTAATCAAGAGGAGCCTATTAACCAAGTCCTCAAGTACTGTAACTAAACTGCTGAAAAACAAGGAGACATCCACAGAAACAATTGGAGAACATACTGTACAACTCCAAGCAGAGAGTGTCTTGGTTGGAACTGAACTGGTTTAATAAACGGGCCCCTTAGAGTTTGTGAGTTTAGTAGTGGTTTCAAAAACCACTAAAACCAAATACCTGAGACTGTTGATAAATAGACCCATAAAAGTCTGAATAGTTAAAGGAACAGTAACATCAAAACAAGTGTTTTAAAGTAATAAAAATATAATGCAGTATTGCCCTGCACTGGAAAAACTGCCGTATTTGCTTCAGAAACACTACTGTTGTTTATATAAATGAGCTGCCTTGTAGCAATGGGGCAGCCATACAAAAAAACATGTGCAGAAAAATGCCACAAAAAAATTGTGCCCCAAATCGATTTGTGCAACTTTTTCATTTTGACACTGAAAAATGCCAAAAAACTCTGAGGGTAATTTATAGGAATGCACAGAATCCACTATTTGGGATTCGGCCAAATCCCTGAATCCTTCATTCTAAAATAAAATACAGAGATAAATTCGGACCTTGATAAATAACCCCCTAAATCTATAAAAATGTGAGGGTTTTTTCCCTCTAAAAATTTGAGTTTTCCCCTTTAAAAGCTCGACCATAAAATTTGAGGTTTAATAAATGTGCCCCTTAGAGTTTGTGAGTTTAGAAGTGGTTTCAAAAACCACTAAAACCACAGAATTGAGACTGTTGATAAATAAACCCATAAAAGTCTGACTGGTTTGATGAACAGTGACATCAAAACATGAAAGTGTTTAAAGTAATACAAATATACTGCAGTGTTGCCCTGCACTGGTGAAACAGGTGTGTTTGCTTCATAAACACTACTATAGTTCATATAAATGAGCTGCTGTGTAGCAATGGGGGCAGCCATTCAAAGGAGAAAAGGCTCAGGTTACACAGCAGATAAGCTCTGTAGAACATAATGGTGTTATCTGTTATCCACTATTTAACCTGTGCCATGTAGCCTTTTTTCAATTTCCACCATCGCTACACAGCAGCTTGTTTATATGAACTATAGTAGTGTTTCTGAAGCAAACACATCAGTTTTACCAGTGCAGGGAAATAGTATATGATATTTTTATTAGTTTAAAACACTTTCATTTTGTGGTGTTATTGTTCCTTTCAAAAATGTCTAATAGGATTATCGCAGCTTCCATTAACATCTTCGGGGACATCTGCTTTTGACTTCTACAAGACCTCAACATGTTTTCGCTGGGGTATTTGCGGATTCTTATGCAGCTTTGGGGTATAATAAAGCTCTAAATATTTGAATTTTCCCCTTTAAAAAAAAACATCGAATATCGAATTCGAAGGATTTTACCGCAATTCAATTGGTCGAACGATTGAGTAGAAAATATGCGATTGATCGATAAAATCGTTCGAACCGAACGTTTTTAACCATTCGATGAAATTTTTTTATTCGATCATAAATAATGAAACCCAATTTGGTAGCTTTTATCTGGCAAACTAGGCAGTCCTATAAAAATTTAAAGGGGAAGCAATTCAGCTGTCCAATAGTCAAATATTCTAATAGATTTTTATTCGAATTAATCGATCGAATTTTCAAAATTCACTGATTGAAGTGGTCTTCAAAAACATTCGAAAAATGAAATTAGAATCTTTTTGAAAATTCGATCGAACTTCGAATCCTTCATGTGAATTTAGTAAATCTGCCTCAAAATGTTTTTTCCACTTTACCTTCCTGTCACAAATTGTTCAGCAAATGCTTCTTTTGTTCAGATATATTGGTAAATTAAGAGGACATAGGTTTGGGAGTTTGGTCAAATTTGTTTTTATATGGTGAGAAAAAGTTTCTAGAGAATACAAATATCTCTAAAACCTCAAAATATTTGATTTTCCCCCTTTAAAACTTCAACCAGATCCATATCAGTTTTAATAAATGGGCCCCACTGGGTTTAATCGTGGTTTCAAAAAGCTCTAATATCACTTCACCTTCAATAAATGGGCCTCTAACATGTTAGATTCCTAAATGTTGGAGATTAAGTAGGTATTTTGATTTATTTTTCAAGGACCGTTGAATTTTGGGTAGAAAATGACATAGTAGATATTCATATCAATGGTCTTTGTAATATTATTTGGGTATTTTACGAATTTTTTAAATGAATGTACTTCTTGAGCATCTGAGGTCACCTTGACCTTTAGAAAAGGACCTGCTTTTATATGGCCATGTTCAACTTCTAATAGTCTTATATTTCAGAAAAAAGGTATACATTTTCACTTTGTCCCATTCCAACAATCAGCTAGACTTAGTGGTAGATTAATACACAGGTGCAATGTACGCCAATGCAGTAACCCACTGTGGACAGTTTATAAACGAGTTGCAATTATTTGTTCAACTACACAAATTCCAAATTGAACATGTACTTTACATGTTCCATGTAAGTGATCTAGAGATGCAAGGGGGAAACGGAGCCAGGAACAAACATACATACAGCAATACAGAATAAAAAACGACTGTTTTTAAAACTATTTATTATTAAAAACTTTGCCAATAACAGAACATATTTTATTTGAGGTAAAAAAAGACTGAATTACAAGTAATGTGGATTAAATATTACAGTCTGCTATTGATTAAAAGCTTCCTGACGGCCTTCTCATGAAATAATCATTGTGCTTCCCTGAAGTCATTTTATTGAATAAAGGAAACAAAGCTTTGCTCCTTAAAAGAGAATTAACTTTCAAATTATTTTAGTCGCTTGCATGATATAAATGATTCATTTTCAATAATGTATAAAACGAGGGTCAGTCTGGCTGCTGGCATCTACAGCACTGAACATTGGATATACCCTACCCACTTGTCTGGGGCCCTTAACAGGTAGATTTGGGGGCCTCAATTAATGGACACAATTGTATCAGGTTTGTCAAATAGCAACTAACTTTAAACAGTCTATGGCCATCAGACTAATGAAAACAAATTGCCTGGTTGCTGTGGCACATGAACAAGCAAGCAAACTTAAGACATCAAAGTCGGGGATGCCCACTGGGGTACTAGGAAAATTCTGATGGACCCTAGTGGTCTGGGGCTCATAGTAGCATTGATACATGACTGAGAGCTCAGTCTCCTTATACTGGGTGCTCCAGAACTACATGTTTTGGTGATCATCTGTTCTACTCCTGCAGGTGGCTTTTGGGGAACAGCAGGCGGTTCTTGGGGAATGGCAGGCAGCTTGGCTGGTGGGAAATGTGAGGTGGGAAGATGTCTATGGATATTCTCATTCATCCAGCTCATGATATTTAGTAGAGATACAGTAAGTCTAAAGCAATTGAACTTTCTGAGTTTCTTGAAAATGTTTCACTAGTCATCTGAGTGGCTTCTTCGGAAAGTCCAGTTTCATTAGATGAAACTATATTAGATACTGGGAGGTGGGAATTACCTCTATCTGTCATCCTACTAACCTGCCCCTAAAAGGATAAAAAATGGTCTTCTAACTTAGGGTGCCAAAAGTTAGGCACCCCCAACTTAGTCAGAAGAAAACTGCACCAGCCCAGGGTTCTTTCAGTGAGCACAAAGGAGTGACTGTCTTCCGGCTTCTTCTTCAAATTTCCCTTGTGCAGTAAAGTTACTGAGCATGTGCAGACCAAAGCCAATAGTTCTGTGGAGGTCACTGTAAGAATCCTGGTCTGGTGCATTTTTCTTCTGATAGGAGCACCAGCCCAGGGTTTCAGGTAAGTACATGCCATCACTTGGTGGTGCCTAACTTTTGGCACCCCAAGTTAGAAGACATTTCCTTCTCGTTTAAGTAGGTAGCGCTGGTCTATATATCAAACCAGGGCCAGCTCAGCTCTATATACCTCTTCAGGGAAAACTCAGGTCTATATTAAACCTCAAGGGCAACTATAAACTCCTTGGGTCACCGTAGATCTATAGATATTTTTTAGGACATGTCAGGTCTATGCTGTTTGCAGGGGCACCACTGGTATATAAACCCCGATGACTTTAAAAAGGTTTTCTTGTTTTCTGAGGAACAAGTTTCTGTTACTGACCAGTTGTAAACAACAAGCTCTACTTGTATCTAGCTGCAGAAAGGATCATCACCCTGAATGAAAAAAACCTTGATGGGGCCATAAATATCAATTGGCCAAAGAGCTGGATGTTCTGTGATTTGGCCTAAAAAAAAAGACTAAATAACGTGTGGCACAAATAGCATTTATATAGCTTCAACCTGTAGTAACAACCCCCCCCATAATCAATTTCAATAGACATGAATGGGAAACATCACTGGTCAACCAGCACCTGCAATTATCCCTTGAAAACCTTCAAGCCCTTATTTTCTAACTTAATTGCAAGTGCTGGTTAGCCTGCAGTGTTTACCTTTTCAGTCAATGGAAGCGTCATTGGGCACGATATATACTCTGTCTTTTCTTCCACATTCAAAACATGAGAATACAATAGTCTCTGTTGTTTGTTTATGGACCTTTAAGGACCATCAAAATTCCACATGTGTCATAGCACTTACATACCTCAGATCAGTCAGGAAAAGAGATAAAAAAATAAACAGCTCTATAACTGTTTTTCCATTTACATAATTAGAATTTCACAAAGCTTTGAATTCAGTCCTTAGAGAACCATTCAGGTGCCATATATTGTCTAAACAAGAAATTTAACTACATAATGTATTTTATTCTAAAATGAATTGGTCCATTAGGTTAATGTTTTAAAATGACAAGTGCCTGCAGCTCGTAAGAACCTTATCTGCTCACTTTATGCAATGAAATGGAAAAAGAGGTTTCAGTAAATGCTCTTGTTTCAATTATCTCTAAAGTTTTCTTTACAGTTTGAAAGTATTACGTTGTCAGCTCAAACACAATGCAGACATGTACAGATTGTAAGTCAGCGTGTGGTTATAAAAACACAAAGTTAAACTGATGTGCTGTAGCAAATAATGGCAAAAATATGAGTGATGGGAGTTCATTAAAGCAAAAAATGTATGTTATTGTTTCTGGAACAGAATACTATAAACTGCTGTAAAAGTATTTGATTTTCCAGTTATTTTACTGTAAACTATAGCCCTTAGTATCCAATGCATCTAAAGTATATCTGATGGCAATTTGACCATTTTCTTGTCTTTTCTTAGAAACCTTCTGAACACCTCTGCCCCCCCATCAGAAATAATAACAAAAGCAGCAGTGGAAAAAAGAAAAACTATTTCATGTTCCCTTCTGTGCATGTAATAGGCATGTACTATGGGTGTGAATTTTTTCACCAAAGTTGCCCTCACTTTGCCAAGTGTAGTTTCACATCTCATTTTACTTATAATCATATATTCACTTTCTCAAGAGAAATTGGTGAATTTTTTCATGTAAAATATCTGTGAAAATTCACCAGTATATTTTCCCATACAAAATTAGTGGCTTAAATTCTCTGTAGTGAATTAGACATTGGACAAAATTAGCATGGAAAGGGCAATTTTCATAATGAGATTTAAAAATGGCTGCTCTATCATCTGTATTTTGCCAGCCTGAACCTTGAGAAATGTCTCTTGATCTCTTGATGAAAATACCCTCTTGTGAATTGGAGAATTTACACTGGAGAAAGTTCACCAGGAGAAGAGAGGTGAATTTAAAGCAATGCAAAGAGAATTTTCACCACTGTGAAGTTAACTCTTGGTTGTTAACACGTGGAGACCCATTTATCAAAGGTCGAATTTCGTATTCATGTGCATTTTTTAAAATTCAAATATACACCTATTTCGGCTAGGAGGTTATTTATGAAAAACTTTGAATGTCTAATATCAAATGGTTATGACGTATTCGATTTGTATTCAATTTAACAATCTAAGTTTTTCTTCTGAAAAAAACTTCTATGTCATAAAGGCTATTTACATCCCCATATGGTTCAACGGACCTCTGCCATTGACTTGTAAATGAACTTGTCAGGGTTCAGATGGCCACTATCCGAATTAGGACTGTTTCCTTGCCCAGTGTGTGATAAATCTCACATTCGAATAGGGGGATTAAAATTAGAATGAGTGAATTTTGAGACTAGAAATTTTGAGACTTGAAAAACTGCTCTGTGGTGTATTCTCATTTTTGTAAATTGGAGATGTTGATGGAATCTTCATTTTTGTTGAAACTACTCCAAATTTTCTCTCTCACCCTTTAGTAAATATGTCCCTATGAATATCAGTCGGTTCAGCCAGGTTTGAAAATGTAATCTTCAGATGTATCATGTCAGCTAGACATGCATTGTGCATTGCCAGATCATGAAAACAAGAAGAGCCATGGGTCCTTTTCAATTCTTGTTGTTCCCATCTTCCCTGTTCTTTACATGAACAATAGAAAGATAGTCATACCGTATATGGCCACTTGTTCATTCTCCTTTTGGCCTGTGGTCTGATTTGTTAAAGATCATACTAAACCGTGTCATGTATGCATGTTTTTAGAGCAACTCCCCCCAACCATTTTTACCAGTGAGCCGAATGCAAAATTAGACAGAGATGAAGAGCAACAAATGCATGCAAAAAGTCCCTGGGGATGGGAATTAAGACTATTTGATTGGCTATTTGGCAGCTGCTATGTGGACCAGCAGTCTACAGGAGGGTCTCTTTGGCAATACACCTGTTTTTTATGCAACCAAAACACTTGCCTCCAAGCCTGGAATTCAACAATAAGCATCTGCTTTGAGGCCACTGAGAGCAACAGCCAAGGGGTTGGTGACCAACATATTGATCCTGAGCTACTGGTTGGGAAACACTGGTTTAGAGGAAGAATTAAGCATAGGTAAACGTAGAGGCAAATGTAGACAGGCAGGATCGGACTGGGCCACACCCAGATTTGCAAGATTCTTTCTGCAGCGACCTCCCTTTTTTGGGCAGTCACACCAAAACATAGAGCGTGTGAATGCCCCCAGTCTGACCCTGTAGACAGGTGTGACTATAGACTGGTGCAACTATAGACTGGTGTGACTATAGACTGGTGCAAAAGACCATTGCAACAAATCAGATATTAGTTTTTATTTGTCTAAATGCTTAAGGATAATGGCACACATATTTTGTTGCCTGCTGACACTGTAAATATTTGCTACCACAGGCAATAAAGCATCCCTTGTTTCCCTCCCACTGACTAAAAAAACTTCACAAAGTACCAGCTGTGTTCCTCCACCAGTTATTTCATTGAAGCCTGTGGTAGAGAAACAAGGGATGTTTTGCTGTCAACCGTAGAATTATTGTGGGTCACAAAAGTCCCATGTTTCATTACCCTGAGAGCGATCAAAGATAAATGCTAGGTGAAATTGCACCTCAGTTTTCTGAATTTATAAAAAAAGATTTACGGAAGCAAAGAGGAAAGGATAAATTGAGTGTAAACATCATATTGTTCAGTCTTCATTTTATTCTATTCTGTGGTCTTAAACTTAAACATGGAACTGTTCTATGTCCTAATCCAAAAGTGAATAGAAGTGACTCTCTTGAATGACATTTCCAAAACAGGTTTAACACCATAGGCATATACATACACAGGAGACTTTGCCAAAAAAGAGTATGTATTGAGTTTTTACATTAAATAACAAACAAAAAAAGACTTTACTATATTCTGTCTTTTAAACTGGCCATACACATTTCAAATAATTATTGCTACATATGGAACCTGTTGAACCCAACTAATATTCTTGTACTGTGGATATTGGTTGCCAGAGGAATCAGGCAGAATATAGAATCTGCTGATGATCATGTCAACGAATTCATGGCGTAGATGAAAACTCTCTGATCGAGTGATTGGTAGTGATGGGCGAATTTATTCGCCAGGGGCGAATTCCCGCGATTCGCCGCTGGTGAATAAATTCGCGAAACACCAGTGAAATTTCCCCCCAAAAAAACCGAGTCGCACATCGTTTTTGACGCGGCGAAAACAACGTGACGAAAACAACGCAACGCGAAAATGACGCGACAAGTCGAAGTTGACGTGACGCGCGTCAAAAGCGTGCCGCAACTCGTTTTGCTAATTTTTCGCCAATTCGCGAATTTCTCTGGAAATTCGCAAATTTTTCACCGAATCGAAACTGGGGAGATTCACCCATCACTAGTGATTGGAACAATTGGATGGCAGCCTGTGTGGGGCCCCTTGTATGTTATTTGTTCATTCAACCCTTGACTCTTCAGGTGGAGAGGGTACCTATTAAGTCCATTACCAGTCCATTGCCACCTTAGCTGTCATTGGGCCAGATTCAATTCAGTGAGAAAAAGTTTTCTCATGTTTTATCACGTTACTCAATAAAAAAACTTTTCTCCTAATCCAGTTTCAGTTTTTTACCATAGCCTTCAATAGAGTTTTGAAATGATAAACCATGAGATATGTTTTTCGGAATTAAGTTGCTTCTCAAACTGAATCTTATCAATGAGTTTTCATGTGATAAACCTTTTTCTCACTGAAATGAATCTGGACCATTGTTTCCTTAAATATAAAGCTATACAAATACTTATATTTCCCTTGAAATTGGTTTGCTCATTTCAGTTGCTGGACAGTTAGGACACAAGCTGGTTTCATTGGCTTGCATAATATCTACTTAAATATACCAATCAACAAACAAACCCAACCTTTTTATGTCCAACCTCATTCCCACCTTAATTGCTTGCAATATACCATTCTGCATGGCTAATTTCCTTATGAATTGCAAAGCAATTAAGAAATAAATCATGAGCATACAGGATGCCACTTTCATAGTAGGCAGGAATTCATCATAACCTAGTCAAGGATTTGTGAAGGCAGTAAGAAATGGGAAGATATTTATGAAGAACTGATGAGTCTCTTAAAATGTACACTGTATAAACTCTTTCTCTTTCTATTTAGAGGCCCATTTACTAAACCTTGTATTTTTCTAGTCGAATTTTTAGGGAAAACATTTTTAGAGATTTATTTTACCCCAAAGCTGCTAAGAATCCAAATACGAAAATACTCATCGAAATCCTGTCAAGGCCATGTAGAAGTCAATGAACATGCAGATGTCAATGAGGTTGTTTGTCAACATCAAGCTCAGCACTGGACAATCCGTGGGATGGGATTTCTTATGATAGTCCGATAAAATCGAGTTTTCAGGCGTCAATCATATGATTAGAATCAACACATGTATTTGTCACAACATCTTTTCACTCAGACCTATGAAAATGTATTAATAAATGAGTTCAATTCGTGGATGGGAGTTTGATCAACTTTGTTTTAATAGGGATACATTTCAGTTTTGCTAAATAACCCTAAAGAACAAGAATTCATAAACACATTTACTAAAACATCACATTCCGAGAATATCATATAAACAAATTACAATCTTCAAAGATCAAGGAAAGCTGCAAAATGAAAACACTGGGATAGTGTAATACTGGATGTAAGGGTACCAAGTTACATTTGGCTGACAGACAAGATGTTTTCAGAGAAATGAGTATTAATAAGCAATGGCAAGGGTAACAAAAGAATAGAATGGCCATGAAATAAATGTTAATTGCTGGTGATCTTTATGCTTATAGTCAAACTGCTGCTTGACTCACTAAATATAAATGTAACAGTAATGAAAGTGCAAATAAATCTGAAAGAAAACAACATTTCATCTATAAACCTTTCATATAGGAGTCTAATTATGAACACATCCAGTGGATTTGGTTTAATCACATTTAGGGCCAGATTACATTTTTGAGAAAAACATTATTTATCACATGAAATATGGAACTGGAATGATGATGTTTATTATCAAATTGATGCTGGCATTTTCAGTTCAATACAAAAAATTACAGTTCATTTGTCACAATCGGCACCCAGAATCCAGAACCAATGCTAGGCTCCCTGGTCTCGGCTCTTACTTCTGCCTATAACAGCCGCCTTTCACCTCGGGAGGAGCCCTCGGCTAATTGGATGCCGCTATGTCTTATAAAGAGAGGAGTCAAGCGAGGGTTCTGGACGAGCAGAGGGGCATAGTCGTAAAAAAAGTCTTTTGGACAGGAGGTCACAGTTCAAGTGATAGGCGAAAGCGTAGTCAAACAGGCCGAGTCGGTGTGGCAAAATTCAAGCAGAGTCAGACAGACAAGGGTCACAACCAAGAGATCAGACAAGAGTGGTCAAACAGGCACGGGTCAGATTACGGAGAGTAGAATAGTCGGATAATCAGGCAATGGTCAGGATCACAGAAGACAGAGTAGTCAGACAGGCAAGGGTCAAAGCAGGAATCAGAATGTATAATAAAGCAACCAGGAACTCACTAGGATGAACCAAACAACGGGCAACAATTTCCAATACAAAGTCCCTTTAAATAGCTCTGAATTTCTTGCCATTGTGCAAGGACACAATCACGTGATTGCACACAGAAAAGCCGAAATTGTTCACCGCGCAGCCCTAAGGCAGGGTATTTCAGGATACCATGGAGGAAGCACCACATGGCAGGCGTCCACTGGACCACTAGGGTGAATGCCCCTTACATCACTGAGCCAATTTCAATACGAGGAGAAAATATTCTCATGGTTTATCACTTGAAAAATCTATAGAGAAATTTGGAACTGAATAAGGAGAATGTTTTTCTCCTTGACTTGAATCCAGATGATTGGGCTAGTTTCAATCCGATGAGAAAACCTTACCTAGTCACTGTATTCCAGATTTTTCCTCAATGGAGGTTTCACTTGATCCCCATTGAAATGGGCAAAATTAAATTTGAGGCAACGACATCTCCTTATTCAATTCCAAATTTTTCCATAGACCCAATGGACTATCACATGAAAACTGTCCAAATTCAATTCAGCGATAAAAATGTTTATCATGAAAAGTCATGGACACGATTCAATTTGAGATGTGATTCAATTGAGATTTGAAGTCTATGGGGAAAAAAAAAGAACTGAATTGAATTGGATGTTATCAATGAGTTTTCATGTGATAAACCTTGAGGTAACTTTTTCTCACTGAATTGAACCCGGCCCATCATGTGAGAACTCTGCGGAGGTCATTGGAATAGCTTGAACTGAATTAGGAGATAAAATTGTTCTAATTGAATGGAATCTTGGCATCAAGATGACTTTGGTAATTAGAAGCTACCATTATGCATGATTAAAATGTATTGGATGCTATGAATTCATTTATTTGTGAGTTATATTTGATAGGATTTTATTTTCTACAGAAACCACTGCACAAAATTCTAGAATTATGTCACTGCCAAAGGGTTATTGCAATATTATTCACTTGTGGGCAAGGTATTACAAGTTGCTATTAGGGAAAGGTACATAGATTTCAAACAGATTATCACTTTGGAGGTATTAGTCTTAATACTTCTGAAAAATAGTATTTTGGGACTATTGCGGGACTAATGCAGACTCCCTGAAGCTCTGTCTTATTTTAAGATCTTTGTCCTTTCATTTCTAACCACGTCTATGTAGACAGTAGCAAAGGCTTTGGATATACAGTGTGACAGAATTGCTGCTTTTGGAGAGACAGTTAGGAGCCCCAGCCATATAAATAACAGTAAGTATGTTTTGATGATTATATTCCTTTAAATATCTGTAGCAGTTCCTACTTGTTATCATGTTGTGGTCTGAATGATAGAGTTTAACTTGCTTTATCCCATTTATATAGTCTTGCATTTATTCTGAGCTTTCCTTCTCACTTAGTACTAGCATTTAATTTCTATGCAGCAAACCTAAGTGGCATTGGGCTGATTTAAGATCATTTTCACCTTGGTTTTCTGCAGAAAATCTGAGTCTTGATGATTCCCCTTTATATTTGTATGCGGTGACATTCGCAGCCCAGCAGACAGTAGTGTCTGGAAGTCACAAAGAGGCACTGCATGTGTCAAAGAGATGGATTACATCTGCAGTGTCTGCTTATCCCAGCACCAGCACAGCCTCACCTTAATAATGAGAGGTTTAGAAGCTTTTTAGAAGACAAACATGTTCCAGAACGTCAGAATTCTAATGTACTGGAAGTAATTGGACAACTGTTTCTATTCGATCATTTAAAGTGTTATTAGCTTTTAAATAAAAAGTGGTTCATGGTGTTATCCAAAAGAAAAATGATTCTGTTGTATCCTTTATTTATATAGTGTTGACATATGTATGAAACACAGGTTATATTTTCAGTCCCTGCCCAGTGAAGCTTGCGGTCTAAGATCTCTATCACATGCTAGAATCAGTTTCAGCAGGCGCCCGTATGCTTTTGGAATATCTAATGACGACTACACATAAGGAGATAATGCAAACGCCTTGCAGGTAGAACCAAAGTTGGAATCAAATTCAGGGATTCAGTTCTGCAATGCAGCAATGATAACCACTACTCTATAACCACTCTCTAACACTGTTAACACTGAATGTTAGTTTGTTCTTTTCTTGGTAATTAAGAAAGCAGAGATGTGCAATATAAGGACAATATAGACAAATAGCAGAGGACTTTTTCACCCATAAAGAGGATCACTACACCAGAGGCCACCCCTTCAGACTAGAGGAACAGAGCTTTCATTTGAAGCAGCGTATGTGGTTCTTCACAGTGAGGACAGTGAGGTTGTGGAATGCACTGCCGGGTGATGTTGTGATGCTCATTCTGTTAATGCTTTTAAGAGGGGCTTGGATGATTTCTTGGACAGACATAACATCAAAGGCTATTGTCATTCTAAACTCTATATTTAGTATAGTGATGGGTATATATAATTTATGTGAGGATATGGAGGGGTGTGTGTATGGATACTGGGTTTTCATTTGGTGGGGTTGAACTTGATGGACTTTTTTCAACCTGATTTAACTATGTAACTAACTATGTAACTTATCAATATGGTCCACTGAGTAAAAGCCTTAAAACTACATTTGACAGGCCAATATTGGGCATATTTTTCAGGTAAGAACCTTCTTTGGCCTTTGCTTGTTTTGTCCAATGGATTTGGATGTAGTGTCAACTATAATTTAGAAGACGCACACTCAATTAATCAATGCTGAGGTGCACATCCTAGGGGGTCGCCCAATTAAACCTCCTAATAATTTACAACAAAACTATACATGGATTGCACACTCAGTTTTATTAAAACAGTTACATTTTATTATATCAAACACTAACATGGTAATGTACCTCCCAACTCATTTCAACCACGCTAGTGGTCTTCATCAAGGGACATAATACAGATACAAAAATTGAATAAAAGGTCTTTTATTTGTCCATGTCCATTTTACCATGTAAGTGTGTGATATAATAAAAAAACTGTGAGCTGTAAACCAGTGTCTTTACTCCGAGAAGCACTTCTGCCATACAGCAATGGTGAGTTCCAGCTTGAGCACTAACTGCAGGGACTTTGAATCTTCTCCCAGTGTCTGTGGAAGAGAGTAACTTGTCTTGGAGGTTATGTTAGAAAATGAGGAGGGAGAAATCTTATGGGTGTAATTTTTCACAAATTGTAAAGAGTCCAACAAATTAATTGTAGGGGTATGCTATAGACCCCCTAATGTAAATGAGGAGGAGGAGGAGGCTAAACTCCTGAAGTAAATTGAAAAAGCTGCTAGTTTGGGTAAAGTAATGATGATGGGGAATTTTAATTACCCAGATATTGACTGGAGCAACAGTACTGCCAGATCAGTTAATGGGAATAAGTTTATAAACTTGTTTCCTGACAATTTTATGGCGCAGGTTGTTGAGGAGCCTACCAGAAAAAATGCTGTTCTGGATCTAGTGATCTCAAATGAACCAGAATTTATAGCAAATGTGCAAGTCATTGAACCCCTGGGTAGTAATGACCATAATGTTATATCATTTAATGTCTGGTGCAAAAAACAAATATATACTGGGGCAACAAAAACCATGAATTTAGGAAAAGCTAATTTTAGTGCCTTGAGTGTTGCCCTTCAGAGTATTGATTGGGGCATTATGTTTTCAGCTAAAACCACAGAACAGAAATGTTGTCATTTAAAATGATATTAAATCATTACTGTTCTCAGTTTATTCCCTTAAAGAGTAAATGTAGAAGCTCTAAGAATTATCCTACGTGACTTAATACAGATGTAAAGAAGTTAATAGGAAAGAAGAGAAAGGCATTTAAAAACTACAAATCTGTTGGGACATAAGCTGCATTTAATTTACATAAGCACTGTAATAAATGTTGTAAATCAGCAATCCGGAAGGCGATGAAAGGAAATGAAGAGTTAATTGTGGTGCAGGCGAAAAGTAATCCTAAAAAGTTTTTAAAATATATTAATAGTAAAAAGATGCAGGTTGAGAGTGTTGTTCCATTAAATAATGGTACTAGTATGGTTGTAACAGATATGGAAAAGGCAAATGTGCTAAATCAGTTCTTTTCTTCAGTGTATACAATAGAGGAGTCTGAGTTCCCAGGCTCACTTAATAGCTGCACTAATGACTCAACTAAATTTAGTCAGTGGATGACTCAGGATATGATTCATAAAGCTGTAATAAAAATAATGTAAACAAGGCTCCAGGGCCTGATGGCAAACACCCACGGGTTCTAAGAGAGCTCAGTTCAGTTTTAGACCAGCCCCTATTTCTGATTTTCTCAGATTCAATTTCATCTGGTATAGTGCCTATGGATTGGAGGAAAGCTGATGTCATCCCAATATTTAAAAATGATCTCAGCCTGGCAATTATAGGCCAGTAAGTTTGACATCTGTGGTGGGCAAATTATTTGAAGGCTTATTAAGGGATCACAGTCAACATTTTGTCCTAGTGAATGGCATTATGAGCAGCAATCAGCATGGCTATGCAGGATAGGTCATGTCAGACAAATTTGATTGCTCTTTATGATGAGGTAAGTAAGATGCTGGACAGTGGGGGGGGGGGGCAGTAGATGTGATCTATTTGGATTTTGCCAAAGCATTTGATACCATGCCCCACAAACGACTGCTTTCTAAACTAAGGTCTGTTGGGCTTAATGAAGTTGTTTGCACATGGATAGCAAACTGGCTACAGGATCGGGTACAGAGGGTGGTTCTTAATGGTACGTTGTCTACTTGAAGTAAGGTTCTTAGTGGGGTCCCTCAGGACTCATTATTGGATCCACTTTATTTAACTTGTTCATTAATAACTTAGAGGAGGGAGTTGTAAGTAATGTATAAGTGTTTGCAGATGACACAAAACTATCCAGCACAATGAATTCCATCCAGGATGTGGCATCCTTGCAACAGGATCTTGAAAAACTAGCAGTCGGGGCAGCTAAGTGGCAAATGCGATTCAATGTTGATAAATGTAAAGTCATGCACCTGGGATGTAAAAATATTCAAGCCACTTTTACCCTTAATGGGACTGCACTAGGCAAATCCATTATGGACTTTAGAGTCCTTGTAGATGATAAACTTGGCTGTAGCAAGCAATGCCAGTCAGTAGCATCAAGGGCAAATAAGGTCTTGAGCTGTATTAAAAGGGGAATAAAGTCACGGGAGGAGGGGTCATTCTTGCACTTTATAGAGCACTTGTAAGGCTTCATCTAGAATATGCCGTACAGTTTTGGTCTCAAACAGGACATTATTGTATTAGAGAGGGTACAGAGAAGGGCAACTAATCTGGTAAAAGGTAAGGAAAATCTTAGCTATGAGGAAAGACTGACCAAATTGTTCACGTTGGAGAAAAGGTGCTAAAGGGCTGATATGATAACTATGTATAAATATATAAGGGGATCATATAATAATCTCTCTAATGCTTTGTGCACCAGTAGGTCTTTCCAGCTGACACAAGATCACCCATTATGATTAGAAGAAAAGAGGTTCTGCCTAAGTATTTGGAAGGGTTTTTTCACAGTGAGAGCTGTGAAGATGTGGAATTCTCTCCCTGAATCAGTTGTACAGGCTGATACATTAGATAGCTTTAAAAAGGGGTTAGATGGCTTTTTAGCAAGTGAGGGAATACAGGGTTATGGAAGATAGCTCATAGTACAAATTGATCCAGGCTCGATTGCCATTTTGGAGTCAGGAAGAAATTTTTCCCCCTCTGAGGCAAATTGGAGAGGTTTCAGATGGGGTTTATTTTGCCTTATTCTGGATCAACTAGTAGTTAGGCAGGTTAAAAAAAAAGTTAAAAGGTTGAACTTGATGGACGTGTGTCTTTTTTCAGCCTAAATTACTATGTTACTATGTCTTCTACCATACAGTGTTTGTGTGCATTTGATAGGGCATTAATTGCAGCCCAAATCCCTCTTAATAAAAACAGTAGCCCCAGCTTTTGCATACTGGTAGTGTATACCACAATGTAAATAAAGAAAAACATACCCCCTGTTTGACATCCATTGACTTCCATTTTTACCTCTCAAGGTATTTAACCAGATCTCACAACCCTCTTCTCTGCCCAAACAAGTAGGACAATAAAATAAAAAAGCATCAGTAAAAATCTATGTGGGCAACTTTTTTATGCTTTTTAAATGTGCTGTTTAAATGTTTTTAGAAGTATTAAAGCATTGTTCCTGGAATTGCTGAAAGGTCCCTTATTGGAAAGCCCCAGCTCCCAAGAAGTCCACATAATAGTGAGTGGTCTTTGTCTTTCCGCAGCTCTTGGTTAATTTCTGTGGGCTTTTGAAAGGCGTATTTTTCAATGGGAGAAAGTTCACCCTTTGATAAATATGCCTTTATAAATAAAATACATTGTTGTTTACTCTATGAACCAACAAATGAGAAGAGGCAAGCTTTAACCTGACATGATGAAATGTGACCAAGCCTATGGAAAAAATGCATATTATAGTGACTAAAACCCAGTGGAAATTGGCGTTACAGCCTGTGAGAAGAGACATGCTGATAATCATATGTGTCACAACTGTGTCACATTTTATGCTTTGAGTTCAGGACTTCAAACAAAGAAGATCAAGAATAATTTTTCAGTCCAAGGGTTTAAAGGTCAACTAAAACCTGGAAGCACTTGCTGGCACAAAATAAGTGTAAGGTCCTTGATGTTCTGTACAAATTCCCATGGAGACAACAGTATGAATGTCTGAGCTTTTTGATACACTTCATGACACTAATTTTGTGATAGACATGCTCCCCTTGCCAAATATGTGTACATTTCTGTACTTACATGTGTACAGCAAACTGGAGGATGAGTGTGCTTGCCACACAGGCCTATTTATTGAATGTTTTTGAAGCCACAACTAAACTCACTTTCTCTAAAACTAGGAATGTCAGAATGTATAAAAAGGCCAGAACAAAAAAAAGCACAAACGGAAAACATCATGAAAACAGCAACTTCTGTTGCACAAAAGCCAACGTAAAAAATACCCGAATCTAGTTCCAGTTGTAAAAGGAACATCTGCCATTGACTTTTACATGATTTTGACAGGTTTTATTTGGATTTTTTGTTTGCATTTCCTCAGTTTTATGTCATAATAAATCCTAAAAAAAGTTTAAAACTTAAAATCACTTTTTTTCCACTACCTTTTTGGATTTTTGGTGTCAAAAAGTCATGGCTTAATAAATGACCCCATAGTGTAAGTGTTGGTTTATTGTGGAAGTATATCACAATTTTTCCAGATTTAAGTTGCCTTTAGGCTAAACCGATATTCTGTTTAAACAGTTCATAAACCTTTTTCATTTCAAGTATTTCAAACCAAAATGTGTCTTTTGCACTACAAGATCATTCTTATATATACTAAAGATTGGGTTTTTTTTTCAATTTCTCTCCCCCTTGAAATCCTTACTTTATTGAAGTTGTGCTTTGTATCTCTAGTAGTAAGATTTGTGTATATAGTGTATTTGATTGGCAAACAAGTATAATATGGAGTCTAATGTTGAGTTTGAAGTCACAGCTCTGTGTTGTGAGTTTCCCTGATGGTACATATGTCTTACTGAATCAGACTACATACATTTAAAATATAGACAATCTACCTATGCATCTTCGATGCCTGTCCACTGCTTATTTTGGGATCAACTGCACAGTTCCTTATATTTAAGTATTTTAATCCTTCCTCCACCCTTGCCTGTTCAGCTGTTCTCTTTTCTGATCATGATGCTGGTCTACCTTGCTGGTTATTTCAATTCCTTGGAGTCACAACACATTTTTTTTGCCAAAGCCATGCATCCTTATCATAGTATATACCCATGCCTCATCTATTTTAAATAACCTTACTGGGATATCATTTTTCATACTGCACCCAAAGAAGAAAAATAGTAAAGAAGTAAAATAGCAACAGCTGTTGGGGAGCAAGGAGTCATCAATAACCTCTCCAGATGTGCAAGTGTGCAGATGTGCGGATGTGCAAGTCAACCTGGTTTCAAAGATAAACACCAAACTCATGAACCCTATTGTCACGAGCCAGTTGTACACCACTGAACTTGGCAAGTTACCCAATGAAGAACTACTACCCTTGACAATTAGAATGCAATAGATTGACTTCAGAAGTAAAAGTATCAACAGCTATTGTGGAGTAAAGTGTCACCATGAACTTCACCAGACTTTCTGTACGAGTAAGCTTGGGTTCAAAGATAAACAACAAACTCATAAACCTTATTGCCATTTGTAACCCCTTGGAAGGAATGGACAAGTTTGTTAATTTATTTTGAAATAAGGCAATATACAATCACAAAAATAAATCAGCCCTTTAATACCAAGGCACCATTGGCTTTAGCTAACTTTTAATCCATTATTTTTGAGCATGTTAGTTCCTAGGGTGCAAAAAAAGATAAAAGATACTACAAGGAACAATATTTATAGCTTTTATCCATGGGTCTTCATTGTTGTATAGTGTTGCGGAACTGTGAGCATATGCAATTTATGATATATGGCAACTTAACAGCAGTGGGCCCCTTATTTTCTGCATATATTTATGAGATTGACGATCTCGTCTCCATAAATGTCCCTGTGATATAACATAGATAAGGCTTCACTTTGCACTAATTAAAAATGATGACTTGTGGGATACTGTATCCAAAAACAACAAGCTCTGTTTGTAAAGTCAGCACAAAAAAAGTAAAGAAAAACTTAAGAGAAATTTCAATAAAAACATTAAAAGGCAGCACCATGGGGTGTTCTTTCAAATAACAAATATTAAAGGGGTCTAGGCTCCCTGCCAGATCCTCCCAACAACACACAGAGCAAAATAAATAATCTGGATGTCATGCAAAGAAGTGTCTCTTTTTTCTTTGTGTTTATTTGTCTTCCAACCATCTGGCCTGAGGTCCAAAATGGTGAAACCACACATTAACATTGTTTTAGACTGATAGGGCTGTATATTCATTTATGGAAAAATTATAGATGAGAGCATGATTTAAGACAATTCCATGCAAAAGAAGAGTTGCTTTCAATTACAGCTGTTGCTGCCATAGACCATTACAGAAGATTGCGCCCCCAGCTGTTGGGAGGTATGCCATCCGAATCCTTATCCATTCATTCTGGCTCCACATATATGTCTCATTCCCCTCCTACCCTGAATCTTGATCCATGAAAGATATAAAGTGTTCTAAAAACAATAGAATATTTTCTATTACTGGAATATCCTATTGCTGTCTCTTTAGGCTTCTGCCCTGTCTCTATTTTGTAATAAATAATAAACATTGGGCAGATCTCAAATAAAAAACCTGAATGAAGAATTCATATATTTTTCTTTTCCCAAATGTACAAACTAGTCTTCTCAGATGCATTTAAAGTAGATGGTGGGTTCAGAAAAGGATAACACCCAGCCCTGACAGACCTCTAATAAGGATACTTGGAAATATGGAAATAGAGAGTAACAGGTGAGAACTCAAGAGAAAAATGTATTTGTTATGGATATAAAACCTAATAATAATATAAAAATTATGGTTTCATGGGGAGGGGGGAAAGTATATTATAAAGGTATACATGTGTTAGCACGAGGAAATTAAAAGGGATCTAAACCCCCAAAAATGTACTTTTCTATTTTTGATGGTTTCTGAGGTATTTGCATGTTTAGACTACTAATACCAGGCTTTGGCTCAACTGAGACTTAGCAACCCTAGGGCAAATACATTAGATGCATAGAAAGCTAGGGTCACTAACACTTCAAACAGAGCTGTTGATCTGTAAGTCCAGAATGAGTGGTCTACATTTGTCAAAATCACCTAATATCTCAGAAACCTGAAAACATCCTTAGAGGACTACTCTGAATTAAATTACACCACTTCCTTTTTTAAGTAGAGTTTAACCACTGCTAGATATGAGTGTGTGTTCAATATATATATATATATATAAAGGCACCACTCAATAACCAGGGGGAGAGAGATTTGCCGAGTAGGGGGGGAAGCTTAACTTGGACACCCTCTTGAGGGTTAGATTGAGCCTAAAGGGTAGAGTCTACAGGTGGTGGACCTGTGAACTGATATATCCCATGTGACACACCTATGTGAGCTAATCATTATGGGAAGGATACAGGAACCAGCAGCAACCCTAAAGCAGTCACAATTTGCACATTACTTTGTGCATCCATATAACTGGCTCTTCTAAAATGAGTTACATGTAGTTCTTGGTTAGCTGAAAACACTTTAATTGACCCTTCAAATTCATTTTCTTTTGTAACAATCAGGGTAACTTCAATACCATTAATTTGTCTGAGCAGAGATCCCCAGTGGGACTGAATCCTAAGTTTTTGTGTTTATCTTTCACAGTAATGAAAGCTCTTCCCACTATTACGTTCAAACAAAAAATAATAATTAAGGTTTTGAGAACAAAAGGAGAATCATATGCAGATAGTCATGTTAAGGGACAAATGTCAGCGTTTACAGTGAGGATCAAATGAAAGCATTTGTTATTTTGTCACGCATGGGGTCTACACAATGGTTGAGCTAAGCTATAATCAGCCTGTTTTACTTTTTATTCTGTCATTTCTCTTAATTATAGAATTACACCAAAGTATGCTCTCATGCGTGAAAAACAGCAATGTTTCAGCGAGTCTCAGAAATAGTAGGATAAGTCTCATGTATTTATTTTCATATTGGAAAAGTATATTATCTCCATGTATAAGCGGCCAGGATAACAAGCATCGTCGCTCTATGGGGGGTAAGAAACCCATGAAACATGAGTAAGACTCCCTCCATGCTGGTAATACAATCTACACTGTGGAATATACAGCGAATTTACCCATATATTGCCTGTTTCTAGGAACTGACAGCAGTCTTGATTTGAGACGTGCAAAGCCATTCTCAGGTTGTGAAATCTTACCAATATTAATAGCTCACTGCTGGCAAAACAGTTTGTGGCCGAAAGAGAAAGTGTGCAGGAATTTTGCAATCCACTCTGAAACTGAAATAGTTTAGTGTTAGGGGACTCACTGCCTGGAATTGGGTTTCAGTATGGAATTTCTTCCCCTCTGTTCTTTGTGGGGTTATACGTTAGTGAGTGCAATGAAGGGGTGAACCTTGGGGCAAATGTGGTTAGAGAAGGAGAGAGATACAAGAGGAAAGTATAGCAGCGGTCTCTCTGCTGTCATGTTTTGATATGGAAGCATTGATTGGTACCACTAGGTGCTTAAGTCATTCTTTAACTTTTCATTGTACCTTGTGAGGCTGGGCATTGTTAATTTCAGGCAAGTTAAAGGCAAGTGTTCCTGTTGCCTTCTGGTGCTTTATTACTCCAGATTCTGTGGTTAAGAAATAGCAGTGAAGTGATCATTTAGAGGAGATTTAGCTGTCAAAAGTGGCAATAGGTGCAAGGATGATTGGGATAGCCACAATCTCAAAGATATAGATCAATGGAGGGAACTCTAAAGGGATAAAGAGCAAACTATTGGATTCAAGTTGAGGTGCAACAAGCCAAAAAAGCACACCCATACAAGGCAGCTTAATGCATACATTTTTTCCTATAGTGGTTTCACACTGGACAAGGTAGTAATGCAAAAAGATTTAAAAAAAAATTAATAATCACAAAAAAAAGAACAATTTGCACAATACATAGTTATTCCATCAGCAAAAATAAAATATAAATGCAGACAACCACAATACCTGTACCGTCAAAAGCAGATTTGCAGAAGTTAAGCGGATACACTGGCCACAGATGAGAATCACCCAGATGTTTCAGCCAATAAACCCTTTTCAAAATGAATTCTCTGTTAAATTTTCTTTTTGCTGATGGACTGGCTATGTATTGCACAAATTGTTAAATTAATTTATTGATTTTTGTGATTATTTATTTTTTCCAGCAGGACAACAAGTAAAAGCCGGTGGGCACAGCAGACTGACATCCTTCTGAGACCCCTCTCTGCCCCTGATCTCCCCTCCAGTCCTGATCACAGCCACTAATTAACAGGTATGTGTGGGGGTGGAGCTGTTAGGTTGTGACTTGGGGGGGGCCTGGAGGCAGGTTCTGACTGGGACCTCGGGCCCTCCAGTCCAACGCTGGTCTCACCTTGCTTTCCGAGTTGTAGTTCATTGAGAATTATACTTGTGCATGCACAGTAGCAAGTTAAGAAATTTAACTGTTATATGTGTGTTATGTTCTAAGCAACTTTTCAAATGTCTTCATTTTTGTTAATATAGTTTTAGAATTATTTACCTGATTCTTTCCAGCTTTCAAACAGGGGGTCACTGAACCCATCTAAAAACAAGTGCTCTGTAAGGCTACAAATGTATTGTTACTGTATTTCTACTTTTTATTGCTAAAATTTCTATTCAGTCCCTCTCCTAGTCATATTCCAGTCTCTCATTCAAATCAATGCATGGTTGCTAAGGTAATGGACCCTAGCTTCCAGATTGCCGAAACTGCAAAACCTGCTAAATAAAAACTCAAACTCAAAGACCAGACATTATAAAAAACAAAATGCAAATTATCTCAGAAAATCACTCTCTACATCATACTAAAAGTTAATTTAAAGGTGAACAATCCCTTTAAGCAAACACGTTCGTGATTGGAAAAACTGGTGAAAAGAGTCTTACGATTGATGCTTATTTTAATGAAGTTGGCTTATGTTGGCTTTTGTATTTGTATAGAGATATTGGTTGAATATCTCACTTATGAGGCCAGCATTCTAAAATGAGCCCAAATGTATACAATACTGGTTCCAGTAAATATGAGTCTTGAGTGTTTTTGCATACAAGGTATTACTCAGTATGCTGATTGAGTTTGAGCCATTGCCACTGGACAGAATATATCATGGAAATAAAAGCAGCAGGGAGGACAGTGGCAACATGCCCTTATTGTTCCTTCTTAACTTAACGAAAAACCAAAATTTAAAAATTATTTACTTTTAATATGTCTCAGATGTTTAAAATCGACTGTTACAAATATTTATGATTAATTAAATTCAAAATAAACCATATTAAGTGACCATATTTTCACCATATCCCTTTTCAGGATTTAGAAATCTTCAGAAACAAAAAAAAAAAAAACTTCTTCAGCAAATAAACAAGGCACTGAATACAAAATTTGTGACTCTCTCTAAAAAGTGTGATCAGTAAACGAGAGCACTGAATAATGAGTATTTTGTCCAATTTCTAGACAAACAAATATAACTACCATGGAAGGGGGTGTATTAGGAATACAATACCCTATTGAGATTCACCAACCATAACTTTTAGTAAACATTTTCTGTGTTAATCCAAAATGATGGAGACAACCCTGCTTCTAAAAAAGAGTTGGAAAATAAATCTCAAATGGGAAATGTCCCCAAGTTATGGGGATACTGTCATGGGAAAAATGTTTTTTTCAAAACGCATCAGTTAATAGTGCTACTCCAGCAGACTTCTGCACTGAAATCCAATTCTCAAAAGAGAATTTAGAAATCTGACATGGGGGCTAGACATTTTGTCAATTTCCCAGCTGCCCTATGTCATGTGGCTTGTGCCAGCACTTTAGAAGGGAACTGCTTTCTGGCAGGCTGTTGCTTTTCCTGGCAACCTTGAGTGCTGCTCTTAGATCTACCATGCAGCTGTTATCTTGTGTTAGGGAGTGGTTTTCTGGTTACCTTCCCATTGTTCTGTTGTTAGGATGCTGGGAGGGGAGGGAGGGGGATGATCATCAACTTGCAGTACAGCAGTAACAGTGACTGAAGTTTATCAGAGCACAAGTCACATGACTTGGGGCAGCTGGGAAATTGACAATATGTCTAGCCCAGTAACCAGTAGCTCGTGAGCAACATGTTGCTCTCCAACCCCTTGGATGTTGCTCCCAGTGGCCTCAAAGCAGGTGCTTATTTTTTTAATTAATGGCTTAGAGGCAAGTTTTGGTTGCATAAAAAACAGATGTCCTGCCAAACATTCTCTCCTGTAGGCTGCCAGTCCATATAGGGGTTACCAAAATGCCAATCAGAGCTCTTATTTGACATCCACATGGACTTTTTCATGCTTGTTGCTCTCCAACTCTTTTTTAAATTTAAATGTGGCTCACGAGCAAAAAAGGTTGGGGACCCCTGGTCTAGCCCGATGTCAGATTTCAAAATTTAATATTAAAACCATCTGTTTTCTCTTTTGAGAAATGGATTTCAGTGCAGAATTCTGCTGGAGCAACACTATGAACTGATACATTTTGAAATTTTTTTTTTCCCATGACAGTATACCTTTAATGACATTAGGCATTCAATAATGAAAACTAAAAACAAAGCATTAGGCTAGAAATGTTGTGCCTTACCCATAACCTACTACAATAAAGTCATAAAAACCCTACAATTTTAAAGAGCTAAATCTCCAGATTTGTACCTGGAGATCCAATCCTTCTGATACCAATATTTGCTGAGCCAGCCTTTCACATTCTCAGAGGCTGCACATTGCTTACTGACTAAAGAGGGTGCCAAAATCATGATAGCATTTAGCACCTTTTTTGCACTCCTGCAAACCTAATTAGAGGATGGGTTATACTGCATTCACATACAGAAAAGGGCCTTTGCTGTTAATTGGAAGAAGCACCACATTGCTTCTATCATGCAAAAACTAGGCACCAGTGGTTCTACTACTAGGCTTATAAAATGTATCAACCAGATCAGGAGTAGTTATATTTCCTTAAAGTTATAATGTTCTACAGAACTAGCAGTTACAGACTGATCCAATACTTTGAGATTCCAGATGCTGCATACAAGACCATCCAAGCAGATCTTCAAATGATTCACCACCAACCTGAGTAAACATACTTGACTCCATATAATTGTTAGATTCAGCAAAATTCCTAATCCTCTACACTGTTTTGTGGAGGTACAGGCTGCTGTTCAAGATAGTCCTGTCATGGTCAACACCCAACTCCAGAACCAATACTAAGCACCCTGATCTAGGCTCATGCTTCACCAGTTAAGTGACCAGATGCCACCTGGACTTAAACGAGAGGTGCAAGGGAAAGGTTCTGGATAGGCAAAGGGGCACAACTGTAGTTTAGAGTCAGTAAGGCCAAAGGACATGGTGGAGTAGGCAGATTCCTGGTCAGACAGGCTGGATCGAGGCAGGCAGATAGTTAGGATCGTCAGGCAGGCAAAGGTCAAAACCGGGTAATCAATCAGATAGGATAAGGCAGAATTGAAGTCAAACAACAGGCAAAGATCAAACCAGAATGTGTCAATCAGGAGGGTGAGCAGAATCAAGGTTGGTTTCAGGCAAGGGTCAGGTTCCAGAGATCAGAATAGTCAAATATAGCCAAGCAGGGTCAAACACAGAAGAACAGATCAAACAGAAGCTTAGCAGAAAGTACAAGGCACCAGGAAAAAACCTATTACGGGCAATTTGCAATAATCAGAGTTCCCGTTAAATATATTTAAATTTGGCGCCATTGCGCGCTGACGTCATACATCAGAGCGCCTGTGCCTTTAAATACCAGAAGAGTGTGTGGCACACACACTAGGAAGCAGCCGGCAGGAAGAAGAAGAAGAGTGGCGTGGCCAGTTTCCCCGCTGCACCACTAGACCACCAGGGTGAGTCTTCCTCACAAGTCCTTTCTGGGCAACTCTTTGGATCTAGTCTACCACTGGTGAGTCGTCATTAGTTTGCCTCCCTCCTGTCAAACCTTCAAGTGAGGTCTAATGTTTTTTCTTTTATGCCCTCCGTACCTCAGCTTTAGGTTTCCAACAACCTGCATCGATGAGAGGAAACCCACGATAACTAATATGGTTACTCCTAACTTACATACCTTTATGTAGAAGCTGCCTTACATGCCTGCACTGGTAAGAACCTTCCAACAACCTTCCAGCATCCCTACACCTTGAAGGGTCACAACACCGTCCTGTCCATACTCACACAGACTCTCTTTCTAAAGCCATGAAAGATTCCTACTGCCTTTCATCAGGAAATTACCAAGCAACATGATTCACACTAAATTGCATTGCTATTGAGCTTAAACAGGTGAAAAAATTGTTGCACTTTCTTACTCATGGTATAGGCTGGTTGGATATTTACAGTTCAAATCTGTATGTCATATCTTACCAAATTCATCCGTCATAGTTCATCAGACACCATCCTGCTGGCATGTTTAGAAAGGCTAAACTAAGTGGAGCAAAATAGGCCTTATTTATAGAATGGGCTCAAATGTAATCAGCAAATGACTGAAACATGGTTAAAACATTCTAAATAATCTGTGTTGTTGCTTGTATGTGTTCGTACCATTGTGAAAATAAATCCAAAACAGATATTTCATTATAACAGCTTCACAGATGGGAAACAATACTCAGACACCTTAGCTGACCTTCACTTCAGATATTACAAGAGATTGTAACCTCATAAATGCCTGCTCAAGTCCAATAATGATAAACAATGAAAATGCAAAACATAATTGTCAGCAAACTAAATGCAGCACTAAACCATGTGGTTAAAGCTGACAGCTCATAGATCACTGTACCACACAGAAAGCTTTGACAGATGTAGTTATTTTCTAAAACTGAAACTGTGTTATGCATGATATGGGGTTGTGCTCAACCTTATATGGCCAGGGTGGGATCTGGGCAGTGACCAAAAATATCCTAATTTTAGATTCTGCTGCCATAAGCCAACTGGTCATGGTGGAAAAAAGAGGATCATGATATGGCACAAGGGAAGACAATATTTAATTTATGTGGCATAGTGTTGCTGTATAGCTGGTTATTAGTGATGGGCGAAACGGCCGCGTTTCGCTTCGCCGAAAAATTAGCGAATTTCCAGAGAAATTCGCGAATTTTTTGCCTATTCGCGAAACGAGTCGCGCGTCGTTTTTGACGCGCGTCGCGTCAAAAACGACGCGCAACTCGTTTTTGCGCGGCAATTTTTTTTTTGCAAATTTTTTTTGCAGTTTTTTTGCAGTTTCGCGAATTTATTCGCCAGCGGCGAATCGCGGGAATTCGCCGCGAATTCGCCCCTGGCGAATAAATTCTCCCATCACTGCTGGTTATTCCAAAAGGTCCAGAAGTGATTAGTAAAGCTGCCAAAAATTTAAGGCATTGCTAGAGGGTAAGGGTGTAAGAATATGTCTTAGGTCAGGGTTGGGCTGGCTCACCATGATACCGGGAAAAATCTTGGTGAGCCCCAATTGTTTTGGGCCAAGCCAGTCACTTGCACATAATGTTGGAATGATTCAAATGAAATTAAAGAGGGTTGTGTGTTTCACTGTGGAACTCACAGCCATCTTTAATTTTTTCCTCTGGAAATGCAGCAAAGTAAACAAGTAAGTAAGTAGGTATTGGTGCGGGACTGTGTAGGGGAGCATGCAGGGGATATGGGATATGGGTGGTTGGCCCATGAGTCGGGTACCCTGTGAGCCACTGGTATCCCAGTCCAACTCTGTCTGTAGTCATATTTTACTTCAATGTTTTCTACACCTTTTCTTTGCACCTAGTTGCCTACAAATGTGGCAGGCAAAACATAGAGTGATAACCATCTTGTACAGAAACAATGGACTCTTCAGAAGAACTTCTTTAAAATTTCCAATATATGCTTATTTAATTAGCACAGAGGTAATATATGTAGAGTCCCACTGCTCAATCTCAGTTCTTGGTTTTACCATGAAAGCAAATTTTTCCTGAAGATAATTCCAGTCTGTTTATGGGTAAAAAGTAAGCCAAGGAGCTTTGGACCACTATGCTCTAATAATGCTCTTTTTCATATTTATTTTTCATATCTATAGATATTTTGGCTTTGTTCCCATTGCTCCCATGAAGATTTCACTAAATTAACTTTTGATAAAGGTTGAGGAGACTGCCTCATACAGACTTAAATAAACAAAAGGAATCCTGGGAATTAATTCCAAATAAGAATCCCATTTACATGGGGTTTTCCTATAGGCCAAAGCTCACCCTCTGGGTTTTCAAGCATAGAATAAAACCCATGTAAATTGGATTCTCTTGGAGCTTATTTGGAATTCATTCCCAGGATTCCCTTTGTTTACTAAATTAACCTTCAGTTTTTTCCTAAGCTGACATTGTCCCAGAGTGTACAAAACAAACCTTATCACCTTCGGTAGATCTGTTCTGCAGTGTTATATTCTTTGTCATGGACGCTTTCGTTGAGTGTGGTCTTCTATGCAGCAGCCCTGAATGGTGTCTATTCCTACTTTTCCTATTAACTATCCTTTGAGTAATGAGCTTAACTCTGGAATCTGACGGTTACTTAAGGTCAAACACTTGAAGGTAAATACTCTTTCATTTGTTAAATTGAAATAACTGGAATAAGTACTGTAGCGAAAGACACAAGAAGATGACGAACACAACAAGCCACCATCTTCCATCACTAAAAAGCTAGGTCATTTTTACACAGGAAATGAATAAAATAAAAGGCTAGATTTTTAAGTCCTTGCATGCTTAAAGGTGCAAGACTAACAATTAAGGCAGTTTGTGCATGCCACAACCACATGGAGCTATTTTGTTTTGGTCTTAGAGGTAAAACCATTTGGCAGGATTCTAAGACCAACACATTCAGGACATCGGTCCCAGCAAGAGGACTTTTCTCAATGGGGATGTTTTGAGAAAGGTCCTCTTGCTGGTACTGAAACGTTGATAACCACCAATAAATAACATCATTTATTTACAGTATAAGTCCCATGAGTGCTCCATTTTTTATTATATGTATATACAAAGAGAGCAGTCATTAATATGCTGTTGATAATATTCCATTATGTAAAAGTATAGGTCCCATTTATTACTCAGGCACTTCATAAATCATTGGTAGGGGGTTTAAAAGTGCTAAAGTGACAGAAAATGGTGCTTTATATTGTCTGTGAGTTTTTGCTATCTGTTCTCTATTTGTCTTTCTGAGATATACTTTGTGACATTGAGCGTACATTTCACTTGTCTGCCTGTTTTTATAGATATGCATGAGATCACATTTGGAAAGGCTGCAATGCAGTGTTTCCAAAAGATGATCTGGCCGGCGCTGTTCTGTGCTGCCGTCAAGAGGTGGACGTGTTCACATCATAAGGCCCTCGAGGTCCATATTTTATGGCTTTGCAGTCAGACCACGGAGCATTGAAAATTTCCAAGTTTCAGTGAGGGTAAGGAAAGGTCTTGGGATGTCTGACAAATGTGCTAAGCTTACTGTTATTTAAAAACGTATTAATATTATTATCTGTGTAATGTAGAAATATGAGACAACATTCTTACAGCGCAGACTGCTTCTCATGGGCAAATCATTCCCATGGGCTCACTCTATCAAAGAACCATGTGACAAATCTGCAGGTCCCATGAACTATATCAGAGATGATTGCACAATGACTAAACCAGGCGTGCCTGTAGTGAGGTTGTCCCGTTATTATATACATTCATAAAAGCTTATTTCTTATGTAACCTTAACGTAAAAAATATCTGAATGAAATGCATGAAACAGAAGGGTGATTTAGACAAGCAGGTTGTTGACAGTGTCTTGAGATCTACTGACCACCAGCTCAAGGTCTACTAGTAGACTACAAAGTTACTGTGGGCACTTGCACACCCTGAATGGAAGACACGATACCTGGTGCTCTTTGGTAGAGGCACGGCCACCTCAATGTTGCATAGAAGTAGAAAAATCCAAGGCACTCAGGATATAGCAAGCAAGGAACACCTTGCACGTTTATTGCGGAAGTGAGCTCACTTCCGCAATAAACGTGCAAGGTGTTCCTTGCTTGCTATATCCTGAGTGCCTTGGATTTTTCTACTTCTACTGGTAGACTAAACACTTGTCAATGCTGCACGGTACAAAATTCTCAAGTTCTAGATTCAGTTTCCTACTGTGAACAGCAAGAGATGGCATCATCATTTTGACTTAACATATTCAAGAAACTAGTTATATTACATTTTCAAAGAACATAAAACCTGCACGATAGGTTGAATTATTTTCATGTACAGTAGTATGCCAAACCTTAGTCAATTCACTTGTTCTGCTTGGTGTTATTGTTTTATGTTAAAAAAAAAAATCCTAATAAAAATGAATTATACATATCTTGCTTCTATTTTATTAAAATGCCAAAACTCTGGTGAGAGAAACTCCACAGCACCACACTACATGGTCATACTTCATTGTAGGTATGTGCTAGACATAATGCTTTGAACTTGTGCAAAACATTCTATTCTGGTTTCATCTGACTACAATGACTTGGTCACACACAAGCTTCCAAAATTCTACCTGGTTGATAGAGAATAATTAAGCCCTTGCAACTAAAGGTGGAATTCCAAGCCAGAGATATAAAGACCAAAAAGCATTAATATATATATATTATATATAATATATCATTATTTATATTGTTAATATTTCCAAAATAAGACAAAGGAATGACTCATTTTGCAAGTTATCTAAGTACTGTATTCTGCTGATGGCTACATCATTATTCATTTTTCAGTGAATTACCCAATTAATGTACCTGGTTCTTTTTCTTCTCCGTATTATGAACTCCCTGGCTACCTGTGCTCCTAACAATAAAAATCAGCATAAATAACATGATTGCACTTATTATTAATAATGATATATTAAGGTCATTTGCAAACACATTCATTATCACAGCATTTTGGGGAAGAAGCAAAACAGTAAAATCAGAAGGTTCTGTATTAAAGAAACCTGCTTAGTGGCCCTTTGCGGTGCGATTGCAAAACAGGCAACATGTATAGATTACAATTACTGCTGACACCCAAATAACATTAACACAGCATATTGGATTTTTAGAAGTAATCAAAGGTCATATTGTTAAATGCAAACAAAACATTATTTGAGCGCAGTAATGAATCACATCCAGAACAGGCAAACAAAAAAGATCCGGAAAGCAAAAAAAAGAAACCCTTTTAAAATTTGTAACGTTTTTATAGGCTGGCTGCGGCCTCTTTAAGGAAAAAAAAAACATAATTACAGTAGAATCCCCATTTTACATTATTGTTTTGTGGTCCCACCTATGATTTCCCTGATTTTACATTTTCCTGGATTTGACACCATTTTTTTTCTGATCCCCTGAAAATGTAAAATGTGGGTTCTATTGTATATCTTTTTTTTAGCCTCCTAGATAACATATTACTATTACAAAGCAACAAAGAAAGAGAGTAACGAGTAACCATTAATTATCATTAAATATTTTTATATCATCACTGGCTGTTACATTAGGAATGCAAAATTCGACCATGTGAAGTAAAATCCTTCGAATTCAAAGGATTTTACTGCAATTCAATGGTCGAAGTACTTCCCCTATTCGACCACCTACTTCGCCAGATCCAAGCTGCCAAATTGGGGACCATTATTTTTGATTGAATAGAAAAAATTTGTTCAATCGATCAAATTTTTTTTATTCGATCAAAAATAATGGTCCCCAATTCGACAGCTTGGATCTGGTGAACTAGGTGGTCAAATAGGGGAAGTACTTCGACCATCGCTGCATATTCAAATAAAATTTTATTCGAATATTCGAATTATTCGAATTCGTATGTTCGAATTATTCGATTTCAAATTTTATGCAAACTTCAAATTCTTCACACAAATTTTGTAAATCTGCTCCTAGGAGTTTAGAAGGCAAAAAGTAAACAGAAGAGAGTTTTTAAACTTTCAAACTGGATCTTCAGTCCAGATCAGCAGATTTTTAATCTGTTCCTGACACACTAAGAAATACAAAGGATAAGTAATATTCCTAAATCAGTTCTGTATAAACATTATTACGTGTTGCAGCTTTTCTTTTTGTCCAGATATGTCTATTCCTACACATAGCAGAGAACAATGCAAAGATCTTTAGGAATCCTCACCAAACACTTGGCCACCACATGTGCAGGGGAGATACCTTATTTAATTGATATTGCAAAAGAGGTGGCATGGGTTGAGGTTCTAATGAGTTCTAATGGGCCAAGGGTCTCAAGGGTTTTTCACCTATGCGTTAACTTTCCGTATGATGAGATAATTTGCAATTGGTTTTCATTTTTTATTATTTGTGGTTTTTGAGTTATTTAGCTTTTTATTCAGCAGCAGGTACAAATTAACCCAGCAACCATACAGAGAGGCCTGGATAGAAAGATGAGTAATAAAAAGGAGCAATATCAATAAATGTGTAGCCTTACAGAGCATATTTTTAGATGGGGTTAGTAAACCCCTTTTGAAAGCTGGAAAGAAGAAAAAGAATGCAGAAGAAAAAAGCTAATTATTAAAAAAAAAAAAATAACGAAGACTAGTTGACCAGGTTGCTTAGAATTGGTCAATCTATAACATACCAAAAGTTAACTTAAAGGTGAACCATCCCTTTAAAGTGGACCCTTAACCCCCAAAAAATATTCAAAATCATATTTTATCACATTAGTCAAGCAAAATGAACATTAATTACACTATATAAATTATTTTAATCTTGTTTCCTTCACTCTGGGAATTCATAATTATAGCAAGCGGGCAGGAGCCATTTTGTGGACACTGTTATTAAGACAAGCCTTTCATCATCTCAGAATCTTGTTTGTGCACCAGAATGAGGGACCCAATGTCTATCCCCGTGTCCTGGCTACACAATTAAATGGTTAAGAGAACTGGGGGAATGTGTGGGGAGCAGTGACAACTAGGAAGTGCTGAATGGAAAGTGAAAGTAATTATATGCCCCGCCTCTATGCCTAAGGCATAGAGGAGTGTCAGAGAATATTTGATTGACAGCTGAGATTTTTAAATGAGCTTAAAACAGCTATGAATGCTTTAATAAAAAATTGAAATTGGATTTCATGTTTAATTTGAAAAAGACTTTTATTATACAGATTTTTGTGTCTGGGTGACAGGTCCACTTTAATGTGGTTAGAAATGTCATGTTTCAAATACTAGAACCTAGAGGTTCTGCATCTTTATAATAGTAATGATTGAGGCCTTTAAAATTGTGCATTGGAGCTCCTCATTTTGGATTTTGCAAGGAGTGTTAGTGACACTGCGCATGCTCAATAAGCTCTGTGTGGTTGTTGAGAAGCTAAGCTTCTTGTGGCAAATCATCATGCATGATGCCTTGTCACGTCATGAGAATCTGAAGTATTCACTAATCTACCTTGTACCGATAAATTTATATTCTATATATTCAGTATATTGTGAGTTGGTCTCTAAGCTCAGGTGACTGACAGCAGTACAGAACATGTGAATCATGTGGAGGCACAGGTCTTCACTGTTAATGGGCTGTGGTCGCTTTGGGCTGGTAAATAACCTTTAAAGCATATCTGCCTTATTAAGCTTTAGTTCTCCTTTAAAGACATTAAAATGTTTCCATAACATTGCATGTTCAGTTTTCTTGGGCCACCTTCGCTAAAAATAATTTTTCTAGATAATTTTCAAGTTAATTTACTCACTAGTGCTAGCAATGACAAGCCTGACAGTAATTTTTTGTTTCCTTAATAAAACGTTCCTAGCGCTACTGCACAACCATTACTCATAATTTTGGACAGGTCTAATTTTCATTATTCACTCAAACTGAAAATAATTGCAAACCGACAATAATACAGAATTAAGAACTGAAGCTTGTACTTTGGTGAGGCCCTTCCCATTGGACCAGTCTATATACATCAGTGACAGAAATGCAGTTCCTCTCTCCTTATACTTCCCAACTGATATCTGGCTGGAAGTAGTTTTAAGAGTAGCATTAACATTATAGTATGTTATAGAGTGGCCAATTCTAATCAACTTTTCATTTGGTTTTCATTATTTATTTTTTTAAATAGTTTTTTTTAATAATTAGCCATCTTCTGATGACTCTTTCCAGCTTTGAAATGGTGGTCACTGACCCCAGCTAAATACAAAGCTCTGTCAAACTACAAATGTATTGTTTTTACTAGGGATGCACCGAATCCAGGATTAGGTTCGGGCAGGATTCAGCCTTTTTCAGCAGGATTCGTCCGAATCCTTTGGTTCGGTATTCTGCCAAAGGATTCCAAAATAGATGATTCGGTGCATCCCTAGTTTTTACTACTAAGCAGTGATTTTCTTTGTGGGTCTTTGGCACTAAAATAATAATAATAACTATTGGGATAGACAACACTAATGATTAGGTTATGTGATGGCTCAATACATATAATTGCTAAAGTAACTAAGAGTATGGGATTTATTATCAGAAAACTGATATCCAGAGTGCTCCTCATTACAGGAACTCCCAAAGAGATGGCTTTAAGCAAATTTTTAAAAAAAATCCTTTTTTCTTTGTAACAATAAAACAGTAACTTGTATTTGATAGCAATGAAGATACTTTAATCCATTGTGGTGGCAAAACAATCCTATTGTGTTTATTTAATGTTTAAATGATTCTTAGTATACTTAAGGTATGATGATTCAAATTATAGAAAGAAAAACCTATGTCCCAAGCATCTCAGATACGAGATCCCATACCTGCTCTGCTTGGTATTGTTAAATTATACTTTCTACTTTCTTTTTCCATTTTTGTCTTTTGCTTCCCACAATTGTTTGCATTACAGCATTTACCCACAAGATGGCTCTACCAAGCCTGACTTTATTCATATACGTTTCGCTGCACAGAAGTAAGTCTGATTTGCTATTCTCATTAACTAGTATAAAAGTTGTCCAATCAATAGTGATTTCAGCAACACAGTGCTATGTTAATGTATCTTATGAAGACATATTTGGCCAATATGGTTTATAACAGAAATACTGACATTTTAGGCCTCTAGCTATATAAAATACAATTCTGAGCAAGCTCATGGAGCAAGTTGCAAGAGTTCTAGCATGGCAAATAATGCACATTTTCTATTTTAGCAAAATGGAACTGACATTTTGCTGAGAGTAACTTGGGTGATCTTGGGCCATGGGCCTCAGTTACATTAGGGAAAGTCCTATAATACAGGAATGCAGTCTACTTAGTGCTCAGCAGGGCTGGATTCTCCAGATTTCCAGTATGCAGCATGGTTTATTCCCACTAGACACAAATTTTTGCAATTTTACTGGGCTCAAAGGACTCTAAGACAGTGTCTTAACCAGAAGAAAGACAAGAATCCATGTAATCTAAGCTAAATGGCAGTGGAGGAACCTTAGTTGTTTAAAATTCTAACTATATATATTACTAACATTCACTAAGGCTATCTCACTTTCTTCTTGATGGAGCACATGATTGTTTATGGCTGTATTATTATATATATTATTATGGCTGTAATAAAGCTAAGACTGGACATACACATGCTGAGTAAGAAGAAATGAGCAGAATCATGAAGGAACTGTTCATCATGTACCAAGAAGGAGCATTGGAAGATATGATATTCAGTTTGGACAGACCCAATGCAATTCAGTAGGTTCATCAAACAGACTCTGGGTCATACAGTCAGGCAGTAAAACTGAAGTATTGTCTAAATGCACAACTTTAACATGTACAAACACTCTTTATTTGGTAACAAAGCTTAAGTAGCTTATCTTGTTGTGTATGGTCCCTGCCTGCTGTCCCCATGAAACATATATATATATATATGTCTCTCCTGAGGACGGCTCCAGTCAGGATGCCGAAACGTTGGGAATAAACACTCAATTTTTTTCACTTGAGATGAGTCCTGGATGTGCGGTGTGTTTTATGAATATATATATATATATAAAAGCCCAGAACACATGAAACTGCATAGACCCCACATTATAATACAATTGTTGGCAAAGAGGACGCACAATTGGCTTGGCCAGATTTAGTTTATTGGAATAGCTTTTTTTAATTCAAATTTTTAAAGTGAAAATATAAATAGGATTTGGTGTAAATGTTCAACAAAACACATTGGCATACGTTATACTGCACAGTTTCATCCATCAGCATAGTTATGCCTTTTTTCTGGGAACTGAAGTGGCCATTTTTCTCTTGACAACGATACCTCTTCCAAACACTAAAAAAAACAAAAGAATGATGGTCGCAATTTTATGAAGATTGATAGTAAGCTTGTGTGGTCTTACTGAGCAATAACTAATGAACCAACCTTCAGACATGGTGGGGAAGGGGCGCCTATGTTTTGCTGGTAAAGTAAAGCATTGTTTTCTCCACTCATGATTGGCTGCTCTAAAGTACTCAACTTCCAAGACGCAAGGTGAAATTTTAGTACCCAAGGAAATGTATGAGTAATGCACAAATGTAATCTCTGGCTCCAGTCCCAGTGTATAAAATGTAGCCATGACTTAGAGCCAGTACATTCGTATTGATTTTTTACAACGATAAAGAACTTATTTAGCTAAATCATTAGGGGCGTGCTTATATTTCAACACATATTTGTAGGTTGAATTCAGGTTGCGCCAGGCTAATGTATATGATAAACATGAAAAGGTTTCTTTTCTTTTCTAACTCCATTTAATTATCACATTACTTTCATCAGTATGATTAGTATCATAGTATGATCAGTATGATTAGTACTAACAGCATCAACACTGCCAATTACCCAGGGTAGTTATTATGATAAAGACAAGTTTTATATATGCACAATATACTCATATTAATATGAAATATATTTGTATATTAATAATAATTCTATTCATATATATTCTCTGGTGAAAGTTATCTGCTGAATTTGTGTTAGAAAAATGTACATTGGTTAAATTAACTGAATCATTTAGGTATGGCACAGGTATAGGATCTGTAATCTGGAAACCCATTATCCAGAGTTCCAAATCGGATACCTCCCATAGGGGCGAATTCAATAAAGCACAAAGTGTCTAACGCTAGCGCCAATTCAATTTTGTAACTTCGCAAATTTACTAAATTAGTCTCTAGCGAAAATTTTCTAGCGAAGTAAATAGACTAGCGCAACTTCGCACACTTACGCTAGGTGAAGTTGCGCACTGACGAAGGGACGTAACTTCGCTAATTCACTAAGATGAACATTTTACTGAACGTTACCTCTTACGCTAGACTTTACTTCGCCAGGTCAGACCTGGTGAAGTTCAATACGAAATTTTTTCTAAGTCACAAAAAACGCTGGCATCTTTTACCTTTTGTAGGGTGAAATTTTTTTGGGAGTTACCCTCCTTCCCCCCTATATTTCCTAACATATGGCAACACAACTATACAGGGGGCACATGTTTAGGGCAATAGGACAACTTTATTTTATTTATTAAAGGTTTCCTGGGCTTGTGTAGTGTAACGTAGTGGGTATAATATATACTTCTATTATAAGTTGAACTGCACGCCGTATGCAAATTAGGCATCACAAGCGTAAATGCGCTTTGCCTGGCGAAGTAACAGTAGTGTAACTTCGCTAACATTCGGTGCCCTGAGCGCAAATTCACATATTAGTGAATTCGCGGCGGGCTGGCAAAAATACCGAAGTTCGACGAATCCCGGCAAAGCTGTCGCTAGTGCAGTTTCGCACTTTGGTGAATTTGCCCCATAGTCTCCATTTTAAACAGATAACTCAAAATGTGAAAGAATTCCTTTTTCTCTGTAATAATAAAACAGTAGCTTGTACCTGATCCCAACTAAGATATAATGAATCCCTATTAGAAGTAAAACAATCCTATTCAAGTATTGATGTTTAAGTATTTTTTTTTTTACTTAAGGTATAGTGATCCAAACTACTGAAAGATCCCTTATCTAGAAAACTCAAGGTCCAGGGAATTCTGGATAACAGGTCCCATACCTATACTAAAGTCAATAGAGATTTGGGAACTTTAAAAAAAGAAAATAGTAGGGTAGTAGAATAAAAGGGCAGAGTTTACCACTGGTGTAGTTACTTGGAGCTTCCATTTTGCTGGCAGCATTTCCTGGTCAACTGTTTAAAAACAGACATCATATTGGCTGCTATCGTTTGCTAGACATGAGTGAACTTTGCGGCTTTCATTACATTATACAGAAGATTTTATTGATGAGCATGTCAAGGTAACTCAAGTCTTGCTGCATTGAAAAGCAATTATTGCAAGTTGGCCACAGGGGGCAGTCTCAGAACCTCCATTTATTAATTGATAAAACAAGAACATAATTAATTGATAGTTAAAAAAAACATGGATAGTGGGATTTAATACAAAGAAATAGAATAGAAAGTAGAAATCAAAATAACCGATTAGTGCTGAACAACTGATCCCCATACTTTAAAGGGGAATCCAACCCCCCAGGTGCTAACCCCTCCTACCCCCATAGGCCCCCTCCCTCCTCCCCCCAGCCTACCTCTCCCCCCATGGCTATTGCCCCTAAGTTGCTACTTACCCCTCTGTGTAAGCCCCCTCCAGCGAAGTTCACAGGGGCCATCTTCTCTTCCAACCGCTTTAAAGGGTTGGTTTACTTTTAAGTCAACTTTTGGTATGTTATAGAATGGTAATTTGTAAGCAAAATTTAAATTGGTCTTCATTATTTATTTTGTATAGTTTGTTTTTAATAATTTGCCTTCTTCTTCTGGCTCTTTGCAGCTTTCAGTTGGGGGTTACTGACCCCATCTGAAAACAAAGGCTACTTTTTATTTATCATCTTTCTACTCAAATCCTCTTCTATTCATATTTCAGTCTCTTATTGAATCAGTTAATGTTTGCTAGGGTAATTTGTATCCTAGCAAACAGACTGCTGAAATGGCAAACTGGAGAACCACTGAATAAAAAGCTAAGCAACTTTACTTAGAATAACACTCTCGACATCATGCTAAAGGGTAACTGTCTAAAATCTACTAGAAAATCATGTAAACATTAAATAAGCCTCATAGTTTGGTTTTGCATCCAATAAAGATGGATGATATCTTAGTTTGGATCAAGAACAAGGTACTGTTTTGTCAATGAACACATTTGTCTTATTTAGATAAAATGGAGTCTATGGGAGATGGCCTTTCCATAATTCGGATCTGTTGGGATAACAGGTTTCCAGATAATGAATCCCATACCTGTAGAAAATGAGGGCATTTTAGACTTGAAATATTCTGTAGCAATTATAGTCATGGAAAGGGTTAGTGAATGCAAAAAGGGAAGGGAAGGGAGGGGAGGTGTAACCTATTATTGTTACCATTCACACCACGATGCCTTTTTTAATCTCTACTGTAATGACTCTTGAACTTCATGATACCAATTTCCAGTGGTCACTATCATGGCTAAGGAATTATAGATGTTATCTACTGGTGCAGATAACCAATGAGTATGCCAATACACACAGTCTTACAAAATTCAATTCCTTTAAGTTCTGAATTACAGTACATTCTGCTCTCATCCAATCCATATGTAAACACGAAAATTATGTAATAATGGAACATAATCTCTTGATGAAACTGATTCAAACTGTCTAATGGATATCTGGATGCATGCCATCTTATCCAGGTGTTTCTTTAATGATTTCTTTGTTATATTGTCAAGTGTCAGTCAAGCAAACTTTGTATGAGGTCAGCTCTGTGCATAACAACTATGCAGATACACAGCTAATCATTTATCTTTTGTACGTAATAAGGACTGATCTCAAAGCAGTATTGCTTCGATAAAGATTGACTTTTCTTGGCAAAGTAAAGGTATACCTATTTATAAAGCACTAGAATCTTTTTTGTTGAAATTGAAAGAAAGTTATACAGCTGTTGATATCAAAATTTCCGTAAGATATTGTAAAATGTTACAAAAGTAGCATTACTTTTACAAGCCTTCAGTACTGTTTTTGAAAAGTAGGAAAAACAAATTTGTTGAAGAAATAATGGTTATCAATGGAGTGAAATAAGTTGAAATTGTCATAATAGTAATTCTGGCAAGATGTGTTGGGGAACCGCTTGTATCTTCTGAAACTTGTTTGATGAGTTTTGCCATTTTCACTAATTATAACCTTAAATAATTCTGTACAAATTATGTTTTCATATGACTTATAAATGATTTATTGTACCTTTGTACTTTATTTTTTTTTATGGACCAAAACTGTAAGTTGTTTTTCATTTTACTTGTTTTTTAATCAACCTATTTTAGAGAAACAAATTAAAATTTTACAGCGTCTACTTACATTTTTGTCGCTTCTAGTCCTATCTGATTCATAAAACCTTAATACGTGTTTCACCTTTTCTTTTCCCGTTGTTACCCTCTACTTAATCCACGCAGATGTTTGTATTTTTCTTTATATTTGCTTCTCAAAGTCATTAACGAAGAACAGCAACTGCTCAGTAAAAAATGTATAGAATTCAATTAGTTTAATTTTATCTAAGAAAAATCACACCCACTCTTGAAATAAGCCTTTCTGAAATGTCGTCTTTGTTATTGATACTATATTACTATACTTTACTACACTATTACTATACTATATAAGATCTATATTTCTTTATAAACTTTCATCAACTAACGCTACATTATATTCCCTATATCTTTTCTGGCCTTTCTGAGCAGCTATGATAGCATAAGCATTGTTTGTGATTCTGAAATAAAATAAATCTTTTCTATCTGAAATTTTATAATTTGAGACATAAAATTTTCTTGCATCAGATTTAAAATGCATCTTCTGCATATTGGCAGTTACACCAATCAGACACTTTTGTATAAGCAGTTAAAGTTCTTGTTCTTCATTACTAAAAAGCAGTTTTGTAAATGGTCTTTTAATTGTACCCTTATTAATATTTCTAATCTGGATTATAAAAATGATCTTTACTGTACAAGTTATCAATACACATATAATGAGTAGATTCTAACAGATTTTATTTTGAGTATTTTAGAGGAAATAAAATTTCTCCTTTATAAAGCTTCTGCAGCTATGTTTTACTAGTATAGTGTTAGCAAAATTGCTAAATTTTGCTGTAGAGTTCTTTGTTATTTTTTGACAAAAACACATTTTTTATCTAAACTTTGGTTGTATTTGCTAAAATTCACAATAAATTGTTTGGAAAGATCTAGAAAAGTGTAGTCAAATTAACTAACCTAGCAGAGCATAATACATTTGGGCATAGCAGACTGAAAGACAAACAGGTATAAGATCTATTATCCGGAATGCTTGGGATCTGGTGTTTTCTGGATAAGGTATCTTTCTGTAATTTGGATCAGCATGCTTTAAGTCTACTAAAATCATGTAAACATCAATAATAAAAGCAATATGATTGTTTTGCCACCGATTCATGCAGCTTAGTTACCCTCAAGTACAAGGCATTGTTTTATTATTACATAGAAAAAGGAAATTTTTTTAAATTAGATTTTTTTGCATAAAAAGGGGTGCAAGGGCCTTCCTGTAATCCAGAACATTTATAATAATGTGTTTCTGGATAGGAATACAGATCTTTGAGAGCCAGTAGAATGAAACTGTTTGTTTTGTCTCAGTTTGTGCCCAACCTTCTATTTTCTGTACCCCCAGTTTTGCACAAAGGAATATGAAAATGTTATAATAAAAGAAAACAGATGTCAGACTAAAGGCGAAATTCAAATAGAAATGGCCTGTTTAATAAATCAAACAATTTGTATGTATGTATGTATATTTTTATTTAAATAGCGCTCCTTGAGAGCAAAACACTGTATTTCAGAACAGTTAGTAGAAGAAACAGGGGTCATTACAATAATAAGTTTAAATAAGTACTACAATACAGATAGATAAAAGTATAGTTACAGTACATATTAAGTGCTTATTGTCAAGGAGGCAAAGGGGTGGAGGACCATGCCCTGTAAAGCTTACAGTCTAAATGGGACATACAGATACAAATAGTCATGAAAAGCCTGCAAAAAACAGGCATGGGACCTGTTATTCATAATGATTGGGACCTGCTGTTTTCTGGATCTTCATACCTTAAGGCTTCTAGAAAATAAACATTAATTAAACCCAAGAGCATTATTTTGCATCCAAAAAGAATTCATTTTATCTTAGCTGGGATCAAGTACAAGATTCAGTTTTATCATTAAGAAGAAAAGGAAATCACTTTAAAACATTTCAGCTATTTCATTAAAATGGAGTCTATACTACATGTCCTCCCATAATATTGAGCTTTCTGGATAATGGGTTTCCATTGAGATAACTAATCCCATATTTGTATTTAATGATAGAAAAAAACAAAATTTTGGCACATGAGTATTCAGCCCTTATAACCTGGAGCCGAAGCTCAATATTTTTGATGTTGTCAAATATTGTTAAAAAAATTATACAAAACAAACGATAAAAACATGCTCTGAATTGGACAGAATGAATACAAGGAATGAACAGAGAAGTTAGCAAGATGCAAACATTGTTTGTTTGGTCATGAGGGGAAGCACCTGTGTGTTCTTAGGAATCAACAGTGCAAAAGGTGTTCTGTGAAGGTTGGAACATAATAGACTGGGGCTTTTTCAAGGCTTAGGAACAATATCTTCTGAAAAGAAAATGTAATTGTGAATGAAAAGAAATATGACAATACAAAGAGGTCAATGCATCTTTTGAGGCTTGAGAAGTATGGAGGGCAGGCACTACAGCATAAAGAACGAAGAATTTACAGATGGAGATTCTTTTTTTGTGTAATGTTACATTTAAATCAATAATATAACAAATCAATAATATAAAATGCATCTAATATATGTTTGTGATAATTAATGTAATTGGACTGTGTATTGTGAAGCTGTATCTAATATTGAAAATATGTTGTTAGCCCATGGGTACATGTAATTTGGAGCAGATTTACTAATTGTCAAATTTCAAAGTGAAAAAACTTCGAAATTCGACCAATGAATTTTTTTTGGGGGGTAATTTTTGATCGAAAATTTACCTATTTCGATTGAATAGGTCCATTTTTGATCAACTTAAAATCATTATTCTTTTTTTGATTTCAGCCAAAATTCTTTGAATTCCTAAGACTTGGGGCAGCTTCACAGGGGAATGTAAAAAAGTCAGTAATGGAAAAACTATATGCAATGCGAAAAGTTCTGCCTTTGTGCGGACAAGTTTTGCTTTGCACGAATTTAACATAACTTTTGTGAACCCGGAAACTGTTTAGTGACCACTTCCGACAGTGAAAGGCCGTTTGCAAATTTTATAGTCAGCACCAATGCATAGTAAATGTAATAAAACTTCTTACTGAAAATATTATTTGCTCCAAAAGGATATGACACCTTCAAACTCTTCTTAAGAGTGCACAATTAAAATTTGCAATGCAATAACAGTTTAAGGAACAATATTACATTGCGAGATGTGCATTTTTATTCTTATTGGTGCTAATGGTTTATCTCTTTGCAACTTTAATAACATTCCTCCCTTAGGGTATGCTAAATCTCTAACAATTTGAGCTTTTTTTTCCCCACAAAAAAAAATTGTTTTCCCCTTCAATATCTTGAAACAGATAAATTTGAAGTTTAATAAAGGGGCTCCTAGAGAATCTTTCTGTCCAGGCCCTTTCCTATGCATATTTCATTCTCTTATTCAAATCAATGCAGAGTTGCAAGGGTATATTGCTGAAAATGCAAACCGGAGAGCTGCTGAATAATAATCTCCAAAACCATCTACATTAAAAAATCAAACCTCTCTACAGCATACATGGGGCAGATTAACTAAGGGCCGAATTTTCGAAGTGGAAAGAACTTCAAAATTCAACCATCAAAGTCTTTTAAAGGGCGTTCTTTAATTGGTCCATTTTCGATTGAATAAAAATAGTTCAAATGCATTGTTGGAATCGAATGATTCGAACGATTTTGCGCAAAATCCTTCCAATTCCTAGGAATTACAAAAATTTTAATGTCTGGTTCTAGGAGGTACTCCATAGGCTAAAATGGCAATTCGGCAGCTTTAAGGTGGCAAAGTGTCAAAGTCTAAGGATTTTAAAGGGCCATTACTTCGAAAATTCTGCAGAATTCAAAGTTTTTAAATTCAAATTTTATTCAAATATTCACTTCAACCCTTAAGTTGGACGCAACAATCCGATCATACGAATTGAGGATTCCTAGAGTCTTTCATTTTTCATCCAGCGGAGATTGGTTGGACGGGTTAGAAAATTTCTTTCAGCTGCCAATAATATCTCTGCTTGTATTGCTGATCGTACAATTTTCAGTGGGAGACTGTCACTAGGTTTTGTCAGATATAAACTTTTGTACGATCCCTGTAGGGGCAGAACATCGGCTGATCTGTGCTTTTACTACTTTATTTGATCTGAAGGTTAGTGGCAGGTTGGGAGATGGACACAGGTCCAAAAACTGTATGAATCCTCAATTCGTACAATCGGATCTTTTTTTAAAGGTGAACAACCCCTTTAAATAATTTTACCCAGCTGTAGGTGCCATCTTTGAACCAAGCAACAGATGCTTCAGTACCTACGCCAGTGCTGTGTATGATGATGAGACAAAAAGGCAAATGTAAAACGAGTGTGTGTTTGTTAAGATTTGCACAATTTAACTAGCCATGTTAAGTTAGTGTAAACGATCTGATATGGGTAAATGGAAACAATTATACATAAAATTAGCATGTGAGGTCATGGAAAGTAAAGAGACATTGTCATTCGTGCAGAAGGCTGGAGAAAGCCCGAACTGTTTGTAAGCAGCCCAAAAAGCGTTCTAAAAAGCAATAAAAACACTGGACATAAAACAGATGTCTGTTCCACTTGCCCAACAAACCTCACTTCTATCTGCCTTTCACTTCCCTAGAGTTCTGTCCTTATTCTTGTTCAGCATTTATTACATACTACACAGACATCTAAAATCAGTTTAATACAGTTGTGGGAATATCAGCCTGTTTCTCCCCAAAGTTTGTATTAAAGCATCATTAGAATTTATTTGTATAGGGCATATAAAAATGACATTCCATCAATAACTGTACAGTGTTATGGCACACATAACTGCACTCAAGGTAACCTTTTATAATAAACTTAGTTTTTTAACAATATTTTAACATAGCGTGCAAAGACTTTTCACACAAGCAAACTACAGATCTAGCCACTTCTTCAGCAAAAGTCACCAGAAATGATCTGATGACATTACCTGTTACAATGATTTTAAAGGCCATATACATGTATGCATAGTTTTATTTGTATAACGCTTCTTGAGGTCAAAGCACAGTACAGCAAAACAATAAATTAGTAATAACACGTCGGCATTGAAATAAAAAGTAATACATGCAATACTAAAGGGGTTGTTCACCTTTAAGTTAACTTATAGGAGCTTATTTACTAAGGGTCGAAGTGAAAATTTGAATTTCAAAGTAATTTACAGCTACTTCGACTATCGAATAGCCCAAAATTCAATTTGAATTGAAAACATTTTAATATTTGATTTTCGACTATTTGCCAGCTTATAGCTTTTTCTATAAAATTTCTATATAAATTTTCTGACATCCGGCGTCGGGAGCCCGGCACACAAGCGCAGTTGTGCATGGCATCTGGCAGTAGCGTCAGCACCAGGCGTCAGCACTGTAATAAGTGAGGGGGGTTGGCGGGGGGGGGGCCCGAGTCCGACCCTGAACTCACTGAACAGTTATGTCCCATATGACCCCCCTTAAAGTTGCTGGATAACTCAGAGTTAGAGATCTGCAAAGCAGGAATTAGTGTTCTGTTCCGTTAGACATTGAGTCCCTCCAGCCTTTATACATTACATTTTTGGCTAATTAACTATATTAGAAACATTTTTTACCTTGCACAGTTTTTATTTTTACACTACACTGTTCCTTTAACACTTCAGTGTGCCAATTCTGCTGAAATTAACTTGCCATTACATGCAGCATAGATTTTGATAGAGTACCTTATGAGGCGAAAAAACAAGTAAAAGCTGGATATATCATGGTTTAGTAGGACACTGACCTTTTTATATGGTGGCATGTAATTGTATGCACGGAACGCAGCACCCTATTTTGCTTGGAAGCATTGTGGACACTGGCCTAAAATTTCACTTTAGCATTTTACCTGCTGTAGAAAGTACACCAAGATAACATCAGTTACATTTACTTTATTACTCAAACCCCAGTGTTCAATTCTCAGGCCACATTTCACCAGCGAGATGAAAGGAAATGTTCTGTGATCTTACTATTGCAATCAAATGCTCCCATTCAACCTATTCTTCCTCTTTCATGGTTCTCCCCCCACCGCCAGGGAAATTATAGATCTTTTGACTAACAGTAAGGCTAGCATATTGTCTGCAAATACAAATCTGTTTTCCAGCTGAAAGAAATGTGTTTTATAGCATAGATCTTGGTAGTTATTCAAATATCTGCAATAAATGTATAACCAGGGTCAGACTGGGCCGGCGGGACACCTGGTAAAAACCCAGACCCGCACCCCCCTATTGCCCACCTATCCCATGGACAGCAACCCCCTCAAGCCCCGATGGTGGCTGCAACTACTGCACAGGTAAGAGCGAGGGCCTGGAAGGGGGTTGTGGCTAGGGGTGGTGCCAGAGGTAGCGGAGCCCGGAGGCGGGTGGGGGGGCAGGGGCCCTGTGTTCAAAGTCATGGTGGCCTCCAGTCTGGTACTACTGTATGTATAACACATATATATTTTTTTTGGACAAGGGTATCCATTTTTCTAACACCGGCAATGTGCGCTGCCATCAATAAAAAGGACGCCTGCATCCAAAACGGGACTCTTTTGCCTTTTTGCAAATTTTTTGCGAAACACCCCGGTTTTTCCATCACTATCTGTGACATAACAGGAGGTAATTTATTCCAATCCAGGTGTCACAGGTGTTAGCAATTCTCCTTTCAAATGGGTCTTAACTGTGAATCCTGGAAGTATTCCCCCGACTTGATCTTTGTAACCATTAGGTTGCTTGGCATGAGCACACATAGCAATGTCGGGGTCCAGGCATAGGTCATAGCAAAACGATCAGTGCATGGCTGATAGATGTTAGCAGGGGCACTCGGCTTCCACGAGCATTGCTCAACATGAGTATATGTAGCGTCATTGGGGTCTTGGAGAGAGTCACAGCAAGACAATCGATACGCAGCTGAAGAGGTGCTAGGTTTCCACAAGTGTGAACTCATCTGGACATAAAAGTCTTTCCCCATCTCCATAGTGGCCAGTTCTGGCTGTGTGTATCTTAAAGCTGTGATTATTTCATATCTCTCTCCGTCTAGCTCACCTCACCCGCAGTGAATAGTCCCTAATGGGAGTATAGATCTAGTCCCAGGGAACTTCCATTTTTCCTAAGAGTTAGCTATGTCTGTGTCTTAAATTATCAACAATTACACAGCAAAAACACATGTATGAAGGTCCATTAGCCTTCAACGCATACTCAGTCAATGGCATATTCATCGTAACAGTTGTACCTGTGTTGTTAACAGATTGCCTTTTTTGGTGTGAGAATCTTTTCAGTCCCTTCTGGGGTATATTCGAGATTCAAGGTATTAAACAGCTTTCAGAAATGCCACATTTTCATGGTAAGAATTTCAGTATGATGTTTTAAGTTAGTGGCATGATGCTAATTAATGTTTTCCCAGAGAACAAAGGAGAATTAAACCAGGTGAAACCTAACAACATTGATTTATTTTGTAGCAATGAGTGGGCTGCCTACATCCCCTTTTTCAACTCTTTGTATAACTGTAAACTGTTATTTAACCCCACTGCTGGACTGGGTTTAGGTGCACCCTGTCCTCTCCTCAGCTTTATATAAGGACAGGGCCAATTTTATTCAGTGGCAGACTCTATCATTTCAAAGTCAAACCTGACAATTTTTGCAGTGATCTACAATTTTTGGTGACCATGCAGGTTGAAGAAACTGCTAACTCTATATGTTTGCTGTTCAGGCAATCCCAAAGCATGTGTTCTGATAACCTTTATGATTTAAATGGTGGCATTGATAAGGTCAGGTCAACCAGGCTTTGGATAAGATAAATGAAGCATCTATTCCCTTTTCTTCCCAGTTGTCAGGGTCAGCCAGGGCTCAAACTCTGGTTTATTCTGTCCAGGACTTTTGCACTTACCATGTGAGCCACTGGAAGCTCTCAGGGCTGCTTCTGACCATGTCATTGTTGTTCCTGAATCTTTCTGTTTCCTGTATGCCTCCTCCCTGTTCTCCACCCACCTTGTTTCCCTCATGTGTTCCCTATTTCCCATCTTCTGCACTTTGTAAACCCTGTCTTGAGCTTTGCTCAGGGCTGAGTCATTGAATGTATTTTGCTGTTCCTTGATTCCTGAACCTTGATTCCTGTGTGAGTACCTTGAATTTCCTGTGTTCCTCAATTTCTCCTTAACTTGTGGATTCCCTGAAACTGACCTTGGCCTGTCCCCGACTATCACTTTGCCTATTCCAGCCTTTGTTTTCTGTTACTTGTTGCCATTAAACCTTCAACCTTTCATGTCTGTGCCTCCAGTTATCCATGGGTATACCTCTGGGCTTCCACCATACTCACTCCCCACAGAGTGGCTAAATGCTGTAACCCCTTACACCAGTAAGACAAAGAAGAGATGGCATGAACAGAGAAGCATTACATATAACAAAAACAACATCTCGTATAGCAAACAGCAGAACTGCGTATATTGGTGGACCCTTGAATATAATGGCACATGGGATGTTTTGAGGACCATACTCCTTTCAGGGGTGCAAAAATCCAAGTGCCATAGGGCAGTGGGAGCACCAAATCACTAGATTTTTTTCAAGAAGTTGTCCAAAAAACCCTGCATTTTTCTGATTATTTTACGACACTCAGTGCAGACCACAACCTCTTCAGATAGTAAAAGGGACATCTGCCATTGACTTCTACATGTTTTAGCTGGAGTATTTTCAGATTTGTACTTCTAGCATCTTTGGGGTATAATAAAACTCTGTAAATTCAAATATCTTTCCTCTAAATATTTGAGTTTTCCCCTTTAAAAACTCTACTAGAAAAAATAAAGGTTGAATAAATAGGCCTATTATAGTCCTCAATAAATTTATTTCAGGGATCAAAAAGCCTAAGTCACTGCTGTAGGGCAATAATTGATCTGATATTAAAACTATGGTTTTCTTTGAGAGGACCACATTGATTAGATTCTTGTGCCATAAATTGACAATAAAATTCCCACATAAATTTATAAATCTTACAATGAATTTTACGATGACCACAAATAGGATGCAAAAGTATAATACCTTAAATGGCACAGCATCATGCTATAGGGCAGTGGAAGCAGATGCTAGAGAGTAAGGGATATTCCAATCCCCATGGTTTTCTTTTAGAAGACCACATTGATTCATAAACTGACACATATTCCCACATGAATGAATGAATCTTACAATAAATTTATATCAAGAGTCAGTCGTGGCAGAATTAGGTACATTTCTTTTGTTCAGTGACCCTGTGCCTTTCTTGGAACGCCAGGACATTAGATAAACTTTTTCCAGGCTTTTCTTAATCCCATCTTTTTTTTCCCCACAGTAATAATGATAGTAACCTGAATATCCCAAATGAAATGCTGACACCAATTTGGTGCACAATACCCAACTATTCTTGGTCTATTTGATGCAATTTAATCAGATATTGGGTGGGAAACATGGAAAGTGGGCAAGTTCCTTATTTTTATTTTTCAGCGGGGACAGCTGGGGTTAACATTTCTGTCTGTGACAGTGAAATTGAGGCCAGCTGTAGGTCATATTCAAGTCCCAGTCACAGGAAAATGAACCTGTGAGACAGAACCTAATTATCTGCTAAACCAAAAGCCAGTCTCAGTTCAATAACTTACGACAGAGCTGGCAGCCAGATATAGTGTTGCTATGGAAACCAATGAAAAAATCCCTCCGCTGTAGACAAGAACAAGCAGCAAAAGGAGATTTTAACCCTTGATTCGTCGGCACCATTCCACTCAATCCCCTTTTATGGGTTTTTAAGGAAAAAAACTAATATTTCCGCATTAACGTTGAGAACAAACATCTCGGAGTACAGCGGTTCCTAACTTTTAGGATTAATACTATAAGAAACCAGCACAATCGTTTAGGTTTGGAATAGAAAATGCATACCTGTGCTTTGTAGACAAAATGGCGTTAGGCACTGCATGTAGCTGTATAAATGATGAACAAAGCCCATTTAATATTCATACAACCGTCTGATATTTCAATCAGTTTACATTTTTGGATCTCAATGGTTTGGGCCCCTTTGTGCCAAAAGGCAGCTGAACTGGATGGTGTCATTTTAAAAAGCCATCCCTAAAAAAATTCAATGAACAGAGAAAAAAAAGGGAGTGTTTCGGTTGCTAACCCAGTGGAAATTACAAAGTATATCTTCTCTTGCTTGAGGTTATTAGGGTTTATTTCTAAGAACTAAGATAATGTTTCCATTTGAACAACATTATGCTGATGATTCCTAAAACCTAAAAGAAATCCACATGAAGAAGAAGTCTGCTGCCAGTTTGAGACTGGAAAAATCTGAAACCTCATCAAGCCATCTTGATCAGTTGCTGAGCTACAATGACTGTCAGGGACACTGGGAGTTATAGTTCAGCTGGATATAGCTTCACCCCCACACAACAGCAACAATCTCTGCTTAGCACATACCACAACCAATTTATGAGTAGGTATATTTGGGAATGGTCCATTTCCAGGCCCAGTTATAGGCTATGTAAGGAAAGGGGAGGAACATAGGCTCAATGTGCATTTTATATATATACATCAAAGAGGCCCAAACTGATGAATTGGCAAAAAGGATTCTGGGCTACAGTTCAACAGACATATGGAGGGCCACGTTGGAATCCCATTGTCAGGTGTCCCTTCTTCTCTTGCAGTCATTGGGTGTTAGTGACAGGGCTGACCACAAATATGGATGCTGTAAAATATCTATATGGTGCCTACAGCACTGGAAGGTATTTCTGATCTAAACGCATAATCTGATGGCACAACCTATATTGTTTGCACTTCATTGAAATGCATTATGGATGGAGGCTATATGTGTTGATATGAAGCCGTATATCAACAGAGTCAAAAGCTGACCAGTCAGTACTAACAGAGTTAGCAGTCAAGCAAGTTAGTGGTTGTCTTTCAGATGGAGAATGAGTCACAAATGAAAAGTAATATCTGTTGATACTTTCAAGAAGTCTTAATACAGGTTTTATCCACAGAAAGGCTTGTTCGTAAACATACGAACCAATCAGAAATGAGCTTTGATTACTGCAAGTATTAATAAAATTTGAAAAATCTTTAATTGGTTGTTATGTAGGTGTATGTTATCCCTCAGCACTTAGTTCTATCTTGTTGATCTTAATGACCATTTTAATGTGGCTTTGGCTGTCATTGTGAATGGGAATTGTTGACATACAATATGACAAAATTCCATTTCATACCTTGTTATTTGTA
>CM044433.1:21970913-22088931 GCA_024363595.1 Xenopus borealis | reverse complement strand
ATATATATATTTATTTATATTTATGTTAAATTATAAAATGCATTTTAGTGGGTCATTTTACTGGATTTTGCATCTTGTTTTCCCCACAATTTACACCAAATTTTTCCCAGTTTTCCCTGAATATTTTTGTAAGCTACATTTATGAACACCAGTCTATGGCTATATTGCTTTAGCAGGACATTTACCATAACCTTTAATAAACATTTTATTGAATGTTTATTTTACAATAAATATGCAAAGTTTTTCAGATGAGTAAGTAACAAATGTAAAAGAAACATCCAAAAAAAATTCAAAATGTACTAGAATGTGTAGCATTTCTTATATTTTGAGGATATTCTGCAAATTCTAGAATGGCCTTGAATGATTTGTTACCACAAGTTTGCTTTTATTCTCATTTAATGAAAGACCACATAAACAGGCTAAATAATAATATTTATCAAATTTGAGCATTTTTAATTTTTCCTTAAACTCTGACCAGTAAATTAAGGATTTAACTAAGTCATCAAATGCATCTTTGATTACTATAACTCCTTTATCATCATGAGGCAGAAAGAGAGAAGTGGACTTTTGTAAATCTGAGGCTTTCAGTAAAAGTTTTACAGGCATAAAAGGAGTTTAATTAAAGCCGTGACTTGAAAATAAATTTTTCCAAACAAAAATAGAATCATGATATAAAGGGTTCTTTTTAATATCACTGGGGACATTCTTCCAATTACTATGTAATATAAAAAGTATATCAGAATTGGGTTGTTGAAAAAATGTAAATTCCTGAATTTGTAAACTTATCTCAATCGATTCAATGAGATACCTAGTTAAAGCAGACAAACTAAAAGTTCTAAAATTAGGTACTTTTAATCCTTCTAAATTAACTGGTGCTCTCAACTTGTAGAGAGCAATGTAAGACTTTTTGTCATTGCATATAAAGTTTAAGACTTAATCAATCTTTTTAACGTCTGAGTAGTGATGGGCGAATCTCCCGAGATTCGGTTCGCTGAAAAATTCGCGAATTTCCAGAGAAATTCGCGAATTGGCAAAAAATTCGGGAAACGAGTGTTGACGAGTGTCGCGTCAACTTTGGCGCGTCGCGCCGTTTCCGACGCGCAACTCATTTTTCTGGCGAATTTTCGCCAAGTGAAATTTCGCTGGTGATTCGCGAATGTATTCGCCAGTGGCGAATCGCGGGAATTCGCTGCGAATTTGCAGCGAATTCGCCCCTGGCGAATAAATTTGCCCATCACTACCTCTGAGTGTCTAATATGCAGAGGCAAGTTAATTAAGGTTATATAAGCTTAGGGAAGATCAGTATTTTAAAGATAATCACCCTTCCTTTCAAATGTAATGGAAGATGATGAGCCCATTTTGCACACAAAGAGACGAATTTTTCACATGCTAGTATAATATTAAATGAATAAAGACTAGTTAGGTCTAAAGGGATGGTTAAACAAAAATATTTGATTTGAGACTTTGGTTCAACCATAACCTTGTACAGATGCAGCCACTTGGATTTGTGTGTTAAATGCGTTGTGACTCATGGTTAATTGAAGAAACTGTGTTATCTAAAGTTATCTTAACTCATTACTGCATTTAACCTTTTCATTAGCATACCAAAGCACCATTGTTTTCAATGGTGAACTCTTTAATTGGATGGGATGCTGTGACACAATATTCTGTGCTAAGTGGGATAAATGGGATATCTGAGTTTAGTTATTCTGTGTCAAACGCACAATCCAAAGTGGCTTCATCTGTAAGTGCCATTTAGGTTGCAAGGACCACAAATAGGAGATCACTGCTGGCACCCAGCAGATATAGGGATTTTTAAAAATGGTGAAGGAACTCTAATGAACTCACAACTCAAATGGTTTCTAATTTAAGAAAATTGGAATGTAAAAAACCCGAATCAGTGTAATCACGATGAAAAACTCGAAGTGATCGAGTTTTCAGACGAAAAAACTCGAATCATTTGAATTTATTAAAAATAAAAACTTGAACATCATGAAGGCTTTTAACATCTTGAGATTAATCGAGGGACCTTTGTCATTGACTACTACATGACCTAGACAGGTTTTAGATTTTTTGGATTTGAGCTATTTCCAGCTTTGGGTATATATGAAAAAGCTTGAACTGGGAAAAACTTATTGAGTAGCATAGTTTATAGAAATTTTACTTTTTGAAAAAAAAATTACAATCTTTGAAAATATAATTCAGAATAGCTTGACTAAAAAATCAAATCAAATATTAAAAAATTACAAATATAAAAGCTTGCCAGGTTTTAGTTGCTCTTTTTCTTGGATTTTTAAAATGTTTTTTGATTGATAAATATTAGCAATTTTAGTTCAGAAAACTTGAATGTGGAAACATTACAATTCATGTTTTGTAGTGATGAGTGAATCTGCAAAAAAATTATGGTTCACAAGTTCACTAGATGCATAGAAATCCACAAGCCTTTTTTACACAGAATGCATTAGTCACTGGCAATTTTTTGGTGTGTTTTTTATGCAAAATGCACTGAAGTTGATTTTTTAGCTGCTTTTTTCTTGCAGGGTCTTTGTTTCAAGCTTTTGTAACACTATATTTGGCATTGGAACTGTACAAGGCTTAGTACCCATGCATAGTTTTACCTTTATTTATATTGAATAACATTAATTAAATATAATCACTGATGTGGTTGAATAAAAATTATACCCAGGACACAAAAGTTCTTTATGTTACAATTATAAATTAGCTTCTATAATACATTTTAGTGAGCTCTGGGAGCAGTGTGGATAGGTTAATTCACAGGTCATTTACATTTCTGCCATATAAATATATCGACTAATTTGCTTATAGTATGTCAGATTCTGAGTAGTCAGGAGTTACATGACACACACTTTAATCACTAATAAGTGCTGCATTTAATCCAATAAATTGGTTAAAATCTCAGGTTATTAGGTAGAACACATCTAAATGGAAGATTTATAAAACGAATGGGAAAAAAGCCTAATGGCTATTTTGCTTTTGGGAATTCTTTTATTTTGCTCCTGCTGCAAAGAAGCAAAAGATTTTCACCCATAAACAACAATTTGCATATGTTTACACCTTTGTAAAGGACACATACTTTTCAGGCCACCTAAGGAATTCTGCTCCATGGCGAAGATAAAGGCACAACCTCCTACCAACATTGAATTCTAGCCATTAATCGTATCCAGTATGAATGCATTAGCAGGGTAAAGGTGCCTATATGTGTGATGCTTCATAGTAGGGCTGGAGTTTTTCACCAGAAATCCTTCTATGAAATGTGTTTATGTTCATAAATGTTTGGCAGAACTTTGCAATGGTTACACTAATTTTATCAGGATTTTAGTTGCTTGGTATATACGTTGGGCCTCATATTCTTCTGAATAGGCACTATGAGGAGCAAGACGACTGCAGTTGCTGATGCTGAAGCAGTTATTGTCTTCATGCTTAGTCATAATCAATATTTTAACGTTTTGTGTACGTACATCTTCAGTCTTTTACTGTCAGACTTGCAGGACTGGCATTGTTGTGTCTGTACAAGTCACTGTTGTCTTTGTCTATGTGTTCTTCCACCACTCTATCCACCACTCCACTTCCACCATGTTCTCATGAAAGACACCATATATATTTAAAAATGACCAGGCATTCAATGATTCCAGTGTTGACAGGTTCAAATGAAAATAAATTAATTTTAATTGAAGTTTACATGTCGTTTAAAAAAGCCTTACACATTTTGTGCCAACAGCACGTAATCATATGAGGATAAGTGCTCTTAGAATGAAATGCATAAGGCTTTTAAATGGACATGTAAACTTCAATAAACATAAGCTTACTTTAATTTGAACCTGTCAATGTTGGAATCATTAAGTGCTGGCCAATTTTGGACACCCAAAACCAACATTTTACATCTATGGGGCTATCCTTCTTAAAAGATATGCTGAAGCCGTTATGCTCTGCTTTATGTTGCAGGAGAATAATGGTTGACCTGACCTTCAGGCCCACAGCTGAGGTGCAAATAGGGGCTTACATTAACATTGTCTTCAATTTTCATAGACTCACTGGAAGTCTTGGCCATCAAACTGGACTCACTTCAGATCTTTCCCATTAAAATTCCACTGGGGCTTTCAAAATGTACATTTTCAATAGCTGTAACTATAATAAGGACAATTCCTTTCAGTTCCTATTTAATATGAGCTCTAGTTCCTGTCAAGCACCCTTTCAGTGATGATAGATATTTTCCTAACCCAAACCTGGCATGTCTACAAAATCATTACAGCAGCAAAGCAAATTATAAAGCATGCATATTTTAGCCTAATGCTGCTTTACTTGTTCTATCCAGTGTGTTCCAGCCTGATACTATTGGCTATAATAACTTAGCATTTTAATCTCAGACAAAAATTGTTCTCTTGAATCTGGAATTACTTTTAACTTTCCTGCATCTGAAAACTCTCTAATCCTAATGCATTGCCAAACAATCACACACTACACAGGGCTCTCTTTTTTATTTCATATCATTTATTTGGTTCAAGGAGTTCAACAATGTAACAGTCCTAATGGTACAAAGGAACACACATAAAGAAACAGTGCTCTGGGTTTAAAGGCACAGATGGGGGGAATACGATAAAACAAGAAGCCCTGCCTGCCAGTTTTCTCTTGATTGAAACATTTTATTTAGAGGTATTTGAGATCATTAAAGAACAAAGTAAACAGTTTATCATTGGAAGCTTCAGAGCTCACCCATGTATTGCACTGGACTGGCATTTTTATAATTATTATCTGAATTCATACAGGTTATTTGCAACTACAATGATTTTGTCTGCATATGGAACCCAAGCAGGGTAAAACTGCAGAGCCTCTTAAAATATTCCTAGGGTGGGTTTCACTCAAATAAACCATTAGTATGGCCCACAGCTAAATATTACTATGGTCTAGTCTGGGACTACCTGATATGTATTGTCCTATGTATTCTAGCAAGCATCCACATGAGGTTACATTTAAGATTATACTCAACACATTAAAAAGGGGTTCACTCTGGCTATATAAAGTGTTTTCTATACAAAAATATTTATACATTGAAAGATTTTTCAACAAAGAAAGGTAAGTATACAGACTACCTCAAAACTGACAAGACCAGACATTTTTGCAACTAGTTTTAAATATTTTATGCTCTTTTGTATTTACACCTGATTTCCACTTCTCTTCTCTTAACAGTATACCATTCCCACCTTCAAAATTTCTCTTGAGCTTCTATCTGGATTTCCTTGCAATAACTTCTTCCAAATTGTCCCCTTTCCTCTGAATCTTTAAATTATCCATAAAGTACTGCCTGTTTAAAGCATCATTCGATTATCAAACAACAGTCAAAAGTATTTTCACTAGTTATTTTCAACAATATTGTATCAGTTGTTCTGCAACCCTTTAGAACGGTGCTCTTACCAGCAGGACAATCTAATTCTTGTTTCATTTATTCAGGTTTGCAAATGGTTATTGAGGCAAATAACACACACTCCACCCTGAAATGTACAACAAAACACTCTAAGGCAATACCAAAAGGTCAATACTTAAGAGCAAAGAAAATTGCTGCATGAAGCTTACTGTTTGAAAAAAGCTGCACTGGACCTCACAGATCACGTTAAAGCTAAGGGTTACCCGAGTCAAAAACTACAAAAGGTGCTAAAAGAGGGAAGGGATATCCCACATGAGAACTTACTCGTACAAAAACCAAAAGTTGTGAGTAAATAAGACAACCAGTTTAAAGAGACTGAGAAAATTGTAAAACTATTTTGGCCCTTGCTACAGATGGACAAGGAATATGGGTATTTATTCAAAGAACCTCCACAGTTTGCCTATAGGAGGGGATCAATTTAATAAGTCCCACTGAACCTAAACAGAAAGAACTAGATATTCAATACAACAGCAAAATATGTACATTTCCATGCTATAATAGAAATTGCTCTACCTCTATAATTAAAGGCCCTAACATACACATCTCACCAAAGGAACAGAAATAAATATGAAAGCAACTGCCACATGTATGAGTACACATGTAGTTTACTCACTAAAGTGGCCGTGTGGTAAATTATACGTAGAAAAGACAATCAGGGTGGTTAATATACGAATGAAAGAACATAAAAGTTCAATCAGAAATTATAAACCAGGTACATATACTGACCTATATCACCACAGTATCAAGGCATTTTTTTGAAAAAAAAACCTAATGTGAGTCAACTAAAGTGGAAGGTCTTAGAGGTGCTAAAAAGACCACAGAGAGATGGTGACTGGGATAAACTACTGCTCCAGAGAGAAGAACGCTGGATATAGGCATGAATAACTATACTAGCCTAAAATGTTTCTTAGGACATTTTTATATTGTGTTTACTTTTGTCACTGAAAAAATATATTGACTATTGTTTTTTTTTGTAATGGCCAGCTAGATTTGAAGCATCACTGAACTCCTGTCGTGAAAAGGTAATAAGCATAACTATAATATGCGTTACAGGAGTTATGGCTAATATTGCTGGCTAAATAAAACATTAGGCTACATGTTTTGTACATCCCTGGGTCGGCTATCTATATAGCAGTACCTATATCTTCTCTATTGGACTATTCATTGGTTTTAATGAACAAGAAAAGGCTGGAAGAGGCGGTATCCTTGACACTTGAATGGCCTTCATTGGAATATAACGTTTTCCTTTTTTCTTCCTTCTTTTTTCAATAAGGTTGTGTTCATTTATATTTAATTCACACTGTCACTTTCAGTAGGGAGGAGGTTGTTTGTTCCACAAGTAGGTATTTAATTCCCATAATGCCTTACTTTTTTCACATTTGATAAAGGGCTAAGCCCAAAACATGCAGTGTTCCTACACTGCTAATAAACACATTGCAGTTTAAAACTAATGCCTGAAGCTGTTTTTGATTCATTGGCTTTTTCTAGGTATGTTTGTTTATTGTACGGAACCTGTTATAGATGGTACAGAAAAGGAATTTATACGGTTTTAATCAATTCACGTTCAGAAGAATAAGAGGGTTTGCAGAGAAAAAACAATAGACCGAGTGAGTAGGAAAACTTCAGAGTTTTCTTTTTTTTCAACAGCTTATTTTTTTTCGTTCACACTTTTTTTTTTAATTCAGATCTTCTTGGCATTTGTGATTTTAGAGAAATATTGAGGAATTTAATATGTTTCATCAGCACAAAAAATGTTTGCAAAGACCATTGCAAATGTTAGTGACCATTTCTGTGTCCTTCTTGACCGATTACAGATCTCAACCACTTCCTTGCAAAATTTGCAACCAAATGGCTTTTGTGAACAATCGCAGTGTATATAATAAAATCTTTGCATATGCAAAGTGTTTTTTGTGGTAAAATATTGAACAAAACTCCAGAGCAGGTGTTAGTGCTAAACCTTTCCTTAACGATGTAATATTCACCAGCAAATGATTTTACATTGTGAGCAGTGCTAAACATTTGCCAAAATCACTTGCTATTTTAAATTGCACTTGCCTAATAGAGTTTAATTTCACACAAGTACAACTAAAATTCAACCTTTCTTAAATGGGCCACCCTGGCTGTGGTTGCCTTGGGCTGGTACAGAACCCCAAAAATAATATTCAAAATCTCTACCTGACTTCTTTGTTAAGCTTTAGTTCTCCTTTAAGCACTAGAACTTTTATGAGAGTTGACCCTGTCTATATGCAGAACCAACTGTTCTGAATACAACCACTTAGACATGCTCAAAGCAGATTAACAAATGGACTGAGAATTGAGCAGTCCTGCCCTTAAACAAGAACTAAACCCTAAAAATGAATATGGCTAAAAATACCATATTTTATATAATAAACTTAATACACAAGCTTAAAGTGGACCTGTCACCCAGACACAAAAATCTGTATAATAAAAGTCCTTTTCAAATTAAACATGAAATCCAATTTAAATTTTTTATTAAAGCATTCGTAGCTGTTTTAAGCTCATTTGAAAATCTCAGCTGTCAATCAAATATTGTCTGCCACTCCTCTATGCCTTAGGCATAGAGGCGGGGCAGATAATTACTTTCACTTTCCATTCAGCACTTCCTAGATGTCACTGCTCCCCACACATTCCCCCAGTTCTCTTAACCATTTAATTGTGTAACCATGACATGGGGATAGACATCGGGTCCCCCATTCTGGTGCACAAACAAGATTCTGAGATGATACAAGGCTTGCCTTAATAACAGTGTCCACAAAATGGCTCCTGCCTGCTTGCTATAATTATGAATTCCCAGACTGAAGAAAACAAGATTAAAATAATTTATATAGTGTAATTAATGTTCATTTTGCTTGACTAATGTGATAAAATATGATTTTGAAATTTTTTTGGGGGTGACGGGTCCACTTTAAAGTTTAAGCTTCTCAGTAGCAGCAATGACCCAGGACTTCAAACTTGTCACAAGGGGTCACCATCTTGGAAAGTGACTGTGACACTCACATGCTCAGTGAGTTCTGAGCAGCTGTTGAGAAGCTAAACTTAGAAAATTAGGTTGAAATGTAATACAAGCTAATGCTACAAGGCTGATTATTAAATTCTGGAGCTAATTGCTCTAATTTCTGTGCTTCCATCAGTTATGAAGTAATTATCTGTATTAATGACTAATCAGCCTTATATTGTGACATTTATATTCTATGTGAACTGTATATTGTGAGTGGGTCCCTAAGCTCAGTAAGTGACAGCAGCACAGAGCATGTGAATCAATGAATCAGCAGAAAAGAAGATGCGGAGCTGCTGGGACATCTACTGGGGAGACACAGATCTTTGGCTGTAGTTTGGCTGTGGTTGCCTTGGGCTGGTACAGAAGCCCAAAACTTAATGCACAATGTTTCTAGCCTACTTCATTAGTTAAGATTTAGTTCTCCTTTAAGCAACTGCTAAGTGAAGATTTCTCTAACCTCTTGAAGGTCTTTACCTTTATCTGACAAATTATGAAAAAAAAAAATTAAAATAAGTTTGTCGCATTTAGATACCAGCCCAAGGATGTCCAACAAGGACCTTCCTGAAGTGGGGGTTGAAACATGACCTATAGGGTATTGGGGTTGAGTATCCCTGTTAAGGGCTCTTTATCATTCACACTGCATCCAACGGAAAGGTTAATGAGGGAGAAGACACCTTCTTTGTGCAGCTTTAACTTCCTTTTCAGAGATATTGATTCACTTGCCTTTGTCTCTATGCACTGGAAGGAAGAAAAAGGAGCTGTCTGTCAGAGACTCACCAGAAGGGAATTACATCAAACACAATGTACTTCAGTCTTTAATTATTAAAAAAAAATGGTAACATTTCTATAAAAAAAAGAAGTAATTGCAAGTGAGCAGACTTGCAATAAATTATTATTATTGGCCTTTTACAAAACCATTTATAGAACAGTAAAATGCCTTAACAAGATCTTATTAAAATATATTTAGGGTTATAAATTATAATTATCATAAAATAATTCAGTAATCCACTTTCATAAAATCACGATCGCAGCCAAGTGTGCTAGTAGCAAGGCGACTTGCTACTTACCATGCAAATATTAAAGGGGTCAAATAAAAATATATATTTACTGGATTCTGAGCAAAAAAATAATAATTTCCTTTGTGCAGTTTCTCAGCTGCTTTGGAGACTCCTGTGGATTCTAACCTTCCTATGAAATATATATCACATACAATATGAGCGTGTTGTTGCCTCTCAGAAGTAGAGTTTACTCTCTCACGTCACCGGAACCTTTCAATGATTTACTAGTCTGCCAGTGCAGAAAAAGAGAAAACATCTGTTTATCGGGTCACAGAGGTGCCACTTTCTTTGCAAGACAAGGTTTTGCCACCAGAGACAAAATTATTTCAAGGTTTAGGGATTGATAGAAAAATAGATATTTTACTACATGTTCTCAGAGTCTTCTGCTTGGTTTGTAAATAACAGCATCATTGCACTCTCTATTTATATAACCAGTTTACCAAAGTTCACCAAAAATATTTAGTGAACTGAGAGCTACCAGGGGTTATTTTCTTTCAAAAGCAAGAGCAGTAAGAAGTGCAAAAAGTACTCTCTGAATAAATGACACACAAGATAGCTTATGGTTAGAGGGCATGAGAGACATGTCTACATGCCTATGCTCACATGCCCCTTGTGAATACAGAACTGCCAAATGATGGTATTCATGGGGCAAACACAGGCATCTACATTCTGTTTGGAGAACAGAGACCTGTGGTAGTTTTCCTATGTGCAGAGCAAGGCACTGCTTGAAAAAAAAAAACAAAAAAAAAAAACATGGTATATCTGTAAGGAGCCCTCCAGCAAGTTCCTCTTTGCACTTAAGAATCCAAGATGGTGGCGACCATGCTCGTGACATAAGCAAACAGTGGTTTGATGCCCATATTTGAAATAAAAAGATGAGACCCAGGTTCAGTGTCTGAAAATAGGTCTCTCTTCTGTGAGTTCCTGGGTATAAACTGTCAAGACTTGATGGCTCTTACTGATACTGAAGTATGGACCAAAGAGGAAGCAGCACTACAGAAAGGTAGAACAGTTCAATTTACTGTACTCAAGGGGTTAAGAAGCTTAAAGTTGATTTTTTTTTAGTCAGAGACCAGGAATCAGTTAAATAGCAAAATATAGAGCATGCCCAGGAACTCACAGAAGAGAGACCTATATTTGGGCACTGAACCCAGGACTCAATGTTTGGAGCCAAACCGTGGCATGCTGACGTCATGTGGTGGAGTGTCATGATGTGGTGTCCCGTGATGTTACAAACATGTGTGCTTGGATTCTTCAGGTCAAAGAGGAGCATGATCTAGTGGTAGAATATACCAAGATAATGCAGAAGAGTTACATTTTCTGCACAATATCAGAATTATCTAGATATTCTATTCATAGGGAGTAGAAAGAATTTATAACTCCTTTATTACCTACCTTGCCTGCCACTCTTGCTCACTGCAGGATAAAGCCTTTTAAGTCCTAACCTACTCACCTTGCTACAAGGCCCTACTAGGAGTTGTTAATTTGATTACACTCTATACAAATGCTGAGTTCTATCACATTTACTATATTCATCTGTTCTATAGTTAGTTAGTTTTAACATATAATGGAAGTAATGGAATATCTTGATGCCAGTTTATCAAAACGTACATATATGGGACCTGTTATTCAGAATGCGCGGGACCTGAGGTTTTTCAAATCTACTAGAAGATCATTTAAACATCAAATAAACCCAATAGGCTGGTTTTGCTTCCAATAAGGTTTACTTATATGTTAGTTTGGATCAAGTACAAGGTAGTGTTTTATGATTAAAACTGTTGGATTATTTGAATAAAATGGAGTCTATGGAAGACTGCCTATTCATAATTCAGAGCTTTCTGGATAAATGGTTTCCAGATAACAGCTGCCATACCTGTTTCAGAAATACCAAGGCACTCTACTGAGATTGTTGTGGGTTGGAGAAGACCTGCATTTGCCCTAGGATCCACCACTGTAAATTTGCCAATATGGACCTCCTCAAATGTTTACTACTAAAGGTTCAGACTATAACAAACTTTTGTTTTCTACTGAATTTCATTATGGAGCTACCATAAAAAAGCGTGCAATAAGCCTGCAGATTTCTATTTTTCCTATGCAAGGGCAAATTGATATGAATTTATAGAATGTATAATTTTTACATTAGCAATGTCTAAAAAAAAAATCACACTCTTCTCCTCTCAGTTTCACTCCACAACTGTGAATATGAATTTAAGCTGAAACCACTAATGAAGGTTCAGAGAAAGTAAATACAGGATATATTTAACTATGATAACTGGTGACACTAAAACCACAAATGTGTTTTTCCCACACCCAAAAGAAACTGAATAACTATGTTCTAAGGTGATTTATAAAATTGAAATTAAACTGTCCCTCCTTGACTAAAATATCTCTTAATCATTGCTCTGTCTATGCCCCACTCCTAGAGCATGCGATGACAGTTGCTATCCTATTGCTCAATACAATTGGGTCAAATTTGTCCAGTGTCCAGTTATGGTTATGTATAATAATGGAGCTAGAGTTGGAGGAGCTTTTTGATGGCATCCACTGAGCTGATTCTGTGTTAATACCCTGTGCATGAGAATACTCCAGTGCAATGTCTTAACGGAACACTTTGTGGGGGGGGGGACATTATTTAGGGTTCAAAGTATGGACCTGGTAAAGTAATCCATAGCAGCCAATGGGATATTAGGTGATCAGCATACACTGCCTGCTGATTCGAAGATATGGATTAACATTAATATTCATGTTTTTCTGCATTTTCTATATATTTTGGAAAAATAAGAATTTCATCTCTGGTAATTTATAGAAAATTTGAATTTCATCTCTGGTTTCTTTTCAGAGCGTTGGGACTGGAACTATTCCAGAGACCCTTCTCTTGGGACCCCTAAAAATAATCTACCATCACCTCTGAAGCATAAGAGATTATAATCAAGAACAAAATGTAATGTTAGTATCTTAGAAGCCAGAAGTAGCAAATGCTTTATAAGCATCTGTCTTCTTCATTCAGCACATTCAATTTGAAAAGTTTTCTAGTAAAATTATTAAAATTATTAAATCTAACAAAAGTAAAGCACTTGTGTATACTGTATATATGTATACAGTATATATATATATATATATATATATATATATATATATATATATATATAGTCATAGAAATCTAGCTGTCTGAGCCAGATAAGGCAGAAAGTATCATTCACCTGAATGAGTGATATAGTAGAGACATAGTCAGAGTTTATATATATATATATATATACATAGTAGAGACATAGTAACAGGATTACACTAATACCAAGCACAGGTACAGAGGAAAAGAGGTGTATAACAAGGGCAATACATGGGCCCCCAGCAATGATCCACCCCAGAGTCAGCAGCATATAAACTTAAATGACAAACTGAATGAACAATACGTGGTCTACTGGGTGGGTTTAAAACCCCACATTGGTCCTCCCCAGATGGATCTACATAGGCACTGATCTCAGGTAACCAATTTAATACATACTGTAAGATGGCTTCTGATTTCTTGGGTCTCTGTGACCTCTGTAATTTGTATTATAAATTGAACAGGCATTTTAATATTTAGTCTTTAACTGTGGTGCATGACATGAAGTGCCCATGACTATGGTTGAAGTATTCTGCTCATAACGCCACTGTACTCAGGAAGCTCTTATACATAACTAATGGATTAAAAGCACTTGAGAGATTCTGGCCCTTGCTGTACCATCGGTGAGCTATATACTGTATTATCTCATTGCATTCTTTCTTCTCCTTAAAGAAACATTGTCATTTCTAGCTTTCATACACTATATATCTATAAGTCTAAATATTGCTAGTTAATAAAACTAGTCTGTAACTACAGTTAGTCTTAACTATGGATCCTAAAAGGGTAAAAAAGAGGAAATAAATGAGCACTCCTAAACCTAAAAAAGGAGATTGGATAACATAAATACTTATGCGTTTATTGCTATGGCACATATTTTACAAACCAGCTGCAATTTTCAGCTTCTCAACAGAAACAATGCATGTTTATTTTAATTGTAGTATGAGGGGGATGCCTCTTTTAATAATATGTAGGGTGCACTTTGCGTTTAGTGTGTACAATAAAAGTTGGTGTAGAGTGTCATAGCAATACACTCATGATTATTTATGATATCCAATCTAATTATTTGTTGGGTTTAGGAGTGCCTGATTATACTACCTTTTTACATTTCTTAGGATCCAATGTTGATCATAGAGTTGGAGCACCATTCCCAATATTTGGGATCCAGATATTGACCTGTGCCAGTGGTTAACATCTAAGTCATTTCTAACTGGAGCATCTTGTGATAAACATAAAACAATATAAAACTATATTTTCATATTTTAGTATCCACTCAACAAAGCATTCACTTAGCAATGCCTTTAAAGCCAAAGACAACCACATAAATTCTGAAAATATCAATAAAAGTCTCTACTGCTTTGTTACAATAGTGGTGACAAATGCCCATTTTAATACATGATGTTGCACCTAAACAAGTCTTGATTTAAGGTATAAATCTGTATTCCTCTGGCCTGTGGGAAATGGGGCTACATTAATCTAAACAGTAACTCAAACAGACATACCTTGTTGTCAAAATACCTGGGTTTGACTTATAGATATTATATTTTCATCATACTATTTGGCCATGATAGATACCAATGTTGAGGCCATATGTTTGTCGCTAAATGGACAGTTATTTCTGCATTAAACCACATCTTGAATTTGTAAGTGGCAAAAGCTGGAAAGCTGCAAGGTTTCCCAAGAGCAATCATCAAGTTGCGTCCCACCAACAAGGATCTAGAGAGGCTATCTACATCATGGTCCTGCCAAAGGTACTGTTGCACAGAGAGGATACTGCAGAAGGAATGCAGAGGGGATGTGTCACAACACCTACGAGAAGACATGGACATAGGGAAGGACTCACACAACACAACTCCTTTAGGGAATGCAGCTCTTTATTGTACCATGTCAAATTACAGGTTTACATGGTAGCCAGACAGCATTCAGTGGTTCAGCTTGAAGAGGATAATTAATCCTTATTGGTGGCAAAACAATGATTTTAATCTTACAAAGAGGCACAATAAGCCAAACCCTAACATTTTATACAATAATTACGGTATATTGTGTTATTATTTGTTATTTACGTTATATTCCTGGGCTATACACAACAATTGCATACACTGATATTTTTATACAAATATACCGTCCCTGTGTCATTGAGATAACATAAAGTACAAAAGAAAATCTCTCCCTGCTGCCAGGATTCATTGATTGATCTTCATCGATCCAGAACCTCTTTGTAGATGAAGGTATCACACAAAGTATGTTCTTGTATGTTGAGTTGAAATGCAGGTAGTGCATCAAGGTTCCATAGTTGCAATCCCATGTGAGATCAGCATTGTGAACAAATAGATCAGCCCCTAATATATCATCAAATTAACAATGGCTGGCTTGCTTACAATCTCTGATAAAGGCAACAATCTCCTTTGCTTTTAAATACTCCAATTTAAATGTTCAACTGTGTGCCTTTTATTTAAATACTAGAACTCTAAAACTACCAAATGAACTTGAAAACATTAAAGACAATACAGCAATTGTATCTGGATTTTGTAGAATTTTCTTGAAAATGTTTTGATATGATTGGTTAACCTTATAGTGCAGGTGAACCTATTATCCAGAATGCTCAGGTTGTTAGATTTTCCAGATAACAGTTAGTTCCATAATTTGGATCTTCATACCTTAAGTCTACTAAAAAAATATTTTGACATTAATTAAGCCCAATAGGATTGTTTTGCCACCAATAAGGATTCATTATTTTAATTATTTTTAGTTTGTATTAAGTACAAGGTGCTGTTTTATTATTACAGAGAAAAAAGATATAATTTGTAAAAATGTTAATTATTTGGATAAAATAGAGTTTATTAGAGATGGCCTTCTCGTAATTCAGAGCTTTCTGGATTATGAGTTTCTTATAAAAGCAAAATATTCTTATTGCTTTGCTCCTATACACCAAGCGACAGGCTTTATAAACAGCTTAAACCATTCTTTTGTAGACATTATAGGTTAATTCACAAATTTCATAACAATCATGGGTAGAAATTGAAAACTTGTAGGAATTGAAAAAGTACTGCAGGATTTAAAAATGAAATCGATTCCATTCAAATCAGGTAACTAACTCTTCTTGAAGATGTCACCAGACCATGATTTATAGCAGAAGACAAAGAGATAATGCTCAGGTGACTGTCTGGATTTGTAATGTTCAGGCCACAAGAGCTGCCGTGTTGTACCCCATCACTGCTACAGTATGACAGCAAACCTAATCAGCTGTCTGTTGTCCAGCTACTATTTCAGCTAAATGATATCGGCAATAAATGCTGAAATCCCTATTCTTCCATGAATGTGCAAGTGTAGTATCATCCTTTTTTGCAGGGGTCAATCGTTGAGGCCTATTTATTAACAGTCTAATTTTTGTGGTTTTTGAAACCACAACTAAACTCACAAATTTTATAACAAAATCCGAATGAAAAAGAACAAATGGAAAATTAGTTGAAGTCAGATAATTAGAAGAAAAATACGAAAAACCCTAAGCCCCAGTATTGATTTAGAACAGGGCAAAAAATCAGAGTAGCTCCTGTTGACTTCTATAGGACCTTACCTTGCAAAGTTTTGTATTAGTGGTTTTCATGGTATTTACCCTTCCTAAATCTCAAAGTTTTAAAGCTTTTGAAAATAATGGGAACAAAACATTTTTTTTTTGAGATTTGTGGAAAAAAAGATTGTTAGTAAATGGCTTAATGTGGCCACACTAGCAAAAACCTGACTAAAGCTGTCCATACACGTACCACACATTTCATGCAATTATTGGAACGTGTATAGTGCCCCTCAGACTCTTACCAATACCCATGGACTATAGAGCTGAGAAATTGGGCAGATTGAAACATATTTATCTGTCATTGCTCCACATTCTCAAACATTTTGGTTGGGGTGTTCAAAACAATGCACTTCCACTGCACATATACTCTTTATATATGATGAGGTTCTATTTGAGTTATGTTTGATCATTGCTATTCCATTGCAATTTTTTTTTTGCATTGCAGGGTGACTGAAATTAGCTCTTGGTGCAATGCTAATCCAGGGGTTGTACGGACAGAGGCGATCCGCCAATGAGGCAAGTTGAGGCACTGGCCCAGACCCAGACCCAAAAATGCCTCTCCTGGTACAGATGCAGCCACTTGGATTTCTGTGTTAAATGCGTCATGACTCATGAAGAAACTGTGTTATCTAAAGTGATCTTAACTCATTTAATGCATTTAACCTTTTCATTAGCATACTAAAGCACCATTGTTTTCAATGATGAACACTTTAATTATATGGGATACTGTGATGCAATTTTCTGTGTTAAGTGGGACAAGTGTGAAGTCTGAGTTTAGTTATTCTGTGTCAAACACACAATCCAAAGTGGCTTCATCTGTAACTAAGAACCGAATTTCCGGTTTTCAAACCGGAAATTCCGCTCTTCTAGTGCAGAGCGTGCCGTGGACCCTGCCTACCCCTGTCCGGCGCTGGAAAAGTGAGCGCCGCGGGGAAGGGTGGCAAATTCAAGGCCGCCTCAGGCGGCGAAGTGGCTTGGATCACCCCTGTGTACAGACTTGCATCTTGGAGTCAGAAAGGGTTTTTTTTGCCTTCTTTTGGATCGACTAGCAGTTAGGCAGGCTCATGTAAACACACTCACAGACATGTGGAAAAAAGCACACACAAAACTATGGACACCCCAGAAGACTGATATTATACATCAGTTTTTGGCAATAATTTACTTAGAATATTCATTTCTATGCATCTGTCTTTTTACTTCCAATATCCCTCTCCAATATCCCTGCTCAAGGATTATACAATTTTTATTATATTTTATATATGGTTTAAAATAAAATTGATTATTTAAAAAGTAAAAAAAATATTTTTTACAATTAACAGTGACTCGTTTATATTCTTTTTGTGTCCTAAATGTTTCATTTGTCGTATTTCAAAATAGGAATCCTCCTGTCGTGGGTAATTCAGCGCTACACTAATTAGTAAATGACAAAGCTGAGTAAATAAAACATTACTGTATTATGCAAATGAATGTGTTTGCTTCACTTCTGTCGCAGCAGAGACAAAAGCAAGTCAGACAACTCATTTGTAGTTTAAGCACATTGAACGCTATAAGAACATGGATGTTGGAAGATAGGTACCGACAATATGCCCATTATTGTGCTAACAAAGAGTACATTTACACAAGGCTTAAAGTTTCTTCCAGTCCATTATTCATTTAGATAGAAACAGAATCATTTCTTTGAAGAACAAACACAATGTTGGAAAAATCCCCTCCTTCATGAGATGGAGTTGAATTCTAAGGGGAAAGTTCTTATATGAGGCTTTTATGATCTCCTGAAACTTAAAGTTGTAGTAGTGGGATCCTGTTTAAGTCAGCTTCATTCAAGTCTACGGGAAAAAAACTGGAACTAAATTTGGAGAAAAGTTTTTCTCACAAATGAGTTTTGAATGTGGCCCAAAGTGTGAGTAGTTGGACCTCTAGTGCAAAGATTGATTCCAACCAGGACAATATCTCATGGAGTTTGTATGCTCTCCCTGTGCTCCTCTAGTTGCTCCGTTAGCCTGCCCTATTCCAAAAACATACAGGCAGGTTAACTGACTCCTGATAAATTTGACATTAATATGTGTTTGAATGCTAGGGACCTTAGCTTGCAACTCCCAATGAGGAATGTAAATATATGTATAGAATCTATTATGTAGAATGCTTGGAACATGGGGTTTTCTGCATAAGTAATTCTTTCTGTAATTTGGATCTCTCTACCCAATAGGATTGCTTTGCCACCAATATGGATTCACATAGCTTAGTCAGAATTAAGTACATGGTACTGTTTTATTATTAAAAGAGAAAAAGGAAATCAGCAGAACCCCTAATTTTCCACTTCTTTATGAGTTTGAACACTGCTGATTGGCATTCTCAGTTCCTTTGATATTTTCTTATATCCCTTTCCTGTTTTATAGAGTTCAACTCCCTTTTCCCGCAGATCCTTTGACAATTCTTTTGCTTCCCCATGACCTTAATGGTCAACTTAATGATCAAAGCTTGTGGCAGTACGATCCAGACTCCCAGCCTATCAACCCCTGGAACTAGGAGAAAACCACATAACATGTGGCATGTCCTTATATAAACTAAAAACAGCCATTAGTTACAAACCGCCTGAGCCACTGGGGAAACCTCCCTCTCACAGGGCACAAGTTACATACCCAAGACTTCCCTAGTAGTAGGGGAATGAAGCATTTGGTTCACAGACCTGTTCTAAGCAGCTATTTACTTGTATATTGCATGCTTTTAAAATCATTATTCTTCTGATCCTGGCTCTTTATAACAGGTAGCTCAAAATATTCCATTATTAATCTTTTTTATGTTGCTTATTTTTCTTTTCAGTCCAATTTTGATTTCAAAACATGAGCAGTACCATAGAAACTACAATAACAGCTTCAATTCCAAACCCGAGAGATGCAAAACAAAAAAAATATAAATAACTAAAGAACTCTGCTGTTTCAACCGCATGAAAAGGTAATTTTAAGGTGAACAACCCTTTTAAGTTTTTGAGTTTTGCATCTTGGCACACAAAAGCAAACGTTTTGGGTGTGAAATAGAAAACGTGCAATTGGTAAGCTCTGTAGATTTTACATAGAGGTTTTAATACATTTCTGAAACTTTCGTTTAACTGATATTCTCAGATATTTTTGTCTCTCTGGATATTTTTGTCTCTCATTTTGAATTCAGACGAATGTGCACATTATCCAGGGATATTTCAATTGCTGTGGTCGGTATCTGAAGAGCAATATGTATAGATTTCACTTTGGTCAAGTTTGCAAACATCTAAAGCCCAAACTTATTAATAAGTAAACATTGTACAGTATATGGAAACTATATATGGACAGTAGTGATGGGCGAATTTATTCGCCAGGGGCGAATTCCCGCGATTCACCGCTGGCGAATAAATTTGCGAAACGCCAGCAAAAATTCGCCAGCAAAAACAAGTCGCGCATCGTTTTTGAAGCGACGCGTTGAAAATGACGCGATTTGCACCGAAAATGACGCGGCGTGATGGAAACGACGCGACATATATATATTATTTATATATATATATATATATATATATATATAGACAAATGCAAGAGGTCCTCTGCACTCAACCCATTATCAATATATTTAAGACATTGAGACATATATTGCAATATATTTAAGCTGGCCAACTACGTCAAAGTCATCCCATATCTGGCCAGTCCTACGCTCAATTTTCATCTGATTCATTAAGAATTCCATTACTTCATTAAACATTTTACAAAGGGACTAAGTTTAAATTAGTGGTGAGCACAACTTTTTCTTGTTTGTTGTAGTTATACTGGAGCAGTGACCAGCTCTCTGTTGTAGCCCCCACCCTTTCCAGCTATAGTCAGGTGATCCCACTGGTGTCTAATAAAAGGGCAACCATGATTGGGAGTTTTACTTTGAAAGCAGCAAGTAAGTTGCAGGTAAAACTTAGTCCCTTTGTAAAATGTATAATGAAGCAATAGAATTCTTAATGAATCAGATGAAAATTGAGCGTAGGACTGGCCAGATATGGGATGACTTTGACGTAGTTGGCCAGCTTAAATATATTGCAATATATGGACAAACAATCCCTGTTGTTTAAAGGGTAAGGCATTTTTTAGTAGCTGTATGCACAGAATGTCTCAATGTCTTAAATATATTGATAATGGGTTGAGTGCAGAGGACCTCTTGCATTTGTCTATATGTATTTTGTGGTCACAGCCTCATTGCACCCCCGCCTAATGGTTTTAAAAATTAGTGGTGAGCACAACTTTTTCTTGTTTGTTGTATATATATATATATATATATATATATATATATATATATATATATATATATATATATATATATATATATATATATATATATATATATATATATATATATATATATATATATGTTCTTTAAGCAAACGCACTGAAATCTGGATTTGCTGATATACTCCTGGGTGCTAGTTCAAAATCTTTGTAGTATAGGTAATCATATAGAACTGCACCACTTTTCAGTGAATCAAACCACTATATGCCTATATATATTTATATAAATATTTATAGCACCCAATATGTTTCCAGTAAAAGATCTACTAATAGAACATAGTATAACATGGATATTGTCAATGCCTCCCTTAGTATGAAATATTATAGACCAGTGTTGGGCCAAGAGGTCCAAAGCCAAGGCCAGCTGCCCTCCTCAACACCCCATCCCACAAGAACAGGCACAGGAACACAAGATTGAGGAGTGGGGGCATTGGATGTGATCATGAGAGTGATTAGAAGTCCAGACCCCTGCTTGTCACCTCGACAATTGAGCCTCCAGGATTCTGAACTAATGGAATGCAGGTAGAAGAGGTACAAGCTGAGTTTTCCAAAAGCCCATCTTGGCTTGATAAGTGATGTTCTGTTCCATTGCAAATGCCAATGTATGTATGTGAAGATCTTGTGAGCTTCAGAAAGGAGAAGAACAGTTTCAAGAAAGGCCCTAATACTCTGTGTGCTGTAAGCATCCATTTCTATATCCCAATCCTCAAAAGTCAAAGGTTTTCTTCCAGTGTCCTACTGGGGGGTCTGGGCCCATTGGGACTGCCACATCAAGGCCGGCACACACCTGTCCTGGGCCCACCTCCTCCAACCCCCTCTCCCACCCCACTACCAACTCCATGGGCCCGCCACGCCAGACGCAACTAGTGAGTACCAGCTATTCTTCTAAGATGGTGCAAGGAGAGCACTTAGTGCTCAGGGAGCTCATTGTTTCAGGAAAGGAGAGTAGGTCTGGGCTGCTGGGGCCCACCAGTGTCCCACCGGCCCAGTCAAACCCTGTTTGCCTCCAACCAGAGGAACATTTCTGGAGCTATTTCTGGGCTAGTCATATTTGTTAGAATTATGAAACAGATGATTTCTGAACAAAACAAGTTCTTGCCTTCTAGAACTGTTCATGCCTATACCCTTGTTTGGATGGCCTCATCCATTGCCACAAGAACTAAGAAAAAGAAACAAAAGCATCTTAATCAGAATAATATTAGCAATGCTTTGAGCTATAACGACTGATCTGTAGCTTTACAACAAGATTTCACTTTGTCTTAATGCATAGGGGAATGAATAAAGGTAATCACCGTTACTGTAACGATGCAATTTAGGAACAATGTGCAATTGATGTTTCTTTGATTTAAGAATTAGACTTTCAGAGCCATAGAGCTTTTTTTCCTCTCTCTCTCTTGAAATGTTACTATGACTTATTGAAATGCTTTCTGAATGCATTGCACAATAATTTAATCACTCTAAACCTTAAGTATCCTGTGTAGTCCATAGCTTTTAGTATAACTAATATGTCATACCAACATAATTAGCAGAGCTGGGGATTGGTGCCAGCTTGAAATAAGTCAGACTCAGCATTTATAAGTGGTGATGGAAGGCTTATTGTTTCAGTCTTTGCTACTTTGGTAAGAATGACGCAGACTTACTAAGGTGAATCGACTTTAATATATACATAGGAAATACCCAGTATTTCAAGTACAGGTATGGGATCCATTATCCAGAAACCCATTATCCAAGAAACTCAGCATTATGGAAAGGCAGTCTTCAACAGACTCCATTTTATCCAAATAATTTCAGTTTTTTAAGATGATTTTCTTTTTCACCTTAATAAAACAGTAACTTGTACTTGATCCCAACGAATATAATTGTAATCCTTATTGGAGACAAAACCTCAAATTTTTCTGGTTGAGGGAAAAAAAAAAGTAGAATTTTTCGAGATTTATTATACTCTGAATCTGCTAAAAGTCAAAATCTGAAAATCCACCATCTCAAACCTGTTGAGGGCATGTAAAAGTATTCATTCATTTTCCAATGCATTAAAAGGAATCTACTCTTACTCAAAGCAAAAAAATCCTATAGCCCATGGGGTAATTCTTTTTGGACAGTTATTTATTAAGAAAAGTCTTGAGCATTATGGGTAACAGGTCCTATACTTGTAGCTCCAATAAAAGGGATAATGCTACCATCATTTATCTATGTGTCTACATTTTATAGGGATGAGCTGGCAAACCCCAATTTACTCCTTTTCTGGATTACTTTACAACTGGATGTACAGTATACAATTAAGTTGACCCACAACACCTTTTAAATTAATCTCTCAGGTTGGGCTTCCAAGAAATTCTAGGTCAGTATTAAATTAGCATTCAACTCAATTATTACCATTATTAACCTTCAGTCTGGTAAACCATACTTCCATACACTGCTATTTGTCCACACATGTTGTAAAGGGACAGCAATCAGTTGTATCAGTTGACCATTGCCAACTCTTTACGAATCAATTCCCCTTTACCAAGTACTATTAAAATGTGAAGTGGTCCTTTAAGAAATAAAGTGCACATGAAGAACAGAGAGATATTTAGTCCAGCTCTCCCTATCAGTTCATTTACTCCTTATATTTAATGTCTCCTTATATTTCCCCTCGTGTACACTTCTTTTTGCCACTTCATATGCAAAAATTTTGATTACACACATAAGAGGGGAGATACTGTATATAATGTATGTTGTAGGAAGAATATGAAAATAGTTTCTCCAAGCAAAGAACAAGAAGCTAGAGAAGTTTAGCTTTTAATGATATCTGAAATTAAAGTTTCCAGACCTGCTTTGATAGTCAGTGTGATCTCTGTAGGGAAAGTACAACTGTACAATCATTGCCTTTAGAAACAAAGCTCTGTGTTTCAGCAGTGTGAAAAGAGTCAAGAAAAGTAAAAAAAAATGAGAGCTAGAAGTGGATTTGACAAAAAGTAGAGCAGTTACATAACAGAACTACAGTTCATGACTCATTGCTAAATCAAAGACACATGAGGAACTTAAAACAAACAACAACAAAAAAATTCCTGGGAATTGGCAATTGGTTTTACATTGACATCAGTGGAAAGTTCTGCAAGTTCTGCACTGGATATCATCAACTTAAAAATGCCATCCGTATTTCCAGGCAATAATCACTGCTGCAGGGCAGCTTTCTTATTGATATCAGTGGGAAGTGACCCGTGGAGAGTAGCAGGCATTCGGATGGTTCAGAGAGCTGTGTGACATGGAAAGAGTCATAATTGCTTTGACAGTTTGCAAAATGATCCAGTTAGTGAAGGTATCAGAAGGATGCCAAAGTAATTTACTTCTTTGAATTGGCTGTGTAACTGCTTTTATGGAAAAAGTGTTGAGTGCTCATCTGGCAATGTAGTTAAAAGGTGTCATTTTAAAATTAAGAATAATGATTTTTAATTTTAGGTATGCCACAGCTAAGAAATTCTGAGGGCACGGAATTGGGAAGATGCTGGGAATCTGAAGACCTTTATATTAGGTAGTGAAGTTCATTGATGGAAGGATCAGAATCCCTTGGAAACTTTTCATGCAGTTGCACTTAAGCTCCAAACAAACCGTCTGGCTCCAGTTCATGTAGAAGAACTTCAGCATCCCGTGAAATTCCTTGTTTTAGATGTAGGTATCCATTTGAGGCAGGTCCTGCCAGTAGTGAATAATATAAACCCTAAAAGCACAATGGAACAAGCTACACCAAAAACCACCTTTTAAAGTCAAAACTGTCCCCATCCATACACAATACTGTACTCATAAAAAGTAAGTAACTCAGCAAGTCCCACAGCTCACTTGGAAGTTCATCAGTATCTATGGTAGACAAAAACACATGTATCTAATGTAAGAACCCAAATGCACTGTTCTGTGCCTTTACATACTGCATGATAATTAAATTAAAATGTTATAGATGGATTTTCCTACCAAGGGCTTTAACCAACCACTTGATTCAGAGGGTGGTGTTGCTGCACCAGAGTAACCAAACCCTTGGGATGTTCTGGGTACAAAGTAAACTTATGTTTTGTCTACTTGCTGCCCATTATATATTACAGGTATGGGACCCATCATACAGAATGCTCGGACCTGGAGTTTTCCAGATAAGGTACTGCAATTTAGATCACCTACCTTAAAGGAGAACTAAAGCTTAAAGGAAAACTATACCCCCTGAACAATGTAGGTTTCTATAAAAAGATATTGCATAAAACAACTCATATGTAAAACCCTGCTTCATGTAAATAAACCATTTTCATAATAATACACTTTTTTTATAGCACGTGCCATTGGGTAATCATAAAGAGAAAATAGCCATTTAAAAAAAATAAATTAATTAAGAACAGCCTCCTGGGATCCTTGGATTCAACGGTGCACACAAACATACCAAACAAACTATAAAGTTAGGTCACATGAGCCAATTAACAGACAGAATTCTGTCTTTTGCTTCAACACTTCTTCCTGTTACAGAAAGTTGAAATATTTCTGGTCAGGTGATCTCTGAGGCAGCACACAGACCATCACGTAATGGTGGTTCAAGGCAAGAGATGGAAAAAGGGCAATATTTACTTAAATGTATATTCCAGTTTGGTAAGATTCTTTAAAATATCACTTAACTTGATATAAACGATCTGTTGCTTAAGTATTCATTTTAGGGGTATAGTTTTCCTATAACTAAAGAAGTAGCTAGAAAATGCTGTACATAATGTTTGAGCTTGTTTCAGCCCAAGGCAACAACAACCCTTTAGCAGTAAAGATCTGTGTCTCCCCAGTAGATGCCCCAGTAGCTCCCCATCTTCTTTTCTACTGATTCACATGCTCTGTGCTGCTGTCACTTACTGAGCTTAGGGACCAACTCACAATATACTGTTTATTCAGAATAGAAATGTCACAATATAAGGCTGAGTAGTAATTAATACAGATAAGGACTACTAAGTTTGCATTCAAATTTTATAATCAGCCCTGCAGCATCAGCTTATATTACTGACAAACCTCATATTCTGCTTGATAATTTGCAATGACCCCTAAGATTAGCTTCTCACCAGCTGCTCAGAGCCCACTGAGCATGTGAGTGTCACAGACACTTTCCAAGATGGTGACCCCCTGTGACAAATTTTAAATCCTGGATCATTTCTGCTATTGAGATGCCAAAACTTTATGCTGGTGCAAGTTCAGTATGTGAAATATGGCATTTTTGCACCATATTAATTTTTAGGGTTTAGTTGTGCTTTAAATCTACAAAAAAAATATTTAAACATTAAAAATAAACAATAGGATTGTTTTGCCTCCAAAAAAGGGTTACTTATATATTAGGGGATCAAGTACAAGGTACTGTTTTATTATTACAAAGAAAAAGGTAATTTTTAAAATGTTGAATTATTTGATTAAAATGGGGTCTATGGGAAATGGCCTTCCCGTATTTCGGAACTTTCTGAATAACAGGTTTCTGGATCATAGATCCTATACTTAGGATCTATAGTTAGATCTTAGAACTTAGTATAAGGCTAATGGAAGGATACCATGAAAACGTCTCTAACAATTTCTAGTTAGTTCTGCCTGTACTAGGAACCTGCCATATGTTCTCACGGTGGAAACAATAAACTCTGTCTAATTTTGCACCTATCATTTTATAAACATTCCCAAGGCTAATGGGTTAAGCATGGGGTAATGTAACACAATTTGTAACATTTGAATGTGTAGCAACTTCTAGAAACCAATCAGATGCTTGCAATCAAAGTGGCAGCAAGAACATTCTACCTGATGACTCGGTTACAAGACCATGTGCAAACTTTGTAATTTTTATTAAATTACTTTCAATGTCTCTGCAAATAATTCGATCTACCATATAAAATGTAATTCCTAACGCCACTGGTGTATTTTTTAGTTGTTTATTTAATTGGTGTGTAGGGGCCATCTCAGGTCATTTTGCCTGGTCATGTGCTTTCAGAAAGAGCCAGTGCTGCACTATGGAACTGCTTTCTGGCAGGCTGTTGTTTCTCCTACTCAGTGTAACTGAAGGAGTTACTTATAACTACCAGGGAGCTCTTATCTGGTTACCTTCCCATTTTTCTACTGATTTTTTGGTGTGGGGGGGGATCACTCCAACTTGCATTGCAGCAATAAAGAGTGACTGAAGTTTATCAGAGCACAAGTGACTGGAGGCACCTGGGAAACTTGCAGTATGTCCAGCCCCTTGTCAGATTTCAAAATGAAATATATAAAACTATAATAAACTAATGTATTTTTAAAAAAAATATGTTTTCCCATGACATTATCCCTTTAAGGAAGCTTAAAGCTTTTTCATTCTTGTGCAGGCTTTCACTTTAGTAAACATATTTAAACTAATGTTCAGAGTTCAAAGGTTCAAATGCAGGTAGAGGTATGGTATGTGTTATCCGGAAACACATTATCCAGACAGTTCCGAATTACAGAAAGGCCGTCTCCCATAGACTCCATTTTAAACAAATAATGCAATTTTTTAAAACTGATTTCCTTTTTCTCTGTTATAATAAAACAGTAGCTTGTACTTGATGCCAACTAATTAATCCTTATTGGAAGCAGAACCAGACTACTGGGGTTATTTCATGTTTAAATGATTTTCTTGTAGTCTTAAGGTGTGAAGATCCAAATTACAGAAAAAATACCCATTATCCGGAAAGTCCCAGGTCCCATGCATTCTCGATAATAGGTGCCATACTCTAATGGCAAGTGTGCTCGTATTCATTTGTATGTCAAGTGTATGAAGGTAGCTCATAAAGCATCTCCAACCATTCAGCAGTTTGTTTTATTGTCTGGAGTAGGTAGTAAACTATGCCTCCTAAACAATGTAGGTCTCTATAAAAAGATATTGCATAAAACAACTAATATGTAAAACCCTGCTTCATGTAAATAAACCATTTTCACAATAATTTTCATTTTTAGTAGCATGTGCCATTGGGTAATCATAAATAGAAAATTGCCATTTTAAAAAAATAAGGACAGCCTCCTGGGATCGTATGATTCAACGGTGCACACAAACATACCAAACAAACTATAAAGTTAGGTCACACGAGCCAATTAACAGACCAAGTTCTGTCTTTTGCTTCAACACTTCTTCCTGTTACAGTTAGAGTTGAAATATTTCTGGTCAGGTGATCTCTGAGGCAGCACACAGACCATCATGAAATGGGGGTTCAAGGCAAGAGATGTAGAAGGGCAAAATTTACTTAAATATATATTACAGTTTAGTAAGATTCTTTAATATGCTCCTTAATATTAAATAAACTACCTGTTGCTCAAGTATTCATTTTGGGGGAATAGTTTTCCTTTAAGGAAATCTCCAATGGGTTATCATGATTTATAGACTTATGGAAAACTTGGTAATTTTATACAACAACCACCATTATGGCAGTCACATAAAAAATATTCTTTAGGAACTAAAGGCACAACCGTTGGGTGCATTTATTGTGCCATCCACATGGTTGCAAAGAATGAAGTCCCACAGTAGAACCTAATTTATTTTATTTTATACATAGTACCCTGGTGGTAGGGGAAAGGCAAAACCCTTCATTTTAATCTCATGAAAACGCCACTGAAATCTGAAGACAATGTATAGCCCATCAAACTCAATCCAACCGCTCAGGCTTTTCAGGAATTTCCAAAAAGGGACCTCAAACGTGTTCATTTTTCAGAAACTTTTCAGACACGTTGGCATTGTTTACTTGTGGTATGTTCCTTATCACTAAACATAAAGGAAAATATATACACATAAAATGGCTTTAACCACATATACAGGTATGCAAACTGATTCCTTGTTTCCCTGCAGTCAAGCCACACTACATCATATCATTTATAATATTGAACTGATTTTCCTAGAAATGAAAGAATCTCTAATAGTGATGGGCGAATCTATCCCATTTTTGGCATGCGTCGCGTCATTTTTGACACACATCGCATCATTTTCGTCTCGTTTTTTTTTTTACACCAGCGAATTTTTCACCAGGCGAATTTTCGCTGGCGTTCTGCTAATTTATTCGCCAGTGGCGAATCGCAGGAATTCGACGCAATTCGCGCCTGCCGAATAAATTTGCTCATCACTAATCTCTAATGAAGTCAGTGTACCTGAAGTTGCAATAACAGAAGCTACAGAGGCTGTCCTGATCTAGATAGTCTGATCCATTAAGCTCCGAATTACAGAAAAACGGTCTTCCATAGACTTCATTTTATCCAAAAAATCCAAACAAATTTTAAATGATTTCCTTTTTCTCTGTAACAATAAAACAGTAGCTTGTACTTGATCCAAACTAAGATATCATTAAGAAATAACCTACTGAAACTCAGCGTGAGCTCCTCTTCAGAAAAGGTGACAGGGCGATGATCCATTGTGTGGCACTCAATTTCTCCTTCCTGGCTATCTCCTATAAGGAAGGCAGGGAGGACAAATCAAGTGACGCATGATGGATTGCCTTTCCTGAAGACAAACGCAAGCGGAGTTTCGGTAAGTTATTTCTTAATAAAGACTTTGTGATTATAAAGTTTAATATGTGTTGGTGTTTTTTTTGTAGTATACTAACTCTTTTTAAGGTACGAAGATCCAAATTACAGAAATACCCATAATATGGAAAACCCCAGGTCCCAAACATTCTGGATAACAGGTCCCGTACCTGCATATAAATACTATATCGAGAGGTCTTTTGCACATAGTGGGTTTGCATGCATGAAGCCATCAGTCTGACTAGGTGAAGTGTATGGAAGGGGGCTGTTAATCTGGTCTTTACACATTTACCATTTAACAACACAAAAAATGATTTGAATGGTGGTTTGTCTCACCTAAAAATACCACATAGACTGTGAAAGTTCAGGTTCATAGTAATTTTTTAATTGGTTTTAATTTATAATAAATATATAATATATAATTAATGCTATAAAATCTACATTTGATATAATTTATTATGTCATATCTGTTATAAAACACAAGTTAATGTCTTTAATTACAGAAAAAAAGGAAACTAGTGAAAATAATAAGAATTTGAGCTTAAAATGTAAAATTACCTTTTGAATTTAGGAGCAATGAGTGTCTGCCTACATGCCTACAATTGCTTCCTTTACAAAACAACAACATGAATTAAACCTTATTTTATTTATGTTTTCACCCTAAAAAGTGTAGCAAAAATAGACAGGGTGGTCTCCTTTTATGTGCCAACTAGATGTGTTGTTGCAAATGACTTACTACAGGTATGGGGTTCGTTATCAACAACAACAACAAACAACATTTGTAAAGCGCTTTTCTCCCGATCAGGAAACCCTTTATCCAGAAAGATCCAAATTACAGAAAGGTCATCTCCCATTTTAATGCCATTTTATGAAAATAATCCAAATTTCTTTTTTTTTTTCTGTAATAATAAAACAGCACCTTGTACCCAACTAAGATGATATAATTAATCCTTCTTGGAAGCAAAACCAGTCTATTGGGTTTATTTAATGTTTACATGATTTTCTCAAGGTATAAAAATTGAAATTTCAGAAAGAACCCTTATATGGAAAACCCAGGTCCCAAGCATTCTGGATAACAGGTCCCAGAACTGTACTAACTTCCCCTTAATGCACCTTTCGGTACCTCTGCCTGTCACAGTTTCTTCTCATATTGTCTTATTAAATACACTGTACCCCTCACTATCACAATGAATAAAAAAATAATAATAATAATAGATATTTTTAATGTTTAGTGGATAAATTGTCTGAACATCTGACATGAGGCAACACTGAAATATTGTAAGACCTTGTAACACCCGGGAAGAGAACAAAAGGATTGTACAAGCAAATCAAACAGCTGCATTTACAGCCCACAGAATTTTTTTTTTCTGCACCTCATGCTAAAATGTAAAAACCTTAACCCTTTGTGCGACAATTATACAATGAAAACGAATGAATATGACATCTTTTTAAAATATGTTTTATTCAGGATCTATGCAGGCACCTGTGTATATACAGTAGATGGAAGATTTTTTTTTTGATTAAAAATGAAATAATAATGTATAAAATAATAATAATTTCTCATCGATGAGGGATTAAACTATCCGTTGTTATTTGAAGACAAGGAATTCCCTGTTAAAGAAATCCTTTGGAATAAGGAAAGACACACACAGTTGTAATTTTCGGATACTAATCAGATCCCAAATTGGCTGAGAACGCTTGATTGAACTATAAATAGCTATTAGAATTCTGGCAAACCAAAAACATTACAGGAAAGGGGCCAGGATCTTCACCTTAAAAAGATTGTTGGTCTTTTTGAAAATGTCAGAGCTTAGGTGAGCCTTCATTTCCAGCGCATTGAGCAGGCTCACATCAGCAGCAGACAGCAGTTAATGTATGCGTCTGGCTCAGTCTGGTCTACCAGCCAGGAATTTATCGAATTGTTAACATCCCTCCTTTTTTGTATGCACGGCACATGATTCCCCTTCCATTGCTCCCCCCTCCCTCCCTGACATTCTGTAGCAATAGGATTTTTTTTTTTTAAAGCTCTAGCATGATCTGATTATCTAGAATCACATATTTGGGGAGAAAAACAAAAATACTAGACATTACATCAGGTCTTTAATTCTAATAATAATAATATATTTATAGACAGAGGTGAATATTTGGTAATTGATTCTGGCAACAAAGGCAATGAGTGCAATATACTTCCTTATTGTGTTCCATGTAAAGATTTAAGGTTTGATTTTATTTAGAAATAACGTTTCCAGAATTCCTCTGCTGTTTATCAGCAACTTGAGTGTTTTATTTATACATACAGACATTTCGGTGCGTGTAACATGTTATTAAGCAGGTATGCTGCCATACAGCCCAAACACATTTCCAAAAATAAAACCTATTAACTTACACATTTGTAATCTGCATCCTGATACATTTTATTATATATATATATATAACGACACACAAAACCTACGTGTTAAAAACGATGGTCATTTTTTCAAGGGCGTTGGCTGCAACTATAGGTTTCATTTCAAAGCGCTTTACACTTTATCCAAGTTGATTTGGCTCAACAATTATTTAGAATGGAATAGACAGCATATAGTATGTTCATTTTTACTGGCATTCAACCCAGCAAGAACAATATAATAAAAGAATAAAGTGCATTCTTCAAACGAAAATCATTGACATTCATTGTGTTAGTCTTGCATTGTAATCTGTATAAATAAACGGTTTAAAGCTGTTTCAATTACTTTACTGGTTATTAAAACTATAAAAGAAAAGGCTAAGCAGCTGTATTATTCACCTTCTGACAGCTCTCTCAGACCAAGAAGTCTACCTGCCATTGTTTTGCATTTTACCTTTAAAATATCTGCAAATTTTTGCAAAGAAGGAGAAATTTAGAGCAGTGCATTAGGATTTGCAAGTACAGGTAATACAGCTTTATACAGAGATATATACCAAGGTTGCTGGATTTCCCTTTCTTTTTTAATGCGCAATGAAAACTCTGTGTTTTAAAATAATCAGAGACCTTTTAGAACAAGATCTCAGAAACGGTTACAGGGTTTTATTTGATGAAAATTGCAGACACACAATCAATACACTCCAAAGCTGCTGTTTCCCCTCCGCCTAGGTCCCAAGAGCCTAACTTGTGATTGTTTCTCAAAAATCCTCACAAGTTAGGGTCTCAGGGACTAGGAAAAGTCCAACTTCAATCTGTAGGTTTCTTCCTTCATAGTGGACACTGCAAACACTCTGCTTCTATGAGACAATCGGCATTCAAAATATTGACATTAATATAATGGCTAGAGATCAGCATTACACCAAGAATTCGGACATTATTTGGAAAACACTGGACTGATATATTCGTCGCCTTCCATTCTATTGCATCTTAGTGCCAAGGATTGCACAAACATTGTATTTTGGGATGAACCCTGCAGCTAACGTGGGCCCAGGGTTGTACAGTGCTGTAAGCATTATTACTCCAGAGGAAACATAATGCAATTTTCATCCTGGGTTTCCTATTTTAATCTACAAGTGGATGTGATCAAACCCTCGTCACGTTACAGGCAGATGCAGCACAGATCCAGGGCACATACACAACTTTTAGACACTGTTGATACAGGAAACAACAGACCAAATTCAAATTTTTTTCCTATCACCAGGGGGCTTTGACTGCCTTGCGTTTTAGAAGGTCTATCACGATCCGGCATATTCATATCCCTTACTGTTTCTATGTCGGGCTTATCATTCCCAACAAAAACAAGAGAATCCCTTTCTTCTGGAAGTACAGAAATATCAAAAGTCCCCGCGGCCCGGTTTGCTCCGTCAATTGAAGGAATCCGGTCTACAAAGTCGGTGTTGTTGCGGAGATCTTCAGCTTTTAAGAAAAAGAAGGAAAAAGACAAAAGAGAATTAGTGGGTTTATACACAGAGCAAAAAAAGCTTAAAAATCAGCAGCTACTAAGAAATACTGTACAAATGTATTATTATTAGTCACAAAGAAAAGGTTACAAACTGAAATAATTCAAATACAGATACATTCAGCGTCGTTACAGTCGAAAGCCAATATTTCGGAGTAGCAGTGCATTAACACCTGATTAATATGAAAGGCTTTTGCAGAAGGACTATCTAAAATATCAGCCCCTTTATCCCCACAGTTCTCCAGCCATTCCCCTTTCTTGTCTTAAAATGATGTTAGAGGCAATGTTTGAACACAGTCCACAGATGAACAATTAGAATGAAAAATCTGTCCCCAGCACAAATATAGCATTAACATAATTGCATTCCCCCATCACAGAGAACCCGTCCTCCTCAGAGAATACATCAGATGCTCCAAAGATTGAAATCAGTCAGATTTTTTTGTCGTTCTCAGACGTACCTTTGCTTTCCTCTGACTGACTGGGTTCTCCCTTCCATTGCAAACACTCAGACACGCTCATACACACACACAGACAGACACACACTCTCAGACACGCACAGACGCACACACACACACATACAAATTCAGGGGAAAGGCAACGGATGCTGACTCAGAACAGTAGTGTGTGGAGGGGGTGCAATCGGCTGGTATTTTCTCTGCACTCATCATTAACATTAACTCACTCTCTAGTATCCACCCTCTTTTGGACCTGCAAGACTGCAGCATTTGCATGATGCTGACATCCCAGTCCTTGCAGGTCAGACTTCAGGGTGGGAAAATGGAAAAAAAAGAAAAAAAAAAAGAAAACACAAAAGACCTGAGTGCTCCCATATGAACTGCCTTCTTATCTTCCAGAATTATATTCTTATGCCTTTACCTCCCTTACTTCCACTGATTCTATCTTCTCTTTATTGGACATCTGTATAACACAAAAAAATAAAGATAAAATAAAAATACCTTGCATTAAATAAGATGGCTGTCAGTCGGTCTTTCTTTCACCCTAAAGCCGGCTTATTCCCCACCCTTTCCCCCCAAATCAATAGGAAAGATCTACAAATGCAGTGATTAAAAACCCCAGGCTCTGACATACAGACTTTCATCCTTGTTTCTCCGTCTGAAGAATAGCAAGCTATCCAAGTACGCATGTGACGCCAGGGAAAATAATGCCAACAATTCTTTTACAGTCCTAGAGTTTATTCTACGCCTTCTTTTCTTCTCTCCCTCCTCACTGAGCAAATGCCTATGGAAACAATGCTTTCCTAGAGTAAAGATACTGCGCAGTCTTGCTAAGCCCATTGTTTTCGTAAATAAAAGTTCTCTATTGTTAAGTAAAAAAACCTATCCTAATATATGTATGTTTATATTACTTCTACTTTTTTTTGCGGCTAAACTCAAAAGACAAGATTTCAGTCAGTATCAAGGAGGACAACTGCCTTTCATCAGTTTAACCGCATGGGTGTCTAAAACGATTCCAAAACCTCGAGTCCAAGAGGTTAATCAAGTCCCTGTGTCAATTCTTCCTTGAAATGTATGCATTTTTTTTTTAGCATAACAGACACACAGGCATTCAAATGGCACATTAATAAAACATAGGAATGCAAATATTTGAATGGAATCTTTCAGCGTGTGTCCATATTTTGTTTGATAAAACAATGTAAAGAGCAGCCACCGGTCTTGATCCTTTGTTCTGTGACACACCTTGGCCATATGGAAACACATTTCTGAGCAGGGGTACTCATTCAGACAATGCCTTTCATTCTGGCGCATTAATATCGGTATTGAAAATCACATTAGGAAACCTAAATTGTTGCCGTAGTGTGCACCTGCCAGGCTTACTTGTTACGGAAGAGTCCCAGAATGCACTGCACAGCCGCAGCCCTTCCTTGAGGAGTAGACTACATTCCTAAATGTGTCTGGAAAGTAAGTAAAGCATCTCACACATGACTGGAACATCTTTGTATTCTCACAGATATCTCCAGGTTCCCTCAACCCAACACACCAACCCACAAAACCAATTTAGATAAAAGAACAGCATTATAATGGCACAGTGAGTACAGTATATTTATGTCAACAGAAAAAAGTGAGAAATCTTAAATTAAAGGGGGGGTGGGGGTAGACGACAATCGCAGCAGCCTTAATTGTCAACCAATGAAAGATGAGCACATGCACAATGAAACTTACAATGCTTATTCTCATTAATAAAATGAGACCGATGGCAGATTGGAGAAATAAGTACATTACAGAATGTCATCTCCTTTGCTCAGACTCATTTTGCTGCTCCAGTATGCCTGCCACCAACCCCTATAGTCTTATCCACAAGGTTCAGGTTAAATAAATACCATGGACATGTTCTACTGTAGTTATCAGATGAGACAAAAAAGAAGGAGAAGACAGAGAGAAGAGACGAAGAACTGCCTACCAGTATAGTTAGGTTGCTCTGCCTCAGAGAAGAGCTTTAGTCTGCTCTGCGAATCAGAAGCAGCCAATGTTAATATTAACCACTTCTTTATTCATCGTCTCCAGCCTTCACGCCAATGGTTAAAGACTGTCTGTAGAACAAAACGGTTACAGAGTTTTCCTGACCTTTTAATGCCAAAAAAAGAGCTATGGATTTTTTGGTATAGCCCTAATGTTCTCGTTTAGAACAAATTAACACATTCATCTAAAAACTTGTTAAAGAAAAGATGAATTGGAAAAAAAAAACTCTGGAAAATCCAGACTATCGCTGTTTGTAAGATATTTGTGCTTTTGCTTGATGGGGACTTGGGGACCCGGGGGAGACGGTCAACTGCATTAAATCAATATTCGTCTGCAAAGAGATGTTGTGATCAATCAACTAAATTACCTTTACTAGCATGCATCTGATCTGTAGGTCTAACTTGATTCTTGCACAAGTCTTGTACAGTCATTAACCCTTGTGTATAATTTAACTAAAGTTCATTTATGGGAGCTCTATTCAAAAGAGAACACATATATATATATATATATAATTAAAAATACATGTATGTGATCAGTTGGAAAGCCGTTACCCAGAAAGCTGAATTATGGGACGGTCATGTCCAATGGACTTTATTTTATCCAAATAGTTCAAACTTTTAAGATAAGATATAATTAATCCTTAATGTTGCATGGATGTGCACACTCAAATAAACTCTCAAGATATACAAGGGGTAAATGCAAAAAAGTTTTACTTGGTATATTAACAATCACAGAATAAATATCAAGTGTAACAATGCAAGATAAGTCACAGCATGGATAGTTATATACATACCCCCTTGGGACAGATAAGGCAAAAAAGTCAAACCACAAGTAGCGAATACACAAGCCTCAAGTGAGAATACCCCAACGTTTCGGCACCAAGGCCTTTGTCAAGGGGATCCTTGTTATATAATTAATCCTTATTGGAGGCAAAACCAGTATGTTGGGTTTGTTTGTGTTTAAATGATTTTTTTTCTGACAAAATCTGTATATATATATATATATATATATATATATATATATATATATATATATATATATATATATATATATGTAATGGAGGGCACATACAGGAAAAATCCACCAACTGCCTGGGTGACAATTCAAATAAAGAAATCTTACTCTCTTGGAGAATGTATCGTTCATCCCACGGGGTATCCTGTGTCAATATCCCTAAGTAGTCACACAAAAAGAAATAAATTAAAGCTGCAAAGTTCCTTTATTTAAGAAAGTGCATCAAACACATGCACTCCCTTAAATAAAGGAACGTTGCAGCTTTAATTGCCTGCCTGGATTCATCCTGCAACCAATTATTTCTTTTTGAGTAACTGCCTGGGTGACAAGTGGTAGTTCAGCAAGCGCATCCACAGCAATGACTCACAGGACTTAGAAAATCCTTTTTATTGTGCAAAATCATCGTTTTGGTCACATATTCCGACCTTTATCAAGATATATATATTTATATATATTCTTGTGTATGTGTGTGTGTGTGGAGTACATAGTGAGACTATAAAAATGGAGGCACATGGATAATATATGAGGTTACAGGTAACATGGCTCTGGTGATATCTATTTTCTAGTACCTGCAATTTTGGGCTCCTATAACAGATTCTCCATCTGATCACTCGTCACACTGAAGTCAGAATAAAACTACAGAATACAGTAGCTAGTAGCATTGGATTTCTAAATACTTGGAAGCATAATCAGAGGTGCAGCTCCATATTGCTCCCATTATATCCATCATAGAGATCCTGGGTGATGACAGAAATTTAAAATGCCCAATACCTTGGAATGAAAAACACGCTTTTGGTATATTTAAAGAAAGCCAAGAAACACACTCGAAAAAAAGTAGCACAGGAATATCAATAAATGGCGTGTCTCTTCAAATGTTTATTATTTAGGCTGAGCAAGAGGAATGTGTGCTTTAAACAAAACCCCTGTTTTTGCAATGAGACCTTCTAGAAAATGTAGGAAATGCAATACTGCTATAAGAACAATATCTTATGGTTAAAGCCTCTGTTTCAAAGAAATGTCTGACAATATAAGGTTGGAACACAACCTACCCCCTTGGCAAAAATGTATATATTACTTTAAACCAGTTGCATTTGTGATACATATAATAAATAAGTGTATTAGATTTGTTCCCTACACTGAGCCTCCTGTGATTAAAGGGTTTGGCAAATCCTTCAATTTATTAATTAATCATTGATTTTTTTGTTGTATAGAGGAGGAGTTCCTTTAGGGTTCAACATAGTGAGCCAGGATAAGGTCAGTTCTTCATGAAGCTTAGCTCTTTCAGTCTTCTTCTTTCAGTCAGTTTCAGGGGCAGATTTACTATTTGCCCTCGAATTCGACCCTTCTACGATGTTCAAATGAAAATTCGATAAAATAGTAGAAAAATGGAAAAGGTTTTTGCCCGCGTTTCGATATTTTGATAAAATCGTACGATCGAACAATTTTACGAAAAAATCATAAAAAAACATTTGATTGTTCAAAAAAATTGTACGAATCGAACAATCGAAGCGTTCTATCGTACGTTTGCTATTTAAACATAAAACTTAGAAAAGAAGCCTATGGGGGGGGGGGGGGTTCCCATAGGCTTCTATTGCAATTCGGTAGGTTCAATCTGATGAAGTAGGCAGTCGAATAATATTTTAAAGGGGAAGTACTTTGATCATGATGGTTGAATGATTGAATATTAGAATCAAATTTTGCATATTCGATGATCAATCAAATCATACGATCGGAATTCGATTGAATTTGATCGAATTTCGAATCCATCACACGGATTTAGTAAATCTGCCTCTCAGTGTGTGGTAAATGTACTGGCACAAATACTGGCCAACACTAGACTAGATAATGTTCTTTAGCACTCCAAAAGGTAGCATCTGAGTTTGGGAGTGTTTGTTATGGAAGAATTCAACAACGGAATTCCAGAGTGAAGGAGCAGTGTGGGTGTGGGTGGTGTAAAAAGACTGTGGCTTTAGAAGGAGCAAAGGAATGTTCAGGGAAACAAGTAAGGAAATATAGGACCAGCATTGCTTCTTAGGAGAGAGGATGATTCTAGAAGTGTTATTTAAAACTGATTGCAGGGGTGGGAGTTGGAAGTCTGGGAGACTAGTTGGTAGGAGGCTGCAATAGTCTAAGTGGGATAGGAGAAGGCCATGGATTCGTGTTTTAGCAGTTACTTGAGAAAGAAAGGGGCATGTTGTGGCAATATTATGAAGGAAAACGCATCAAGTGTGCCATGAGATGTTTGTACTGCTCTGTTTTTAAATGAAGGAATAATAAAGACATGGTTTTAAGTTCGCTGGTGCTCCGTGTTCAAGCATTTTCTACATAGACTGGACGCATTGGGAGCGTGTTTCACGTGTAGCACAGTGGGAAGCTTCATCCATAAGGTCTGTGAGTGCTCCAATTTCTTTCATTCTTATTTAAATTAGTGAATGGTTGCTAGGGTAATTTGGACCCTAGCAACCAGATTGCTGCAATTGCAAACTGGTTAACTGCCAGAAAAAAATCTAAATAACAACAAATAATACAAAATAAAAAAACAATTGCAAATGTTCTCTGAAGACTGAAAAAGAGAGAGATAAAAAGAGAGATCACATTCCCTGGTCCCCTAGGGAATATTAGTCATCTAGTATTTATGCAAGTGCAAACAGTGCCCTGTGTTTGATACCTCCATAGATACCACTCTTTTTTCATGTTTTTGCATACCTCCCAACTGTCCTTTTTTTAGAGGGACAGTCCCTCTTTTGACAGCTCAACCCGCAGTCCCTTATTTGTACTGGAAAGTCCCATTTTTCTCTGCACTGAACAGCCAGAAAAAGAAACAAAGTTTCTAATTTAATTGGCTTTTGACAGAGAGCCCAGAACAGCCACAGCAGAAGATAAGATACTTTTGTAACAATTTCTAGATCAGCAAATAATTAATTGTAACTATATAAGATAACAGGTCCCTTGGGAAAAGTTAGACTCACAGTTTAAAGGCCAATTACCTTCATTAGCAAAACTGTAATAACTGGAAAAAAAACACACAAATATGTTCAAACTTTCATAACCTGCTAAATTTTGTAAAAAGACCTTGGTAATTTGGGGTATGTTCATAAAAATGGGCATGGTCAACAAAATTTCACCGCGGCAACTTTTTTTCCCCTCTTTTTATTTCCAAAATGTTGGGAGGTATGTGCTTGTAGCCAGATTAGTTGCACTTCCATTGTATTTATATATGTTTTAATTAGCCTTGCACTGCTCTCAGAAGATCATTCTCTACATCAGTGATCCCCAACCAGTAGCTCATGAGTAACATGTGGCTCTCCAACCCCTTGGATGTTGCTCCCAGTGGCCTCAAAGCAGGAGCTTATATTTGAATTCCAGGCTTGGAGACAGGTTTTGGTTGCTTAAACACCAGGGCTACTGCCTCCTGTAGGCTGTCAGTCTACATAGTCAATCACAGCCCTTATTTGACATCCCCATGGATTTCTTCATGTTTGTGTTGCTCCCCAACTCTTTTTACATTTGAATGTGGCTCACAAGTAATAAAGGCTGGGGGTCCCTGCTCTACATTATCCTAATGTAACACATTTTTGGCCAACAGGGGTTAACAGCCAGCTAGCAAACCCCAGCATGGGTTACACTGGACTCTCATTAACAGCAGAGTTAGAAGAATCGGATCCGCACACACAAATTTTCTTGCAGTTGGGGGGCTTCCCCTTTTATTTTCACCAAAAATTCACCAAAAATTCAACGTTTCGGGGGGAACAATCCACCCTTCATCAGGAAGATAATGAGGGACCTTGCCAGGCCTACGGATTTCCAGCACCACGATAAGCAGTGTGAGTAAATTGTGGGAGTGCGGTGAAAAAAGCAATTGTTACACTGGACTCTATCACTTCAGGCAGGGCCTTCACAAAAGGGAAGTATTGAAGGCACATTGTAATGCAACTCCCACGAGCTACTGTGCTTTAACCAATAAAGAAATGGGAAGTTCTTGCAGTCAAACAAATGATCCACATGATTCTTACATCAGTACAGAGGCATTTGCAGAATATACAGGCACAAAACTCAGACAGTATATGAGAGGTAGATGCAGGTGCATTCCCTGAGGATTTAGTCAAGGCAGTACAACTTCCCTCTAGGTAGAAATACCTCACACGTGGTCTGGATCTCACCCAGTGCAGAGACTAGGGAGGAGAACCTAAAGCCTATCCACTGTGGTCTCTTCACTGTAGGCAAATCTGACAACCTTGGAAGCTACTCCCTGTTACACCTCCCTGATGGAGTGCAAAGCTGCTCTATACATATACTATATATATATATATATATGTAGGGATGGGCGAATTTATTCGCCAGCAGCGAATTCGCAACGAATTCCCACGATTCGCCACCAGTGAATAAATTCGCGAAACACCTGAAAAAATTAGCCTGGCGAAAATTTGCCTGAAAAAAAAAAAAAGAGACGCGTGACGAAAACGACGAAAACACACATCTGCCTAGATTCGCCCATCACTATATATATGTATATGTGTGTATGGCTTCCAATCAGCACTTCTGAGGGTTGTATTGAACAAGACCTAGTCAAACATGGTGGCTGCCAATTTGTCCAGAAGGTACAGGGATATCCTTCAGTCCTTATAATTTGGGTTAATGGGGAACAGGTGGCTGGTGTGGGCTAGATAAAAGAAGCTTATTTAGTTCATCATTATGTTACTGCTACCCACCAGACTTGCAATCTCATATCAAAGTCAGGATGATCTTGCAATGTGAGAAACACAATTATTCAATACATAAAAGCTATAAACAAAGGAGCTATAAACAAAAAAGCTCAGACTTCATGAAACCCCTCATGACTAAGTTCCACGGCTCATTTGTGCCAAGCTGTACATTGTCCTTGTGTCCCTATATAACAAAAATATGCAAATGCAGAAAAACACCAGTTTCATAGCTTAACAACCTTTCTTCCCATGTTTATAAACATTGCAAAATGTCATTCTGAAAGTCACCCACGGGCAATAAACAGACTTGAGAGATTGTTCCAGAAGTCTCGAAACATCATTCTAGCAGCACAAAGTGTCCTTTGTAGGGACATGCAAATTCATCAGGCCTTTTATACAGCTGACTTCTGGGAATGTTAGTTATTTTGCCAAGCATACAGACTACAATCCCCTCCATATAATCAGAAGGCCTGGAGACTGACAAATACAGATGATGTGATGATTTTCTATGCTGTCTTCCACATCCTGTGAAATTCCACTAAATATTGTCTATTTGTGCCTATCAAGATTCAGAATAAGTGCATTGCTTACAGAAATCTTATACATCCATGTATTTGTGGCAATCCCTGTACATCCATCAGGCTTTCTTTGCTGAAAAAGCAAAGGAGAAGAAAACAGATCTTCTCTACATTTCTCTATAGCAATGGATTGGATCAAAGGCAAAACAGTGAAAGGGGGAAGTTTTATCTACTGTTTATTCTACTCTGACATTCTTGGGGTCATTTATATTTAATTGGGGCACAAGTCCTAGAGCACTAAGGGGCAAAAGAGCGCAGCCCTTAACTGTTGTCTAACACTATACTAACTAGACAGAAGTGCAAAGAACACAAGGAACTTTAATGAATGAGGTTAACCCACAAATTACTATGGGAAAAGTGCAGGCGCACTCTACACTTGTGTGGGTTAATGATAACACTTTATATCGCGCAGTATTACCAAGCAGATCTGAGTGCTAGGAAAGGGGCATAGGTAATATTGCATATCTCTAAACACAATAAAGAACATTTCTCACCAGTTGACACAATGGGTCTGGGTGTCCATGCCCACACCTACAGTTTAAGGTGAAGGAATAAATCATACCATGAAGAAACAGCAGGAACTCAGAGATCCCACAGACGGGTGTTTTATCACTTAATCATAGTTACATAGTTACAAAGTTAAACTGGGTTGAAAAAAGACAAAGTTCATCAAGTTCAATCCCTCCAAATTAAAACCCAGCACACATACACCTCCACTCTTTCACACAAACCATATATTCCCATAGCTATACTAACTGTAGAGTTTAGTATCAAAATAGCCTTTGATATTATGTCTGTCCAAAAAATCATCCAAACCCCTCTAAAAAGCATCAACAGAATGAGCCATCACAACATCACCCGGCAGTGCATTCCACAACCTCACTGTCCTCACTGTGAAGAACCACCTACACTGCTTCAAATGAAAGTCCTTTTCTTCTAGTCTGAAGGGGTGGCCTCTGGTGATCCTCTTTATGGGTAAAAAGGTCCCCTGATATTTGTCTATAATGTCCTCTAATGTATTTGTAAAGTGTAATCATGTCCCCTCACAAGCTCCTTTTTTTCCAGAGAAAACAACCCCAACCTGGACAGTCTCCCCTCATAATTTAAGTCTTCCATCCCTCTAACCAGTTTAGTTGCACTTAGTCTGCACTCTCTCCAGCTCATTTATATCTCTCTTAATCATGATTAAGGGGCACATTTACTAAACCTCTAAATAATTCATCTTAATTCAAACAAAGTCGACCTAACAACCATCAATAACAATAACAATCTTTTTTTAAATTGTAGACGTGACAACTGCACTTTATCGGATTATCAGACAAAAACCAGTGCAGATGAAGATTTCAAGAAACATTTTCAGGGACATCTGCCATTGACTTCTACTTGACCTTTGGAGGTTTGAGATGGAATATTTTTGGATTCAGATTTTTGGCAGCTTTGGGGTGAAATAAATAGATTTTTTGGTCCATTAAAAACTGAACCAGAAAAATGAGGTTTAATAAATAGGCCCCTACGTGTTGAGGTAAAGCTTTGTATGTAGCATGAGGCATATACTGTATTATATATTATATTATTAGATTGCCAGGGATATATACATACATATACTGTATGCCTATGCAAAAAAAAGCCATCCCTAGAATGTACCCAGGCTTACTTTTATGAATATCTGCACTCATCAAAAAGAACAAGGCTGAAGGGTGATGAAAGAAGCTAATGGATAGATGGATGGTAGATACTAGCTCTAAAGGGTCATATGACAAAAGAACTTGGGGGTGGAAAATTATGTGCAAACTACTGTAGGCAACACAAAACAATATTGTTAAAGGTGTTCTAAACCTTTTATATTCTGAGACAATTTGCCATTGGTTTTAATGTTTTTTAATTGGTAGCTCTCCAGTCTGCAATTTCAGCCATTTGGTTCGTAGAATCCATATTACACTAAAAAACAAGCACTGATCTGAATAAGTGACTGGAAAATGAATTGGAGAGGCCTGACTAGAAAGATGAGTAATAAAAAGTAGTAATAACAATACATTTGTAGCTTTTGTTTTCAGATGGGGCCAGTGACCCCCATTTGAAAGCTAGAAAGAGTCAAGAAGAATGCAAGGCATGGGATCTGTGATCAGGAATGCTTGGGAAAGTACTTTGGATTTACTGGATAGGGGAGATTTCTGTAATTTGGAGCACTAAACAACAATTAAATACTAGCAAGATCCAGTAGGATTACATTTTTTCAAAATGCTATCTGCTATTTTAGTTACTATCAAGCACAAGGGAAAAAGCAAATGTGTGAAACATGGATGGCAGTGACACAGTGCTAGATACAAACATGTAGAAATAAACATGGTGCTAGACTGAAAGAGACAGAATGGCCTGCTGGGACCATGCAAATAAATACATATGGTGTGACGGTGCACATAATAGTCAAAACTATCTATTTCCCTGTTCTGTAGTGAATCCACTCATCTATTATTTTTACAGATTAGTGAACCACTCTAACCGCAATAATCACAGCAACCAAAACATTTCTACCAATGCTTATTTTAAAACGTGTATTTCACTCTGTGAAAGCTTCAAAGTAGACTCCTTTAAGAGGGTGATAAAGGCAACCCCCTGACTGCATTATACCGACATTTCTTTTTGAAAAGTAGCAAATGTTCTTGTTGTAAAACTTGTTGATCCAAATGATTAAAGGCTAGCCAAGTAGAAGAAGAATAGAGCAAGGAAACCCATCTAGTGCTTTGCATTTGGCTATGTCCCTTGTCAATTGTTATTATTTATATAGTGCCATGTTCTCCTGCAGTGCTTTAAAGAGTAAGGGGATACTTATACAAAACATAATAGTTTGCATATAAATATGTGCACATTTCACCTGAATGGATGTACAGTTAAAACTGGTATTGGTATGAGAGAGTAGGAGAAGAGTCCTGCTTTGTCTGGATAGGGGAGTATGAAGAAGTAATGAGTTAGTAGAAGAGAAGGAAGTCATATTCATACTGAGGGTTACAGTTGGGGTTTCATTAGTAATTAGAGACACAATGTATGGTGGCATGACATTGTTGAGTACAAAATTCTTAGTATTGAAGGAAGCTACTGAATGAAAATGGAAGGATTGTATTACCATTTAGATGTGGCGAGTGAATAAGAGGGAAGTAGAACAGAAATGTATGAGAACAGTAGTGGAGTATGGGAAGATAACAGTTTTGTCCATACTGACTTTTTAGACAACGAAAGGACATTGAAGAGAGAGCAGGATTGAATAGGAGAGGTACATTTGAGTATAATCTGCATATACCTGATAATGAAACCCAAATGAGTTGGTTACAAATAACTAAATCTGTACTGTAGACTAAGAAAAGGAGGTACTTCAACTGAGGGTGAGAAGGTTGAGCAGAATAGAAGACACAACCATAAGAGAGAAATAGGAAGAGTAAGATGAGATACAAGATATTTTTTGGACCCCAATAGTAAGCATCATGTAATGATCAGCAGCATCAAAGGTTGCAGCAAGCAGATAGTTGGCTTTTGTAATGGTGGTTTCTGTAGGGTAGTTGGGATGGAACCAGATTGTAGTGGGTCTTGCGGATTTTCAAGTAGTGGGAATTTTCTGTAGTGTAGTTGGGACTGTGTGAGATGTGGGAGAGTTCATTGTAAGGAGAAAGGGATGAGTGATTGTAGGATCCAGAAGGTTTTTTTTATGCTACAAAATTTTTTTTTACAAGGGGAAGCATCTTGCCAAAACTGAGAAGACCACTGGATTGATTTTCAAGCACAGGTGCAAAACTACACAAGTGCAGTTACTAATAGAAAACAATCAACAGCTAGTTTTGAGCAGTGTACTATAAGTTACAAAATTAAAGAAAATACCCCAATGGTTGCAACTGGTTAAGTGCACTTCTGTCATTTATTCCCTGTGCTAGCAAAGGCTCTCACATTATCACATAAACGTTTTCTAAAAATCAACGAAATCAACACCATTTTAATCTGTCTATGTCATGAAAACGCAGATGAAAATATATTGAGGGTTGAAACTGTTAACATTAGTCATGATTTTCATTACTAATTCTCTTTTGGTTTTCGTCTAATGCAGCAAACAACAATGGTGAATACAGAGATTGGTGAATCACTCACTTTTTAAAATTGTTTGTTTTGTTGACTTATGTTGTTTCATTGAATTAATTAGCACCTCTTTGTCATTGCTTCACAGGAAAACCTTGGAAAAGTAGGTAGCTCCTGTAATTGTTTTGTTTGCTAGAATCAACAGAAAACAACAGAACAAGGCAACACTCAAAATTATATTCCATATATTTCATTGTTCCCAGCAGTTTACAGTAAGAGAAAATAAATATTATACATTAGGCACCTACTAATACTATAAAATGCTATTCATAAAGAAAACATATAAAGCAAATAAAAGAATAATCTGCCTAACACCTTTCTTCTTCTGACCCTTGCCCCCCCCCCAGAAAATTTCAGGATTTGGAAATTTGTCAAAATATTCCTCCCATTTTGTGATACATGCAGTGATCCTAAAAAATAACAGGGGTGAGATTCTATATATATGGTGAAAAGTTTTCCCAGATTCCCAAACAATTTTTGGTTTCTATGGGTTACTGACCAGGTTTATATCTTCCCAGTGATAGTAGATGATCTCTAAGCACCACACTGTACAATTCAAGGTTTCACACCAAAGCCTGGTTTGTAACTCTAAGGTTCACTTAAAGGAGAAGGAATACCATTTTACATTTGGGTTGTCAAAAGTTAGGCACCCTCAAGTGACTACTTTTACTGACACCCCAGGCTGGTGATACAATCAGCAGAAAAAAATGCACCACCATGGAAAGATCCTGCTTCTTCAGTTTTTAAATTACCCCTGGCAGACGCATGCGCAATAGAGCAAAATAGTTTACTTTTTCATTAAAATTTGGCTTGTTACTCTACTGCGGTGGTGCAGCCGCGAGGAGACCAGAAGAAGTAGGAAGTGGATCGTTCCACAGTGCTAGCTAGAAGAACCCCAGGATGGTGCAGTTGTCTACTGATAGAAGCATCAGCCCGGGGTGTGAGGTAAGTAAAAGTAGTCACTTGGGGGTGCCTAACTTTTGGCAGTCCCAAGTAGAAAGTGGTATTCCTTCTCCTTTAAAAAGCATCTGATGTGTTGTTTTGCAACAACAGAAGGTAGAAAATACTTCATAGCACAGACCTCTGACCAGCATTTAAGCACCTTGTGGTTCATGTTCACTTAATTAATTGGAGACTTCTTACATCCTTATATTTGAGTAAAGGATCCCTATATGCTGCAATGTCAGCTCATAAACATCACTATTACCAATATTATTAATTCATTCTACTTGGCAAAGTAGCATTAGAATTGTGCAGCTTCTGACACTGTCAGGCTCATTTATTTATTGCACCTAGGCATTAACCCATAACAACCAATCAATGATTAGCTTTGTTCTGCTAGCTTCAAGTAGAACAATGAAAGCAAAAATGTTATTGTTGACATGGGTTATTGCCCAGGTGCAAATTTGCCCAGTGTTTGTAAATGAGTAACTGTATGTCCAAACATCATAGACACACCAGATCTATCATGTAAACCAATAAATATAGTGTGTTGACTTCATCCACGTACACAATCACATAACACTGACTTATCTTGCCATCAAGAAACCAGAATCCCCTGTAACACAGTTGCAATCCTAAGAGATTGTGGTGCAAGGATACTCAGAGGTTGGTTTTGATACTTGAGGTTGGTTTTCATAAATGTGAGAAAGGCCCATGCTTTAATTTTAATGAAAGTAGAAACTTCACAGTTCCAATGTCACAATGCTAGTACAGACAAACAAGGCAAGGCATTTATATATGTGTTACATTGCATTCAACAAGCTGCACTACTTTTTATTATTTAATCTTAACAATTAAGTGTCTTACCTCAAAAGCATAAACTCCACATAGGGGATCACACTTGCTAACTTTATGCCATCTTGAAATTTGCTCTAACTGGTTGTGTCTAGGACAACATGAAGGAAAAGCTGGGGATCTAAAAAACATAAAACATATTAACAATTAAAAAAAAAAATACTGTATACAGTAATTATGTTATGGGCAATTTATAAAGTATGAAGCTGATATAAAGCCATTTCTAACACCACAGAATCATTTCCTGTGGCTGCTGCATGCAATTAAAGGAGAACTAACCCCCCAATAATAAAAACCCCTACACACTAGCCTAGTTAGTTCCCCATTCTGCTTCCCTCCCACATAGTTGATTACCCCTGAAAGTGCCCCTAATACAGTACTCACGTATCAGTGCAGAGTAAGTGCAGTGGAGCTAATGGGCGCCATCTGGTCCTTTTCCTTCCCTTCAGCAGTTTTCACCACTTTTAGTGAATGTGCACTTGATACAAACTGTGCATGCACCAAGGAAGAATAGCAAAGAGCCAGAAGATGACGCCCATGAGCTCCGCTTCATACTCTGCATCAATACGTGAGTAGGGGCTTTTGTTATTGGGGGTTTAGTTCTCCTTTAAAGAACACCTATAGACTCTTCCAGGCAGGAAAAGCTTAAAAAATGTAGCTCCACTTTAGCATACACCCTGTAGGAGCAATGTGTTTCAATACTGGAGGTCACTGCAGGTAAGGAGGTTGTAAGGTTTGTGTAAGGCAGATCTTTGCATCATAAGGACACATCAAATCAACAAACTCTAATCCATTTGCCTTCAGGGAACATTATAGCAATTTGTGTAGATGGGTCATAGACACAATCATCTGAACATTTACATCAACTCAAAATGTGCAGTGAATTAAATACAATAGTTAAATCCTCAAGAGTTGCAGTTTTGTAGAGGAATAGGAGCTGAAGTGTTTACCCAGTGCAAGGTTGGCTAATTGCAATATTATATGAATTCTTTAAAAGTGGAAATGTCTGAATATTACTGTGCTTACATTACAATGAATACTGAATAATGCTTAGAATAATAGTCAGAAGTTAACATTTTATTATTGGGTTTAAAACCCTTTTAAATGACAAGAAAATGATGAATCACTGGGGGTGATATGTGCCATGCCCCAGTGACTCTGGATGTTTGCTTTAGAATCTTTTCTCTTCTTCCAAATAAAGCATTGGCCCAGGGTACTTTTCTCCTGAGCACCACTCCACTATACTTTTCTGGTGCCCAGGTCCTCTTTGGCTGAGTATGGGCAGTACAGAAATTGGCAAATAAGTTCTGTACCGCACATGGGCTCACATGGTGACATAGAGGATACTAAAGCACTTGAAGAGTTTGGCGGTCCAGTGCCGACAAGAAAAGAGCCCCTGGGATCACTGCGGGTGCCCAATAAATTGCCCTCCCCCAATAGATTTTACAATTCATTGTTATTTAGGAATAGGAATATAGAGCATCTGATACAATCACTTATTTCTAGCTCTTTAGCATCGTCAGAATTAATTAAAATATATCAAAAACAAAAATGAGATATTCTTCTACTTTCATAAAGAAGCATTTCAGATTTTCCAATTTGGTATATGATAAAATACAAAGTCAATTAAAAGGTGTGGAGGTAATTTAAAAAAATTGCTACAGCTGCATATGTTCATCATTCTATGTTATTAAAGGAGAAATATAGGATAAATGAAAAAACTCTAATTTTGTAGGCAGTAATCAGTAATATATGGTGTTGCTTTTACATGGTGCTAAAAATGTATATTATCTTTAAAAATATCCCCTTTATTAGAGCTCCCTATAGATTTTTTCTGGTCCCTGTTTTTGTTTCTAATGAGGAGTGGGCGTGTCCTAATGGTCCCTGCCAGAAGCACAGTAGGAGGGGGACAGCCAATCATAGCCCTGCAGTCACACAAGCACAGACAGGCTTCAGTTCCCTATCAGGTCCTGTTAATTGCTGATTGGTTCCTGTCCTACAGTGCAGTGAGCAGAGAGCTGCTGGCTCACCTGCACAGCCTGGGAATTCACAGAGCAGGAAGTGGAAGGGAAGGGAGGGATTATTAGGGGTTGTGCAGAAATATTCAATAAATCAGCCTGAAACACTACTTTTTAAACACACTTCTAAATCTAAATGAGCATAAGGCACTGGTACATTCTTTGTTTTACACTATATGACTCCTTTAAATATAATATCATTATGTAGCTTTAAGTATTGATTAAATCATATCCACAAATTTGCCATTTGCGTGGCACGCAGCCAGTTAGCATTCCCGGCAGGCAGCAAGAGTTATGAGAGAAGCCATTGGGAAGAGTTACAGGAATGCCCCATTCTGAGGGACAGAACATCAAATAAATGAGCTGTGATCTATTTCCAGGAACATACCTTTCCCTTGGAATTTCAGAATGCTGGACATTTCCATGAATTTTCTACTATTTAGCTAATTAAAAATTCCAGATGAGAAGTAGAAACAATCCTGGCCTTCTCTGTGCTTTGCAAATGTTAACATATCACCCTGACCCATTTAGGTTGAAGGTATCATTTTTCTAGCGCTTTGTTATCCCGAGTTTAATAAATACAGGAGCTTAATAATTAAATCTCTGTTGAACCAAAAGTTCAGAGTTTTAATTCTTCCATCAGACTTTTAATAACCATCTAATAAGAAATTCAGCTTCTTCATAAATATTACATTGGGATATTACATCTCGGCTTACCAGCCGCCTGGAGAATTCCGCTGCATACCACTCAGCTTAAGAGAATGTGTAGCCTCATTCACGCTGGAGAAGTTTATTCAAAGCAAATTTGCTGGTCATTGGCTAACGTTCAACTTCCTGAGCTAGAATTTCAATTAGCTCTTGCTCTGTTGTGTACTTTGTATGGTTACTTTGGCTTCCGTTGAATAATCTATGTTTGGGGGTGATGCAGAAATTGCTCACTGTCTGGATGGCCACAGCAAACATTCCCTTTCCCTTTTGGAACTATTTTTGGAAATATATTTCACAAATATGCAAAAATAGACTGAAAGTGAACTCTCTGGAAAATTTAAAAAAAAAACAACTTTTAAGTGACACCCCCTCATGTCATTTTGTGGCTGTCCAGTGGTTAAATGTTCAAAGTTTGCTAACTGTTTTCTCCCCCCCCCCACAGTTTTGCTGTGCTTGAACAGTCCATCGCACTGATACTTTGAGGGGTCAAGGGCCATTTCTTCATTGATCAAAGGAACAGTTTGAAACAGCTGAGATGGATTAGTTGCACCCCTGTCCAGTTTTGAAGCATTAGTATTAGTTATTGGAAAGCAGTGGAGCTTCAAATTCGTAGGTTTACACACTGAATCAAGATATATACAACATTTCATAGCCCCACAGATAATACCACCGGGAAGAAGTGATGGAGACATTACACTCACATTTTAAAAGGGAATTTCTTTAAAGTATATTGTTCGGTAGTGATCATTTACCTTTCTATTCTGTCTCTCAAGTCTGAAATTTGAAATGCGGTCTCTAATACTAGCAACTGCAAATTATTGTTACTATTCCGGAGGCTGCATTTTTACTGTTATTAATATTTTCTGTTGCTTAACTTTCTGTGAAGGCCTTCTCCTTTTTATCTTTAGTCGTTATTCAAACTAGAACTCTCTCTAGGTCTCTTATCTTGTTGGCTAACCCTTAATTATTGAACTTTTCATACTGGAGAGAGGCTCCTTGACTTTCATGCAACTTTTGACCCTTTAAGCTAACGTCCCTGATAGTGCTCAAGATGGTAGCACCCCAATCCTTTGGGTGTAAGTTTGAATTAAGTCAAAAGCTTGCTCCTGTTTCCCTTGGTTTTCCTGTTTTCTTTCAAATAGCAGGCCAATTTACTAACATTCAGATTTTTTTCATGTATTACATGACCCAAAGGGAATTGTTCCCCATGTTCAAAGAATAATGGACATGTTTAAACTTTAACAGGAGACAGAGTAAGTAGCAGCCAGGTAACATTGAACTTTTGGTTTTGGTTTCGTTGCTACTATATATGAAACACACAACAAAAAGTGAAATGTTAGCTGCGTGCCAGTCCATATAAATTAATAGATAGAGCACAAGATGACAGAACTCCAAGGAATTTTCCAGCCAAAACAACAAAAGAATAATCAAAATTAAGGTTTAATTATTACAATGTTTTGGTTCTGTACTAGAACCTTCATTAAAAATAAGGTTTCCTTAATATTCAGATTAGTGATGTGTGGGTCAGTAAAAACTCAACCTGCACCCTAACCCACAAAATTGTAGAAACGGTAACCGACCTGTTCCTGAGACTTCTTGCTCTGTATTCTGCTTCTTCTGTTTCCAAAACAAGGAATCTTTGGTAGCAGTGGAGAAGTTTAATACCCTAGTCTGACCCGCACCCAATCCTAACCTGCAACGGTTGGCTAAATTTCAACCTGAACCCACCCAACTGATGGTCAAACCACAGTTCTCTGTGGGTTTTGGGTCAACAACCACTAATTCAGACTGCTGAGTCTCTAGTCTATAATGGATTCAGAAGACTAAACTTGAATTTGTTTGGTTGCATACACTGTAAAGTATTTAAAAAAAATGCCTGTTTTGTGGCAGTACAGAAAACCAAGGCATATAACTGCTTAGAATGAGTTGAAATGAGTGTTGTTAGCACTTCTACCATTTGAGTGAACTCATGAATACTAGAACTTGACCACTAGACTAATGAATGCATAGGTGATTCCTTAATACATAATAAATAAACATTGCTTCAACCATTCAATAGAAAAAAGTCTATTGAACATTGTATCACTTCCTGTCATTCATAAGCAGCTAAACTCTAATGTTCCTGTGAGCTATAACAATTGGTGGGATATTCCATATTTGTCACATTCTGACATTTGTAAAGAAGTAAAAATTTTCATGATGTTCCCACCTACAGGAAACTCCTGTGTGCTTCAGCCTGAGGTTGTAAATGCAAGTGACCTTTAAGGTTGCCAAGATTCCATAACTACATATACAATGAGTACACTATCTTCCCACAGACTTTTCCCGTTTCATAAAAATCCAAGCAATTGTACTCAAGGTCTGGAAACAAATAAAGAGCAACAGGTTTTCCTGGGATGGTCAAAACTATTAAAAAAACACTGATAGCACTTGGATAGTAAAATGTAAAAGCAAAAATATTGAATTTGTGTTTGAACCATTTTTTCAAATTCCCTCCCTCTCCTTTTTAGAGGATTTCAAAATTCTCCGAAAATTTTAATGAAAATTTCAACATCCTTTTATCCATTACACAAGGCAAATGACATTATTTTTAAGGCGTTTTAGAATCTATTAGAATGACCCCACCTGATTTCAGCTGCAGTTTTTCTGACATTTGAATCCCAAATTTTCATGGAAACATTCAAATTCTTTATTAAAGAAGTTGTTCATCTTTAATTTAACTTGACGTGGACAGTGATATACTGAGACCATGTACAATTGGTCTTAATTTTCTATTTTTTATGGTTTTTCAGTTATTTTGCTTTTTGTTCAGCAGCTGGTAAGATCCTGGCAACCAACTAACTGGTTGCCAGGATCTTATTTTCCAGTGGTCTGAATAAGTGACTGGAATATGTATTGTAGAGGGACTGAATACGTAGATAAGTATAGGCAAAGGACCTGCTATCCAAAATTCTCGGGACCTAGGAGTTCTCGGATAACGGATCTTTCAGTTATTTGGATCATCATAACTAAATTCTACTACAATATCATATAAACATTAAATAAACCCAATAGGCTGGTTTTGCTGACAACAAGAATTAATATCAGTTGGGATTAAGTACTGTTTTATTATTACAAAGAAAAAAGGAAATAATTTTAAATATTTTGGATAAAATTAAGTCTATAATTGAGTAATTGAGCCTGTAATTCTGAGCGTTCTGGATAATGGGTTTTGGGATAATGGATCCCATACCTGTAATAAAGATTAGCCTCACAGAGCAATAGATTTTGCCTGCTGGGGTCAGCGACCTCCCCATTTGAAGACTGGAAAGAGGTATAAAAACTATAAAAAAATCTATAAAGAATAAATGAAGACTAATTGCCCATTCTATAACATACTAAAAGTTAACTTAAAGGTGAACCACCTCTTAAATTGTAAATCTGTACTTATATGTTGTAGGATATGTTCCTGCTTGGAATAGATTAAATAAATTTAATAAATCCAATAGCATGGATGCATTAAACAACCAGCCAATAAATAAAGAGAACATTTAACTTCCAATAAACTTAAAATGTAATATATAGACAACAGCATTAAAGTGGACCCGTCACCCCAAAAATATATTCAAAATCATATTTCATCACAATAGTCAAGCAAAATTAACATTAATTACACTATATAAATAATTTTAATCTTGTTTCCTTCAGTCTGGGAATTCATAATTATAGCAAGCAGGCAGGAGCCATTTTGTGGACACTGTTATTAAGACAAGCCTTGAATCATCTCAGAATCTTGTTTGTGCACCAGAATGGGGGACCCAATGTCTATCCCTATGTCCTGGCTACACAATTAAATGGTTAAGAGAACGGGAGGAATGTGGGAAGAGCAGTGGCATCTAGGAAGTGCTGAATGGAAAGTGAAAGTAATTGTCTGCCCCACATCTGTGCCTAAGGCATAGAGGAGTGGCAGACAATATTTGATTGACAGCAGAGATTTTTAAATTAGACTAAAACTGCTATGAATTCTTTAATAAAAATTTGAAATTGGATTTCTTGTTTAATTTGAAAAGGACTTTTATTATACAGAATTTTGTGTGTGGGTGACGGGTCCACTTTAAAATACTTTTTATTTAGTTTATTTAGTTTTATCTGTTACTCTCCAGATTGAAGTGTAGGGCCCTACATGGTTGAGTTGACCACTGACCCTATAAATTAAAATCAAAATGCTGGTTGAATATAAAGAGCCTTCAAAAGAGAGAAATAATAACTGAGGTCTCTGACCCTAGCAACTTGAATGCCTTTTAAGTTTTATTTCGGGAGAGGCAAACAGAAAAACATATATACGTAATTAAACGCATACACAAATGATAATCAGGTGAAAGCTTCTTAAATTATTCCTGCCAAAGGTAAGTTAATTTAACCCTGTTTCTGCCACCAACATTAATTCTATGTTTCTTCCAGTACAGTTACAGAGTGCCGGCTGTTTTAGATTCTACATTTTTGTTGTATAGTATTTCTATTTCTATCTTGCCAGTGTGCAGGTAAAGGTTACATATACAGGTGCAGGGTTATGCTCTGGGGCATATATTGGATTGTAAGAAGATCTTTTATTAACTACTTATTTATTACATGTGGCTTGGCGCCGAGGTAACACAAGGTTAAATTTAACAGAAATGTTTTTATAAAGCCGCTCACAAAGATTGGGTGTAACATTTTTTTTTATGAAAGCTCCAGTAAACAGGAGACCTTTAAACTGTGTTGAATATCTTTTCATTATAACTCCGATCACAAACTTTGTTGTTTTGTATTTTATTGCATATAGGGACATTTAGGGGAAATTGCATCTTTTCCTAATCCTGAACACTTGGAAACCTTATTAATGGCTCTGTCATTGTGATAATAACCCAACTGCAAATCCATTACTCAGACCCTCTGGCTTCTGAGATATTTAGCTGTGCCCATAAGGCTTACACTTCTGCTGGCACCTACGTGCCTTAACATGCACACACATTCACTTAAGCCTGAGCATTCTGTTCCGTATACAGTTTCTGTGGGAGTTACCCGGACCTGTTGTCAGGGGACATTAGTCATTCCCATATTGGGCATATACTGTACTTGGCTTCCCTAAATTCCCACTACGTCTACCAAAAGGAAACTCCTATCTTATAGGTATGTTTTTACACCATCCCTCAATCCCTACCATTTTTGTAGAGACACCTTCTTAGACATTTCTGCAAGGACATATGTATTGGTCTTAATTGTGTGTAACAGCTAATGGCTTCTAAGGTAAAAAAATATGAGTATAATAAAACGAGTGAGACCTGTTAATCAGCATGTTGATGAATAAACTGCTGCGTTGAATAGAGTGATGTTGTTTTTCCATGTTTAGACACAGTCCTGTTCTTTACACCCAGGCTTCAGATTGGTGTCATTTCAACCACTGATTTGGTAAAGTAAACACTCACTGTATGTTTCTCCTGTCAAATGTATTTTTCCCAAATCTCTTTGTACAGATAGGGGATCTGTTATCTGGAAACCCATTATCCAGAATGCTCTGAATTACAGGAAGACAATTACCCATAGACTTCATTTTAATAAAATAATTCATATTGTTAAAAAAGTATTTCTCTGTAACAATTAAAACAGTGCCTCATAATTGATCCCAGTTAAGATATAATGAATCCTTATTGGTGGAGAAACCATCATTTTGGGTTTAACAAATGTTCAAATAATTTTTCAAGGTATGGAGATTCAAATTATGCAAAGATACCTTAGCCCCAGGTCCCAAGCATTCTGGATAACAGGTCCTATACCTGTACCTCTAAGATAAGAAAAATATTGGAAATAGTAAAACAAATGAAGATTAATATCAAATGTGCATTGTCACTTCTGTAGGTAATTATTCACACTACAAGATATGCTTGAGGTATGGAAACGTCTCTCTCTCTCTGTATACTTTGCTTTCTTTATCTGCAAATATCAAGGAGCCATCACTGATCAGATCGTAACCAAAATTGCTCTTTTATGATGAAGGTCCACAAGAGAAGTGTTGATATCATTGATGATATAAATAACTATGGCTGGGAGAGACCTATCCCTTAGGAATGCTCCAACAAAGTGTGGAAGGAAATGCCATTCCAAAGGCTGGGGTTAAGGTTAATCCCTTACTAATAAAGACTAGTTAATCTGATCTAATTTCTCAGAAAATGGAAGAAGTTCAGAGGTTCCGTATTTGGTAGGATCCAACAAGGCCCTACATTTGAATATAATCCCTGGTTTTAGTGTCAAACATGCTTAAGAGTAGTGATCTGTAGGGTCTCAGAACCAGAGAAATACTAGCAGTGGCTTCCAACACATCCACCAGATGACATGTCGGTAAGAAAGAGTTAGGGATAGTTCTGGGAAACACTGTATGGAGAGTATATATAAAGTTGAAATTTTTACTTTGCATATTACACTGCTTTAGTAAATTAACTTGTGTACATCTACTATTACTATACAGATGCAGTCACTTGGATTTGTAAGTTTAATGCGTCGTGACTTAACTCATCTAACCCATTTATCCCACTTAGCACAGAATATTGTGTCACAGCATCCCATCCAATTAAAGAGTTCACCATTGAAAACAATGGAGCTTTGGTATGCTAATGAAAAGATTAAATGCATTAAATGAGTTAAAATGACTTTAGATAACACAGTTTCTTCAATTAGCCCTGAGTCTCACGACGCATTTATCTTACAAATCCAAGTGACTGCATCTGTAGGTAAGGTAGTCTTTTTACATCAATTTTTATTCTCTTATGTACTATTAATCAAAACTTTTTAGCAGTCGATATATTTTCCTTGTGTTGCTTCACTGCTCCCCCCAAACCCCTGTGAATGAACAAAAGGAGGAATAAATGAGAAACATGCAACTATTACATCATGCGAGAGAGAAAGAGAGAGAGAGGTAGCAAAAGTGTTCGGTTTAGTTACTTGGCACAATAGCTGCATAGTTCATGCATATTATCCCTCCTACATCATTGCCTGCAAAGTCAGCACATTGATTTAGAAATGTCATAGGCCCTTTCACTGAAGTTTAACAGACAACCAGACATATTCAATCCATAGGACTGCACTGACATTAGAAGCATTGCACTTGAACTTCTTCTCCTTCCTTGCATTAGTTTTAATAGAAGCAATCTGAACTTTGAGTTGTGAACTTCCTTTAAAGGAGAATGAAGTTTTTGTTTCATACATGAAATCAATCCAGTGAACCATATAATGTGCAGACTGCATGTTTTAACAGGCTGTTCACGTGCATATTTAATAATGAACAGTGATATAAAACACTGAAAAGAATAACAATCCGACAAGACCAAGGTAGTGTCGAGTGCTTCAATATGATTAACCGGTTTATAAAAATAAAATAGGTGGTTGTGTCGATCCCAGAAAAGCTGCTAATAAATGGCTGATGGCATTGAGTTAGACCAAGTTCTCTGGGTCATGTAGGGGCCCATAGATTCCCTCATCTGTTTTCAGCTATTTGAGAAAGTATCATTTCTTTTAAGAATGACAAATAGTTATAAATTAAATAGCACATAAAAGTGATGATTAAAATCAGGCCAAAGCTTTAAACCTTCTTGTAGAGTTGATGTAAATTAGTAGAAGGTACAGCAGTCATAAGACATTGAAGAAAATAGCCATGTAGTGTCAGTTTATACATTTCCCCTTCCTCCATCCACCTCTCTTTTTCCACTCATAGGCATTCATGAACACTGAGCAACTGTGCTGGCCTGAAATGTAGTCACCATGTGACTGATTATAAAATTAGTACTCAAGAAAGTGCTTAGTTATGGTGAATATTAGTGAATAGTTATGGTTAGGTATAGTTAGATATGGGACCTGTTATCCAGAATATTCGGAACCTGTGGGTTTTGGATAACAGATATTTTCATAATTTGGATCTTCATACATTAAGTCTACTAGAAAATCATGTAAACATTAAATAAACCCAATAGGCTGGTCTTGCTTCCAAATGGGATTAATTATATCTTAGTTTGGATCAAGTACAAGCTACTGTTTTATTATTACAGAGAAAAGGGGAATCATTTTTAAAAATTTAGATAACATGGATAAAATGTCTATGGGAGACAGTCTTTCCGTAATTTGGAGTTTTCTGGATAATGAACTCCATACCTTTACTGGTGACGTTATAGGGATGTTTTACATTTACGAGGCATATTTAAACTGTGTCTGGATTAAAAGCCTTGTTTTTTTTCCAATCATCATATGCTCATCAGTATTAAATGCGGCTTGTTAGGGCTAACAGCATGGAAACCTCCTGTGTTTTAAAGCAGACATATAGAATAGTAAATAATAAATAATATCTTTACATAGTTCCTGTCTCCTCTGTTTCTGTGTTGAAATCAGCACTGGATGTGCCTTTCACACCGTTCCATTTAAAGGTCTTCACTTTTGACTGTTAAGCGATGCTAGTGAAATGCTCCCCGTGTCTTTCTATTACAAATACAGCAGAAACTGTGACTAGTGATGGGCGAATTTATTCGCTAGGGGCGAATTCCTGCCATTCGCGTAACGCCAGCGAAAATTCGCTTAAAAAAACGTGCCGCGACTCGTTTAGCGAATTTTTCCGCCAAATCGCGAATTTCGCTGGAAATTCTGCAATTTTTCGGCAAATCGAAACTGGGTAGATTCGCCCATCACTAATTGTGACTCCCCCTGCGGCAAACTTTGAAACCAGTCCCCATCATAATATAAATATATATAAATATATATAATTCCCCTGCAGCCAGCAATAACACATTTCAGAAGGGGGTATCCTGCCACCTTCTCTCATTCTGTGTACAACCCTCTCCCCACACCATGTGCATGACTGTGTAACCCCCATTTAAGCTAGACTTTGTCCGTCTAGGAAACAGGCAGAGCACTGGTTACTTTTGGGTGAAAAAATGTTTTTTTGTCAATATACCGCATTTAGGCTGTGTTACTAAATAAAATAATTGGATGACAAAAGGTTCTTGTTCCTGAACACAACAAACTTTATTTAATTAAGTGAGAACCAGGATTGGATACTCTAAATCCTTTGAGGTTTTTACATACATTTCAGGTAAAAACACAGGAATTCAGAGCCAGCACCTTGTGACATCCCTGTGGAGATGCACCCTCAGGATCTTTGGACAGTGACCTGGATACCCACATGTTTGATCAGGGAATACACATAACACCTCAATACCTATCAGGCCATTCTTGTTTAAGGGGAGAGTTACCCCCTTGCTATCAATCCTAGTCAGAGCACAGGCTGCTCTTGATAACTAGTTTTATCTGACTTACTTTCCTAGAAAGTGCTGTTACAGAGAACTACGCTGTCCTGACTACACCTCATTCATGGGGTCCCTGTATCCCTGACTTCACCAAGGAACTCATCACCCTTGCAGCCATTCCATTACAGGGGCTTAAGTCCTAGGCACCCTGTAATATCCACTCCTTCCTGAAGTGGGAGGTAAAAGAGAAAGTGCCACCCTCTGCCCAACACTATACTGAATGTTAAAATAGAAATTGAACAGCACCACTTGTTCTTGTGAAAAATAAAAGTGCCTTTATTGCAGACTTATGGGCATCACAGCGACGTTTCAGGCCCAAAAATGGCCCTTTATCAAGAGGGGTGACCCTTGTACTCACAATTCTTCTGGGGGGATTGCACAGCCTCCTTACTTTCCTCAGTCAGACAGACCCTCTGTCACTTGATCTCATCTCTCTTTGCACCTTGCAAAGGCAAATGGCACCCCCACCCCCTCTGGAAGTTCCTCACAAAGGCAGGTGTCCTTCCTGCTCTGTGTCCTGTTTGACACATACTCATAAGAACTAAATACCTTTCCACAGGACAGCCTTCCTGTGGAAGGTGAGCTCTAATCCATGAGCTGGACTTCTGGATCGGAGTATCTGGCTTGCCTGCCTTGCAGCTTCCAGGACCTGGCAACCAAGGCCTTTAAACAGAGAACCTATTCTCTGTTTATGAACACCTTCCCTGGTGCCTACCTCTCCCACTAAGGAGAACACATTTTCCCATATTGTTTTGGTCACTCTACCACACTATATATAATATACAATAATGTAATATACAGATAAATGAAATGCAAGCAATGACGCATACAAATCATAATTTAACATTTGTGCCTATAAACTGGCCATGGTAAGTGAAATAACATAAAGAACTAAAGATATATTCCTACAGCTCAGGATTCTTGTGCACAACTGCCAGCTCAGCTGATTGGCATGTGACATGTCCCCAAAGGAACACTTAAGACGCGCGACTCGTTTTGACGCGGCGAATTTTTGGCGGCGAATTTTTCGGGTCGTTTCGCAAATTTATTCGCCAGCTGCGAATCGCGGGAATTCGCCGCGAATTCGCCCCTGGCGAATAAATTCGCCCATCACTAGTCCTCAGGATGATGAACCCTGCAAACTAAGAACGGAGGTTCCAATTAAAGATCTGAGTTTTGGAATGGAGGTCTCCTATAGACTCCATTTTATCCAAAATATCCAATTTTTTTAAAAATGATTCCCTTTATCTCTGTAATAATAAAACAGTAGCTTGTACTTAATTCCAGCTAAGATATAATTAATCCTTATTGAAAGCAAAACCAACCTATTGGGTTTATTTAATGTTTACATGATGTTCTAGTAGACTTAAGGCATGAAGATACAAATAACTGAAAGATCTGTTATCCAGAAAACCCAGGTCCCAAGCAATCTGAATAACAGGCCCCATACCTCTACTAATAATTTTGTCCCAGTGGTCCTCTTCAGTGGCCGGGAAAAAGGACTAGGTAGGTAGTTGATGAGCATAAAGCAGCACCCTATGATGAATTTGTCCTGGATTGGATAGCTGCATGCTCAGATGTCCCCTTTGAGCAAAGAGTCTCAGGAGGAAGTTTTCACTTTCCTCCATATGTAATTAAAGGCACAAAGTTTGCCCAGGAGCATACATACAAATGTTCTACACCCAAGTGGCACTCCATTACATGTCAATATTATTATGTATTATTAAGATCACATATACAGTTGATTCTTCTCTATAATATCATATTAATATAGGAAAGAGACCGATTTAGGGGTCTCACTGTCATCTATCTTTTTAAAGGGAAACTAAATGCCCTTCAAATTAAAGTGAAATTAAATTTAAAGACAAATAAACCATGGTGCTGCACTTGAAACCCAGCGTGTGGCACCTATAGACAAGTGAGATTAGGGACACAAATTGTAAAGTAGGCAGAACGCATTTTCACATTTTCTCATTTTGCACGGCACTGTAAATTTAAAAACAATGGTAGCATGAAGCCAATATTCCATCTATGGTATATGCTACCATTTATGGTATTTGCCTTGGTGCACTTCGTTCCATTAAAGGGGAACAAGTAGCTAGCAGCAATCGTTTATCAAGCATTAAAATAAATATTTATGTTGATTATAACACAATAATTAAGGAATGTAAATAATTTATTTCTCATACTTTGAGTAACAACAGCTAATACAATTCTCCCAATGAGACAAAAAGGCCCTGCACAAATGGCTATTAAAGTGTTGTTATATTACAGTGTGTCTACATGGTTTTACCATTTGAAATAGAGAAAATACCAGTACAGAAAATCCTGGGCCCCCCAGCAAATAGTTATTTTGGCACCCAGATAAACTAGTTCTGAAAGAAGTACTGAAACTACACATCTATCAGGACCCTACAGGGCCCTTTATACTCATTGCTCCCCTAGCGACTACTCCTCAACATGGAAACCAAAGGCATTATCTTTTTAACAATATACTGGTCTTGCTAAAATTCAGAAGATAAAAGGCCTCACACTCTTATGGGGTCAGTCACCAAGAGACACGACCATATGTGGATTATTCCTCCCACCAGCTGTTACTAGGTGGCAAGCATCCCAGGAAATTTGACTTGCTGTGTTACATGTGACTAACCACAACTTTCCTCTTTCTTTCTCACACACTGATCTTTTAATGCATCTGATTTGAACTTATATCTGTTTTCATTTAATTGCTAATGTTCCCCATTTGAAGTCTGTTCATGTCCTTTAAGCACAATACTCCCTTTTTATGAATGGGAGATCATTATAGGGAGCTGTGCAGGATGCAGGTCACCATGAGGCAGGTGGAAAGGATAGGATTGGCTTGTACCCAACTATGCTGTGTTAGATTTTTGTGTGAGATGCAGAGAGCAGCCTCTGACGTTATCGCTCGGTGCATGAACACTACTCGTGTACTCTTGCACTTCTGCCCAGGGTCTTCGTAAATGACACATAGGGGCAGATTTACTAAGGGCTGTATAATCGAGGGTTTTTAGCCCTTTAATTCGACTGGCGAATAATAGGCGCATAAATATTCGCCAAAATCGAATAAAATATTCGGCAGTTTTGAGTGCTCTTTGAATATTTGCCAAAATCGTACGATCGAACAATTTAAACGCAAAATTCGTACGAATCGAATATTCGAAGTGTTCGATTGTACGAATAATATTCAATAAGAAAACTTGAAAAAGCAATTCGGTAGGTTCAATCTGGTGAAGTAGGCAGTCAAATAAAATTTTAAAGGGCAAGTTCTTTGACTGGGGAATAGTCGAGTGATCGAATAAATATTTATTCGATCCATTCGATGCGACCAAATATTCCATATTCAATAGTCGAAAATACTTAATTTGCATATTCGAATAGTCGCACAATCAAATAGAGAATATTCGAGCGAATATTCAAATCCTTCACACGAATTTAGTAAATCTTCCCCATAGAAATTTCCCTGGCACAGAAGTCAATTGCAACAGGATAAACCTTTGCAGGCATTTGTGCAAGGATTCATAATTTAAGAACTAGAAAAAAAAAAGAAAAAAATGAAGGTCCATTGAAAAGTTGCTTAGAATTAGCGATTCTGTAAGTTAACTTAAAGGCGAACCATCCTTTTAAGCCTGCTAAAAAGAAACTGAATAAACCAAAAAGAATACTTCCACTACCAGTATGGATCCATGCAGCTTAGGTACCACCATGGATATTATTACAGAGAAAAATAAAATTTAAAAATTATTTGTATTCTCTATGGAAAGTGGCCTTCCCATAATTTCTAGATAACAAGTTTCTGGATAAAGGATCCCATACCATGCTCCCAAGCTGTGTTGGGGCCCCTGATAAAGATTTATTATGGGGATGCTCAGGATTGATGTGCAACAGCTGGAATGGCTTGCTTTGGGCATCAATTCTATCAAAACATTCAATTTTGTACAGAGATGGCTATCACTGCTGGTAGCAATACTACAAGAGAGTCTGAAGGACACAATAAAGGACCTCCCTGGTGTATTAAACAGATTTCCACACTAATATACAAGTTTCAGTACCCCCTTTATTTGTATGTGTAGTAAAACATCCATCATATGCTAAAGCCCAGCTTGTAATTCTCCAGTTTCCTGCATTACAGTGGCTCCTGCTTCTTTCATAATGTAGGCACCCCCCAGCTATATTTTACAGTTGCTAAAAAAGAAAAGCTGTGTCACACTGTGCAGACAATAAAGATATCTGATTACCCAGCTTACGTTGCAAAGAACAGGGGGGAATAAAGAGACAGAACTCCACATACCATGGCTAAACAAAGAATCCCCTTTCTGGTCTTTTCATTTAATCTACTAATTTATTTTTTCAGCTAACACATAAATTGAAACACAGCTGTAACCAATGACTTGCAGATCCATTTCCCTGCCAGCTGGATCCTGTTCTGCTGAAACAGCAAGATTTTTTACATTGTTCAATTGTGTACATCTGGAGGAATTGCTAAAGTTCAAAGGTGACCACAAAAGCTCTTTAAATAAACCCAACCAACTGTGAAGATGCCACATTAAGGTGCTTAATTAATATTTGACTCAACTGAGTGCCTATTTGGAGCGGCTATACTCAATATTTATATTTTTCTCTTATTAAATGTTTTGAAATATTCCACGTAGATAAGTTGTATTCTATTTACCACGGGGCAAATTCACTAAAGAGTGCAATTTTGCCAGCAACGGTTTTGCAGCCAATGCAACACTTCACCAGGCGAAATTTCGCTCAGACAACGGTAATTCACTAATGTGCGAAGTTGTGTCCAGAGCGCCAAATGCTGACGAATTATCTCTAGCGTTACTTCGACAGATTGAGCAAATCAAAACGAAGTGCAGCGTATTATTTACCCCTTGGTGCAGATTCAGGCATCAGACATCTTAGGAATCAGCTATTTTTGTGAGTTTGGTGCATGGGCAGTTGAGTGTATCTCCTCAACCAAAATGCTTTTCTAGTGGATCCACTTCCCTGGCTCTACACATGCTCAGTAGAAAACCCTGCATTGCACTGATGAGCCTCAATATGGAAAAAAACAACCTTTCTATGGACTACAACATCAAAGACAGCTCAATTGAAGATGACTAATATCCCTCTACTTTCCCTACCATACTCAGATTGTTTGTTTGTCTCAAAACAAAACTTTGGAGCAGTGAATTCCTCTTCCCTACAGTTCTTCCTCTTTCCTTTGTAAGGGTCAGTCCACACGAGGAGATTCACTGGGGTGACTAATCTCCCAGAATGTCCTTGTGTGGACTGACCCTAAAAGCTATGCTATATCTAATAGCCTTTGTAGCCTTACAGAGCATTTGTTTTGAAAGAGTTAGAAGAAGAAGGCAAATACATTGAAAACTACAAAAAAAGAAAAAAATGAAGCCCAATTGAAAAGCTTAGAATTCACCATATATACCATTCTATAACATATACAGTAAAACTTTAACCTGAAGGTGAACCACCCCATTAAGTTATAGGCTACGTATACCAAGATTGTTCAGCTGGTTATGCCCTGGGTGATATCAGACAATGTGCACTGGGACACTTGACATCCATTGTTAGAGTTCAGAAGTGCTAAGAAGGTTGCAGCCAGATAGACTGAGATAGTGGCAGATTAGCTAATAATTAAGATTGAAACAGTTTCTTGCAGAGCAGGAGATGCAGAAGGACCTCAGGTGCCTGGAATGAACTGTATGTTGAACAGAGCATTGATGACTGTAAAGCTGGCCATAGATCGGTCTCCAAACCTGCCACTAACTTTTCGGATCAAATAAAGTAGTAAAAAAAAAAAACAGATCAGCCCCACACAAATTGTACGAAAGTTTCTGTCCGACAAAGCTGGTGACAGTCTCCCACTGAAAATCGTCTGATTGGCAATACACGCAGAGATACAGTATGATCGGCAGAAATCTTCTAACCTGTCCGAAAATCAGCTTTAGAGTGACAAGTATAGCAGGATCTCTAAATTCAGTACAGAGTAATCATATTAAGGGCAAAGTTGTTTTGTATTGCCATCAGAGATAACTGTGAACTCTCTTCAGATGCCTTGTATTACTTAAATGGATACTTTTATAGGTGCACTTGCCATTTTTTAAATCCGTCAGTTAATAGTGCTCATTCAACAACCTGCTCTGAAATCCATTTTTTGAAACAACATTTTTATTGAAGATTCTGCAGTTTTACATTATACTAGTAATTCACTTGTAGCAGGAAACCAATGTTGTCGTAACTGACAGTTTGTACAGAACATACAGATTTATTCTAGACAGTCTTTACTTTTATTTCAGTAAAGTTTAAATTGGAATACAAACTTGAATAACATTCTGTCTAACAACATGGATATTATGTATAGGAACATACCCCTACAGCTCTGCTCTGTGCTCAGTACAATTGCTGCAACGTTTCAGCTAAAAACATGGACTATCTATATATGAATCATTCTGCTTCACATGTGCATTGCTCTCAAAAACTTTTTCCCTTTGCCTCTCCTGCTATGAGATCCTGAGCATGCACATTATTAATCTGTGTTTGAGAGGAAATGACGATGTGTTGCCTAAAGATACAGAAGGAGAGGAGCTTTGACTGGCTATATCTCCAATGAGCTGGTGAATATTTAAAAAGAATAATAGGGTTCAGTTTGGAGAGCATTAACTGACATATGGGTGATGTTTCATATGGCTGTCTTTCCTTCTCCTCTAAATGCCTTTACATTGAGTGCTTAATATGCATTGATTTCAGTAATTATCAAATTGTAAATTCTAGAGCAAAATCTATTAGTGTTTTCGAATTGCAATCATATATGTGACACTGCTCTTAAAACCCTTGGAAAGGACCTCTAGCACATGTATATTTTGTTATGTTGAACTTCATTTATTTGTATCTCACTTACTTATGCTTAATCTTTCTAAATGTATACTCACAATTCCCTGTTTAATGGACAAATGATTTGTTGATTAAAGGGGGTGTTCACCTTTAACTAAAATTTTAATATGAGGTGGAGAGTGATATGCTAAAAGAATTTGCAATGTGTTTTAACTTTTTGTGGTTATTTAGCTTTTCTTCAGCAATTCTCCAATTTGCAATTCCAACAATCAAGTTGCTAGGATCAGAATTTCCCTAGCAACCCCTCCTGGATTTGAATAAGAGACTGGAATATGAATAGGAGAGGCCCTGAATAGAAAGATGAGCAATAAAAAGTAGCAATAACAATAAATATGCAGCTTTTGTTAGTTGTTTTTTCCCATATTTTTCCCTATTTGAAAAATGAAAACAGACTGAAGTAGAAGGCAAATAATTAAAAAAATATAACAAAGAAAAATTGAAGGTCAGTCGAAAAGTTGCTTAGAATTAGCCATTCTATAACATACAAAATCTAAATGGCTACATCCTTTATGAGGAAGTGGTTTGTACCATGAAATGCGTCAAGCATGTATTTGTTTGTGCACTCTATCATTTTAAATAATATTCATTAAAATGCTGATTTTAGTCCCATGGGTGCTCCATGTTTAATTCATCCTTTTTAGGAGAGAACAAAGGATTAAAAAGTTTGAAGGAGTTTGTCTTAACCTGAATTAAAGCCATGCTCTACATAAATAACCATGGCTGGCAATCCCTCTGGGTTGAGAATTGGACTGGAAAAAAAGGTTACAAAGAAAATTATAATTGGTGTACAAACCACCTCAAATAAGTGAGGAGATTGAGGCCCAACTAACCAAGAATCTACAAGGAATTACTCTCTTTTGGAACTAATCTCTAGCATTTGTGTGGGTGAACATTTAAGGAATAGTGATCATAACATGGTCTCCTTTGAGATTATTTTGCAGAAACAAATCAATAAGGGGGAAACTAAAACACAACTTTAGATGTGCAAAATTTGCCAGTAGAAGGACATCTCTGCAACATATTAACTGACAAAGGCTTTTCACCGAATAAAATTGGGATGTCTTTAAAATGCCCCTCAACAAATATTCATGTCAGTACAGTAAGCAAAGAACTTTGCCACAAAGCAAAACCTTTGTGGTTTGACACAATTGTTGGTATCAAGGATGATGAAAAGACATACTTTTAAGGCTTTTTGAATAGCTGGGACAGCTGAAACATTTGTCATTTATAAGGAGGCAAATCATGCAAAAAAAGCACAAATTGCTAAAATTGATATGGAAAAGTGAACTGCAGCAAGGAGTAAAAGGAAGAATAAACCTAAAATTATTTTTTAAATATGTAAATAGTAAAGAAATGAAGCAGAAAGGATGGAGCCATTTTGTCAGAGGGGGGTCAGTTGATTGATGAGAGAACAGAGATAAAGCAGATATTTTGAATGGTTATTTTTCATCTGTCTAGACAACTGAGCAAGGTTTCCTTCTAAATAGTCCCAATTCTATTCATTCAAACAGACCTGTCAGCCACACATAAAAAGTATAATAAAAGACATTTATAAATTAAACATGGAACCTAAATTATTTTCTTCATTAAAGCATCCCTACTTGTTATAAACGTGTTTAAATATCTGACCTGTCAATCAAATATTACATGCCCCGCCTCTATGCCAGTGGCATAGAGGTGGGGAAGTCATTTACTTTCACTTTCCATTCAGCAATTTCTAGATGTCACTGCTCTCCCCAAATTCCCTCTTTCTCCTCACTCTCTATAATTGCCTAGGGATCTGCACATGGGCATTAAGTCCCCCATTTTGGTGCATACACAAAATTTGGGGGTGATACAAAATGTGTCTTATTAACAGTGCCAGCAAAATGGCTGCTGCGCGTTTTCTGTGATTTTGTAATTTCAAGACCGAAGGAAACAAAATTTAAATAATAAATATAGTGTAAGTAAAGTTTATATTGCTCAACCAACTTGATGGAAAGGAAATGGGAATTATTTTTTAGGGTGACAGGTCCCCTTTCAACAAATGATGCATGGTTCAAGCAGAGGGAGATTAAAAATAGACTAGACCATGTAAAGATAAACAAAGTTCCAAGACCACGTGGTTTTCATCCCAGGGTACTAAAAGAGCTTAGCTCTGTGATTGCCAAACCTCTTTACTTAATCTTTCAGGATTCATCTGGCATGGTGCGAGAGACTGGCGACCTACTAATGTGGTGCGACTATTCAAAAAGGCATCCTGTTCTCAGCCTCTAAATTATAAAATAATAATCTGGTTAGGCTGCCGTCAGTGGTAGGAAAGCTTTTTAAAGGGGTATTAAGGGATAAGATTCTTAACTTCAATGCAGATCTTAATACAATGAGTTTGTGCCAGCATGGTTTTATGTATAATTGATCTTATCAAACAAATGTAATTGCCTTTCATGAGCAGGTGATCAGGAAGCTTGAATCCTCAATGGCAGTGGATGTAATCTACTTGGGCTTTGCTAAAGCATTTGATACAGTACCACACAGAAGCGTAACAGTTAAATTAAGGTTTATTGTCCCAGAGCATAGTATTTGTAATTGGAGAACTGACTGAATAAAAAAGTCCTTTGCTTTTTTATTAATGACCTGGAGGTGGGCATTGAAAGTACCATTTCTATTTTTGCAGATAATACTAAATTGTGCAGAACTTTAAGTTCCATGGAGGATGCTGCCACCAGGCCCTTATTTGGGGAAAGGCCACAAAGGTCCAGGCCTAGGGTGGCAGAATTGTAGAGTGGCAGCATGCCACTCAACCACACCTGCATTGGGTTCAGAAGCACTGGGGATTAACAGGAGAAACAATAGTTTCGAAAATGTCCTGTGCACCAATCCCCAGTTCTCCAGACCAGATGCTGAAAATTTTTGCATGGGGCGGTGAACAGCAGCGGGCCTAGGGGCACCTGCTGTGTAAATCCAACACTGCCTGCCACTTTCCAGAGTGACTATATTATAAAACTGGGCAGCAAACTGGAGAATGAGGTTCAATGTTGATAAGTGCAAGGTTATGCATTTTGGCGGAAATAATATAAATGCAATTTGTACACTTAGGGGTACATTTAGTAAGGGTCGAAGTGAATATTCTAATAAAATTTGAACTTCAAAAATTCGAATTTTTAAGTAATTTTGGGCTACTTTGACTATCGAATAGTTCAAAATTAGATTAGATTAGATTAGAATAAAAAAAAGTGAAAATTTGACAAGTTGAATTTTCGAAGTACTGGCCCTTTAAAATCCTTCGACTTCGACACTTTGCCACCTTAAAGCTGCCGAATTGCCATTTTAGCCTATGGGGGACCTCCTAGAACCTGTCCTGAAAGTCCTAGGAATTCGAGGGATTTTGCGCAAAATCGTTCCGATCGTTTGATACGAACAATTTGAGCGAATGATTAGAACAATTTTTAGTTGAGAGTAAATTGACCAATTTGATCGAAATAGGTCCATTTGCGATCGAAAAAGCCCTTTAAAAAAACCTTCGATGGTCGACCCTAAGTAAATCTGCCCCTTAATAACAGCCAGGGCCAGATTTACATAGCGGCCACCCGTAGGCCCACTACCATTCATCGCCCCCATACTCTGCCCTTTATTTACAAATTTTGATCATCAGGACTGGATCAATGGGGATTGGTGCATGGGAAATTAAAAAAACTATAGTATCTCCTGTGTGTCCCCAGTGTTTCTGAACCAATGTTGGTGTGGCTGGGCAGCATGCCACCCCCTAAAATCCTGTCACCCTAGGCCCGGGCCTAGGTGGCCTTTCCACAAATTGATAACAGTGTGTAAAGGGTTTCCTTAATTGAGAAGGATTGAGAAGGGGTGTTTGTAGATAAGTTGTGTAAGTCCAGGCAGTGTCATTCTGTGGCTACTAAAGAAATAAAGTGCTGTCTTGCATAAAAAAGGACATTAACTCAAGGAATGAAAATATGTTAAAGCTGAAACATCAGGTAAGTAGTTGTTCTTCCATCCCATCTTCTCCTCTGCCTCCTGAATTTTATAAGCTACCGCCTTTCTTCACAGCTACACTGTGAGCTGGAGTTTTTAAAAGTTCTTACTAACAGCACCAAGAACTGGAGTAATCCTGAGTTCCCAGTCGCCCCCCCCCCCCCAAACTACTATGGAGTGTGGCTGGTTTGTCCCATGCAACACAAATATTGGTAGCCTATGGCTAGTATCACCCATAGCTGTTACTAACAGTATCTGTTGTATAATTATTGCTTTTTTTTGGACCACCACTTTACAGCGGTGCATTAATGTTATGTTGACTTAGATTCTTTATATGTTATAAACATAAGGCATCTCATATTTTCTTAGATAAAGAGATGCTCTTTATTCTTCCATCAATTGATATCTATTCAGCTGTATTCCTGTCTCATGTCAACTATAAAATATTTGTTGACAGTGTGTCTCTCTTTCCTGACATTGATTAATGGCTAATGTCTTCTGACACAATGCTTTCCTGTTGATGGTTTTTTGCCTGCCATATTGATGACCCTTTTCTAGTTTGCTTTCTATCCTTTATCAACCAACACTGCAAACTCTTTGATTGCCTCAAGCATTCTTAGTTATGGCAAATCCCTGAACCTTATTTTTCACCACTAATTAGAAGCAGGGGTGCTCAAATACCCACTGGAGATAAGGCTACGCTAAAAAATTCCTATGTTTTATCCCAGCAATGCCTTGCTTTCAGGCAAAATCTTAAAGGAAAACTATACCCCTCCAACAATGTAGGTCTCTATAAAAAGATATTGCATAAAACAACTCGTGTGTAAAACTTTGCTTCATGTAAATAAACCATTTTTATAATAATACCCTTTTTTCATAGTATGTGCCATGGGTAATCATAAATAGAAAATTGCCATTTTAAAAAATAAGGACAGCCTCCTGGGATCGTATAATTCAACGGTGCACACAAACATACATACAAACTATAAAGTTAGGTCACATGAGCCAATTAACAGACAGAGTTGTGTCTTTTGCTTCGACACTTCTTCCTGTTCGAGTTAGAGTTGAAATATTTCTGGTCAGGTGATCTCTGAGGCAGCACACAGACCATCACGAAATGGGGGTTCAAGGAAGAGATGTTTATATTTATTACTTAAATAAATATTCCAGTTTGGCAAGATTCTTTAATATGCCACTTAATATGATATAAACTATCTATTGCTGAAGTATTCATTTTGGGGGTATAGTTTTCCTTTAAAGGGCAAGGAAAGTGTAAAATAGAATAAGGCTAGAAATGCTGTATTTTGTATACTAAACATAAACATGAACTTACTGCACCACAAGCCTAATCAAACAAATGATTTATTCTTTCAAAGTTGGCCACAGGGGGCTGTCATCTTGTAACTTTGTTATACATCTTTGCAAAACCAAGACTATGCACATGCTCAGTGTGATCTGGGCTGCTTATCAAAACAAGGAAACAAACAAAGGTACTGGAGTTCTGCATGACTGGGAAGTAAGGTGGGGGCTCCCCCTGCTGTTCATAAGTATGATTGTTTCCCTGCCAGAAGTTAGGGACCATCTGACAATAAGTATTTAAATAATATTTTCTGTGGAACAGAATGCTAACAATGTTTTATGGATGTAGATCATAAAAGTAAAAGTAGACCTCCCATTATTAAAGTATGGGCACTCCTGAATTAAATCATTTTATACTTTCACCTTTCTAAAGTTTAGTAGAATTAGGTTTTTTACTTCTGCACTTTTAGAGTATTAACTACAGGTTTGGGACCTGTTATATAGAATTCTCGAGACCTTGTTTGGTTTTCTGGATAAGGGGGCTTTCCTTAATTTCACCATACGTCTACTAAAAAACTTAAACATTAAATAAACCCAACAAGCTTATGCTGCATATCAGGACTAATCAAATTGAGTCTATGGGAGATGGCCTTCCTGTAATTTGGAGATTTCTGGATAATGGGTTTCCATATAACAGATCATATACCTGTATATGATAATACCTGTCTTCATGTAAAGGCCTGAAATATGAGCGTATTACAAGAGGTTTATTGGGGTAGACAATGCCAGTTAATGATGACTGATGAAGATGGAAGAATTCCTGGGGCACCTCAATATCCATATCTGACTATAATTGGCCTTCTCCTGCTTAAGAAGAAATAGGCCCTGCTGATTCCACAGCCTAGCAACTGGTAGAAAACATTAGCTTAGATCAAAAAGCTGAAAAGTTTAACTGTATATCAAATGATAATGAATGAGCTGCATAGTCATAAAGGCTTGTTGTTAAAGGAAAACTAAGTAGGTCTCTATAAAAAGATATTGCATAAAACAGTTCATATGTAAAACCCTGCTTCATACAAATAAACCATTTTCATAATAATATCCTTTTTTTATAGAATGTGCTATTGGGTAATCATAAATAGAAAATTGCCATTTTAAAAAATAAGAACTGCCCCCCTGGGATTGTAGGATTCACAGTGCACACAAACAAACCAAACAATCTATACTTGTTAGGTCACATGAGCCAATCAACAGACTGAGTTATGTCATTTGCTTCCACACGGTTAGAGATCACCTGACCAGAATACTGCAACTCTGAGGCAACACAGAGACCATCACAAAATGGTGGTTCAAGGCAAAAGAGCAATATTTACTCAAATGTACTGTACATACCAGTTTGATAAGATTATTTAACATGGCACTTCATTTGATATAAACTAGCTGTTGCTCAAGTAATCAGCTTTAATCATGGGGAATTAAGTATTGAGGTTCACACTGAACTTCATGTGATGTTAATTTACATTTGTAAATGAGCCTTAGAGCTTCTACAAATCAGTTTTAATTTTTACTAAAATACAGCAGAATTTATGAAACATATGAGAGATTAAGTATAGAGAAGGATATATACATATACATACAAGGGTTTATATTCAGATTGCTGGGCAGGGTCCTGTGCAAAAAAAACAAAACAAAAAAAACAGATGCAAGCTGTAGTCTTTTGTGCACATTGTGCTTTGTTCAACTGTCAGCCAGGAGCAAAAGAGTAGTGTTGTGCCCTACTGCTGTATGAACAGATCAGTCATCATTCTATGGAAATGAACAATATCATTATCAGTTATTTATACAGTACCAACAAGTCAGAACTTTAAAGGAATAAAGGTGGGTATACACAAGTAGATTTATTCTGTTTATTCGGACCCTTTAGACTGATTCGGCAGGTTATCTACCCATATACTGTATGGGGTCATCTAATGAGCCCACCCTGACCAATTTGTGGCCAAAAATCGGACAGATGTCAAACAGGTTTGATTTTGCCTTCAGATTGAGTACTGCTCACACAATGTTTTCCAGCTGATGTTATCTGATCATTTGGCCCTAGGACTACTAATTGAATTAAACCTGATATTGCCCACCTTAGGTTGCCAAACTAGTGGCTTTTATACTATGTGGCCTGCTTTAGCCCTTTGATATTTTTATTTGTTTTCCCATTGTATATTATCATTTTGACTTGTCACTGGCATGTTAATTATTATCTTGGCCCAAGCCTACTCCATTTTGTCGCCAGCTCTACTTTCAGCTTTAGTGTTCCTAATTTTTTGCAGTTTATGTAAAAATAATTGTCATCTCTTCTCTTTTTACATCCATTCATCCATACTTTTACAAAAATTTCACATAAAGGAAAGCCCTGGAGCTATAAATGCAGGAGGCTGCATGATAAGGGATCTGAATGATCAGCAGCCAAATTACACTGGTTTATCTTTCAAGGCAGAATAAGATGTAGCTGTTTTTGGGTGAGAAGGAATGACTTAATGCAGGGAAAAGCTGGACTGAGGGCAGAGAAGGAGAAGGAAGTGATGTCAGTGGAAGAAGCAGTTCACTTCCTTATCTTCTGAGCAGGTAGAAACATCCCACCCACCCGCCCTCCTTTCTGCATATTTTGTGAAATGCCAGGATTTTCTCTTCTTTAAATTATCTGTTAATAACCGAATGTGGATGTTTTCCTACATAAACTGTGCTTTTGGTACTGTTATTCAGTATAAACGTGAGTGTCTGCATTGTATTATTCATGTTAAATGAATGTCAAATGCTTGATCCAGGGAATGTTTCTGATCGTCATTGGGGTCAGTGCCAATTATGCCCCTTTATAGGCATAATTGGCACTGACTTCAAGCTGGGTTTTTTTGCCTTCCTTTGGATCAAAACAGTAGATATATGATAAGGTATTTTAAGTTTCATCACAGCAGCAGTAGGACCTTGCCAGAGTACTGCACAGGTAAATTTAGAAGAGGGAGAAAGGAGGTTCTCTCCTGTGACTGATGTTACTACTGCTTGTGGCAGCCTGCTTGGATTGCCTATCATCGACACACTGCAGAATCAGGGCTGCTGAGCTTCTCTCATGGTGGGTGATGCAGCTCCTGCTGGTAGCAAGTTTGGGGGCCATCTTCTCTGAAGGTAGAGGGAGACTAATACTCAATGGTGGATATAATAACAGTGCTGATCTCAAATCTTCCCTGATGAATTGCAAAGCATTAGTAGCAATCTCTTATGGAATTCTTTAATTTGAATATTGCCTTGGGGTGAGGCTGGTAAGGTCCTATTTATTTGATAAAATGTCAATAAATGTTGTGGCCATTTTACCCCATTTCTGTATCCTGTAACTTGAGGTTCAGTGGCATGGCTATAAGCAGAGGGTCAGTTGAGAAGGCCCCTTGTCAAGCAAATCCATTGGTAATGAGATTGCAGTTGATTTGCCTGTGGTGGCTCAGGGAGCTGAAGTTGTACATGAAAGTTTTACCACTGTTCTAAAGAATGTGTTAATTTTCTAAAATACCAATTTGAATAAAGTTTTCCTTGTAAAGAAATCCCCCTTTGTATGAAAACATTGATAGTTACAAGGAAACAAACTGCTTTTCTTTTATAAAACCAAAGTATGTTAAAATGACATGGAAATATAAAGTGTTCAGATTTCTGTTGTACAATGCCTAATGTTATTTCACAGTTGGTAGTCAGAGAATGAACTGTATTAGACAACAGAGACATGACCAAATGTCTGTCTCACACAATCATTGGCTATGTATTGACATCAAGTCCTCCTTATGGACCTTTTTCAATGTACATAATGATATTAAGGCTCCCTCAGGAGTTACGGGCTAATATTGAATAGTAGATCAATAGTAGAGTGTTGAAAGATTTTTACTCCCTCCACAAGATTTAGTACACTAATAGGCAGTGTATGATAACAGTTTTCCAGTCTGCCTCACTAAAGATCTATAAATAAATCAAGGTAAGTCCTACATGCAGGACTTGACATGCCTTGAAAACGTTCATATTTTGGCCAAAATCCGTATATACAAGTATGGGACCTGTTAACCAGAATGCTCCTGACCCAGGGTTTTCTGGATAATGGATCTTTATGCAATCATTCTGCCCCATTATTAATAGGACCCCCATCAGTAGACTGGATTTGAAGGGGAAGATAAGGAGGGAGACAAAATGTATTTCTCAAATTTCAGATCATTCCAGATTAGTGTTACAGTAGTAAACATAGAATGCAATATTTAATTTATAAATACTGTTAAACAAGGCATAGGCTGAATAACATCCACTACTGAGGCAATGCCATTTTGCATCCTTAGTTTAGAGGGCTCATTTATTATTATGGGGCACAAAAAATGTAGGTGCAAATGATGAGCCTTTGCATGTTTTGCTTTTGTATATTACTGCATTTGTAATCTTCAGACTTTATTGTGCACCTTGCATTAAGATTCAAATAAAATTATATAAATTATACATATATATATATATATATTATATGAGATGGGATGCTAAAGTATGGGATAAGAGAAGTACAAACTGTTTGCTGTTTGTTTCACTGAATTATTCAGATGATTATCTGAATGGCTTTCTGTCATTTTGCAAAGTGAACCCATCAAAATTTCACAAGCCCTTCAAGTCCCTGCAAACTCAACACAAAACAACAATATGATTTCAAGTAAAGATGGTTATGATTTTTATATATTGATTGGATATATTTTAACAAGCATCATACCATGTTCTTTTCAGCGCTGACTTAGGGGCAGATTTACTAAATTCATGGGAATAATTCAAAATTCGATCAAATTTACAAAATTAAATTGGTCGAATTTTAGAATATGCAAATTAGGTAAATTCGACCAACGAATTTGTAAATTCGATCGAATCGATGAAATCGAATAGATCGAATAAAAATCTATTCGACTAGTCGAACTACTGCCCCTTTAAATTTTTATTCGATAGGCTAGGCTAGGTTTAACCTGGCGAAGTGGTTTTGGTGAATTTAGATCAAATAGTTAAAATTCAATTGAAGGGTTAAAATTCTTTACTATTTGATCGTTCGACCAATCGAATAGCGGTAAAATCCTTTGAATTCGATATTCGAATTCGAAGGCTTTTACTTCCCTTCTATTCACATGGTCGAATTTCGAATTTTTTTAAATTCGAAATTCGACCAATGATAAATCTGATAATAATGAGCCCAGCGTCACTTTTAAACCAGGGGACAATCTTCTAAGATGGTATTTGACAATATTATTTAATAACATGTACATTCATGTCAATTGCTTAGGGAAAATAACATTGTTTGCTCCACTAGGGTGGACATTCCAGCTCATTGTGCTGGATAAACAAAACCCTTTTATTTAGTCCATTGGGAAAGTGACTGGAAAATAGATTCCTGCAATATGCATTATGTAAAGCTAAACGGGAAACTCATACAGCATATTTAACTAAACATTTCTACAATATGCTTGACCAAGAAAGGCAAAACCCCTAAGTCTATTAGGTTATAAAAAGATTCAGAAGGACAACTGCTGCATATATTTACACAACACTGAAAGCAAAGTCCTTGACCAGACACCCCTAAAGAGCAATATGCATTCAGCAGAGGGGTCAAATAATACTGGGAAATTTGTACAGAAAGTTTGGGAAGTAAAAAGTGGAAGACAGCGGCAAAGAGAATGAGACTGAAATATTAAATAGGGAACTGGGAACTGAACTGATGGGAGGGGTTCAACATGAAGAATGAATATCTTATAGGAAGTTATTCCAAAGAGGAGTCTTTTATTATAGAGGGTTTTGACAGTTCTAATCTTCAATCTATTTGTCTTAGATAACAAAACTTTATTTTGCAAGCTCAATAAGATTTCAAATTAGCAGAACTCTTGGTTCTATAAATCAGTTTGACTCTGTTGGCATACATAATATTTATAAAATGACGCTAAAAAAAAGAGAATCAGTTAAAACCAGAAATCAGTAGGATTCTTGCTCATGTAAAGTCTCCGATGGAACGAACAGGCGACGTGTGCAGACTTTAAACAAGCTCAATGAAAAGCGCGTTACCAACCCTTCCAGCAGTGAGGAGCTTAATAAGAACAATGGGCGAAACTTTACAGTTACTTCACTTCAGACCTGAGACAGGAATTAAGATATTATTATTCTCAGCTCGCTTAACTCCTTTCCTGCCTGCAAGCCATTCCATGTTAATTTGCTGGTGGCCTCAGCTAGAATTGAAGAATAATTACAAGCCTTCATTGTTTATAGAACTGGCAATTCCTGAGACTGACTTAAAACGCAAACGTTGCCAAGCCCAAGAAATCCAGAACAATACGGGGGCTTGTAAGGGTTATGAAAATAGGGGAAAAAAAAACACATTGACATTGTAATTGAGAATCCCTTGCACATCCATCTGTGGGGTACATTTTATTAATATGTTTCTGATGTGCGCCTACAAGACAGCTCACAAGCACTGAAGAGAACAATGTTGTCTTTATTATTAATCAGCTGCAATCGTGGAGACTTGATTCATGGAAAGATAAAATGATGTATCCAAGGTCAAATGCAATTTAAAAAAACAAACGCCAAATTAAGCATCTTAACTATATAGCTGCTTTTAGAAGTGAAGCAGATTAAACATATTCCCAAGACCTGCATCATCATTCATTGTCTACCAAAGTATCCTGGAATGGATCATCTTCCCAGTTTCTTCAAAGAGCCAAAATATATTATTCTGAATGTATATTAAGATTTACTTCTATACTTTGCTATTCTGCAGTAGTTGACTATTCCTGATTAAACCTACTACTAGGTGCTTACTAGTACAAGTATAGGACCTGTTATTTAGAATGTTCAAGACCTGGGGTTTTCCAGATAAGCTGTTTTTTGATCATTCGGATCTCCATATGTTAAGTCTGCTAAAAAATGATTTAAACCTTAATTAAGCCCAAAAGGATTTTTCTGCCTCCGGTAAGGTACTGGGATCAGGTACAATGTACTGTTTTATTATTACAGAGAAAAAGGAAATGATTTTTACAAATATGCATCATTTGGTTAAAATGTAGTCTATATGAAATGGCTTTCCTGTAATTTGAAGAATTCTGTATAACAGGTTTCCAGATAAGGGAGGTCATACCTGTAGGGTATAGGGTATAGGATTTAAAATAACAATGGGAAATGTAATAAATAGGTGAAAAGTTAAGCCTTTGCAGAAACAAATTTTGCTTTGCGCGAATGCAATATACCTTTTGCGAAAATTTACGAATTTTATACTTTGTGCTAATGCGCTGTCAATGTAATAAAACTTCTTACTGAAAAAGTCGCTATGTTTGCTCCAAAATTACGACACCTTCAAGCACTTGTTAAGAGTGCACAATTATAATCCGCAATGCGCAATAACGATTCGCAATGCAATAACCGTTTAAGGAACAATATTACATTGCGAGATGTGGATTTTAACTCTTTTTGGTGCGCAATGTTTTCCTCTTTGCAACTTTAATTACATTCCCCTCAAAATGTGCAAAGTTTGCCTCATGTCTATTCAAGGATAGCAACAAATCAGTATGTAGCATTTACAGGTCACCTGTTAAAAAGCAAACATCTTATTGGTTGCTACAGGTTACTGCACCTGGGCAAACAATACCCCATATGTAATAAAAGGCATTAAGTAGCAGCAACCCCTAGCCACAAATAAGTCATTTTCTTTTAAACAGGTGACCAGTGAATTCTTTCTGCTGATTGGCTGCTGTGGGTCACTGCTCATGGGTAAACTATGTGCATTTTAATACATAACCCCCTTTGTGTCTGGTATTACATATGGTGGAAAGAACTCCATATTAGCATATGTGTCGTGATGGGCGAATTTATTCGCCAGGGGCGAATTCGCGAAACACCAGCGAAAATTTGCCTGGCGAAAATTCGCAGAAAAAAAACGAGTTGCGCGTAGTTTTTGGAAATTTTTTCGCCAATTCTCGAATTTCGCTGGAAATTCGCAAATTTTTCGGCGAAACGGGGTAGATTCGCCCATCACTACATATGGGCTAAGCACGGCAGAGGTCTGTCTTAAAACTGAGAATGCTATCTAGAAAGTCCACATATTTGTCAATAGGAACTCAAATTTATTTTTATATTTTGATGACAGATATTGGTGTATAACAATCATAGAGGAATTTTGGTTGCTTATAGTCACAACTTGGTATAATGAGGATGGCCCTATTTGTTTAAAGGCTGACTGATGTAGTTGAGTGTGATTTAGCCACACATGAAGGAAAACCAAACTGCACTGGTGAGGTTGTTCAAACTGTGGAAGGGTAATAAATCTAATTGTAAAGTGGTTGGGAGGTGCAGCCCTTGTCTCTTTCTGTTTTTAATGACCTCTCACACAAGAGAGACATGAATCAACTGGATTTTCAGCACAGAGCAACTGGTTGCAGTGTTAAGGAGTCATACAAGTGTCTCTTTAAATCCTCTGTAAGGCCACAGACAGATGGTTAGCAACTTGTTCTAGAAAAAGCCTTGCTCAGCCTTGTTATGTAAGTGAACTCACCATAGTAATTTTACCTAATAAAAATTTCACTGAGGTCAATGAGAGTTTGATCAGGTTTGCTGGAACATGGAGACAGCCAATGAGTATGTCATCAATCAACCAAAATGGGTGGAGAGCGCAGAAATACAGTTGTTTTTCCAAACTGCTGGATAATTCGATATGTACAATCTGGCCAAAAGACCGGAGAGATAGATAATTGCAGTTTATGGAGGACTATCTAAATAAGATTCCTAGCATGTATGATGTAATACTTGCAGCACCAATAAAGTGTTTTGGTTCAGCAAAATTGAAAGAAAATGTTGCCACCAAGCAAAATTTATGAGGTTTTCTCTTCTATTATGAAAGCATCCACAGAGATTTGGAAAGCAGATGAAGAAATAAAAAAAAATCCTTACGGTACGGTCAGTGTCGGACTGGCCCACCAGAATATCAGGAAAACTCCTGGTGGGCCAAGGTGTCAGTGGGCCCTCATGCTGCTAAACTTTTGGCCTATTTAATGCTCATTCCCTATTTCTATGAGAACAAAGAGGCTACATAGATGGAATAAGGAGTAAAGAAAACAAACTAGGAGAATAGAGGTTGATTGAGGAGATGAAGAATATTAGTACTGAGAGTGGGCCCCTGGTCTAAGGTTTTATGGTGGGCCCCTGGTCTAAGGTTTTTGGGTGGGCCCCTGGTGTCCCAGTCCGACATTGGGCACGGTGGTATCAAGTCCTACAAAAATGTTTAGGTGACCTTACACTTTACTAGCAGAAATTCAGCTCCTAGAAGCCCCCATCCAACTCAAAACAATCCCAATACCCAGAATAAACTAAAGGGCAATATACAGTGAAGGAAGTAATCGCGTCCGGGCCCGGGCACAGAATGTGCACACAGGCCAACCCCTCTTGACTCGCTAGAAGTGCAGTTTTCTTACCTCCGGTGGGCCCAGAGGCAACTGCACCCTCTGCTTCCCTGATTGTTACACCACTGGCAATATACTGTATATGCAAGAGAGCCAAAGCTAGCTATCTTGGCTTTAACTGCAGATGGCAATTCTGATATTAAAATAATTTAGTTGTTTTGTTTCAGGTATAAAATGCAGTAGGTAAAAGAGCAAGTTAATGAAAATTATATTAATGATACTGCATTAAATTCAATGAATAGATACATATCTACACATGCTTCTGCCAACTTTAGAATACAATTCAAAGTAATAACCCCAACTTTCAAAGCAGTTCACAGTTGTGTTCCACCCTACATCTTTGAAGTTATCTGCAAGTAGCCACCAAATTATATGTTAGATTCTTCTACTGACCTACTTCTCAACACCTCATTGATTACCTCTTTAGATACTTGCATTCAAGACTTTATTAAGGCTGCAGCCCACCTCTCTGGAATTCCCTCCCATTTTTCATCTAACTTTCTCCGACTCTCTCCCTTTCAACAATCTCTTCTAGCCTAACATAACTTTCACATGTTGTACAGTATATAGTGATTCAAGGTAATTTTGTTCTTTGCAAAAGGATTCATTTCTGCTACATAAATGTATTTGGACAAGTGTTTATTTTGCAATGTTCTACCACTTTGACTAAAGGTGAACATTTTCCTGTGAACATGATGCCTATCCCCACATCTTGTGTCCCATGCCCTTTTGACAGGGCCCTTGTTCATGCAATTGACTTTATTCAAACTTGAGGTACAGTATCTACAAGTCTTAGTCGGGAACTCCCTGGTTTTGAACCTGGGACCTGCTATATACTGGCCACTGCTCTTCATATCCACAGCTATGATTCCACTGCAGGCAAAAGCACAGTCAGCGGAGTGAGTTAAGTCTGCCTCCTTCTACAACATTTTGCTTTATCATTGACCCATCTGCCTTTCCAAGTCTGATGTTCCTGTCCTTATATCCTGTAACTGAGTTCAGAAGGAGTCATTGAGGAACACATACAGTAGTTTATGAAGATACAAAATGAAGACTCCTAAACTGTTATTAACGATACCAAATTAAAATCTTACCATCAAGAGTAATGTCCTTTCACAAAGAAAAGCCATCATAAAAGAAAAGAATTGTTATATGTGGAAATGTGCTTGTCTATGACATTCTTTAGATTCTTTGAATGGCTGACAGATGACATTTTGGATTCATTGTATCCCAATGTACGTGTCTCAGACATGTTTACAAATGCACAAGCCAGCATTGGGTGGGCCAATAGAAATGTAAAAGATGTTTTCGGAGTAAAGCTCTGATTTTATTACTGGTTCTGTAGCACCAGTCTGGTAAAGGAGTATTATTTTAGTCGTTATTGTTCTGGGCCAATTCATAAATTCTATATACATATTAGCTAACTTCTGCATGACTATAAATATAAACACGTGTATTAATATTAATTTGTACTGGGTTTTTTTTTAGTGAATGAAAAAATTACTTTAAGGGGGAGATTTATTATGGTTCGAATTTGAATATTCCAGTTGCATTTTTTGGTCAAAACTCAAATTTTCGGGTTTAAAAAAAAACTTGAATTGATCGAGGTTTATTACGCCTTGACCCTGAAAATAACTTTTAGGAATAGGATTTGCCTGAAAACTTGAATGATTCAGTGATTCAAGCTTTTTTTTTTGCTGAAAACTCGATCAATTTGAGTTTTCAGGTTGCAGGGCTCAAACTCGCAGAATTGGGTTTTTGCAATTCCAATTTTTTTCTTAAGAAAGATACCATTTGAGTTTTGAGGACTCTAAGGGTTAGGACACAATGGGCAATTTGGGGAGATTAACGCCTGGCGACTAATCGCCTCGGCTTTGCGGCGACCAATATCCCTGAATGCCTTCCCTCACTCTGCGCCTGGCTTAAATGAAAAATGGCCAGCGCTAATTACATGCAGCGTTTTCCGAAGTTGCCCTTAATTCACAAGGAAACTTTGGGCGACTTTGGAAAATAAATCGCCGCGTGTTATTAGCGCCGGCGATTTATCATAATTTATCATACTCTCAGACAATGTGCAATTATTTCTCTTTTTCTCTTTTTCTGTTATTTTTTTTCAGCAGCTTTGAGTTTGTAATCCAGAGGGACCAAATTACCCTAGCAAGCCTATATTTATTTGAATAAGATACTGGAATATGAATAGGAGAGGCCTGAATAGTAAGGTGAATACTAAAAAGTAGCAATAACAATGTGTAGCCTTAGAGACCATTTGTTTTTTAGATTTGACCCTTATTAAAAGTTGGAGAGAGTTAGAAGAAAACCATAAAAAAAATGACGAAGACCAATTGAAATGTTGCTTAGAATTAGCTATTATATAACATGGTAAAAGTTAACGTAAAGGGGAACTACCCCTTTAGCTCACAACTAGTTGATGAATTAACTGGTCAGTCTGCTTAAACCCAAAATCTGTTCACAGCCCAAATGGTCACTCATCTCATGCTCCACTTTGTGAGTTTGGTCACACCATGTTGTCAGAATCAGAAGGGTTAAGAGCGGCCATGTAAAGAAATATACAAATTTGTTCTCTGACGCATGTCTCTGTATAGTTTTAATACACTTTTAAAAACTATCGTTACAGTTCTCAAAATACGCAGGATTATTTTCATGCATTAAACTGAATTAGCATGATCTATTATTGTTTCCATTAAAACAGAAAATGTGAATTTAAAAAAAAAAAAGCATAAAGGATGTGAACATCATTTCCCAGGGGCTATGTGAAAATTGCTATTTCACTGTGGAAATTATCACATAAAAATTACTGAAGCTTATGTACTTTGCACAAACTATTTACATATGTAAGCATTTATTAAATAAATGTATCTTCCCAGCGCTACATTAAACTACCTTATAATGATTATTTATCCCTTTCAACTTAACTGCATTAGCCCTCACTTATCTACAAAGCGATTGTGTAAATAACTGTACAGTATGAATTAACTGAGATTTTTGTGCCCACCTAAAGTCATCAATGAATTTAACTGACCTCAATTAATCTTCCAGCAGGTTCTCTCCCGTCTCCAGTTCATTATAGGAATGCAGAAATGAGGATTTGCTACAAATGCAAAAAAGATATACGTATCAGAAATATATTTTACAAACAGTAAACATTCTATAGAATCGTCTGCAAAAGAAATATGTTTTTTCAAGTTTAATTGTGTGCCAAAATGTGTTCAGCATTTATAAGGGCCCTCCTGCTGCAACCAAACACCAGGAGACATGGACTGTTGGCATAATGTAATATAAGACATAAATGGGGGACTGAACTAAGGGACAGATTTCTCAAGGGTCGAAGCGAAAATTCGAATTAAAAAAAAATTCTTTGGGTACTTCGACTATTGAATAGGCCAGAATTCAATTTGAATTTGAATTTTGAGATGTTTTTTTCATGGAAATCATTCTAATTATTCAGTTCGAACGATTTAATCGTACAATTCAAACAATTCAAATTAGAACGAAGACGGATCAGTTTTCATTTGAAAAAACACTTCTACTTCTACCAATTTCACAGTATTTTCCCTTTGAAATTAAATTCGACCCTTGATAAATCTGCCCCTAAAAGTCATAGAATTAAAAATATACCTAATCAAGAATCCAAAGTGTAAATATTAATTAGGCAGGTATTACAAAGCAAATGTGAATTTCAAATTAATATTTACTTTAAGTCGACCTGTCACCCAGACATAAAGGGGCAAATTCACTGAAGCGCAAAGTGTCTAACGCTAGCACTAATTCACCATTCTGACATAATTTTGCAACTTCGACGATTTACTAACAGCGCCCCTGGCGAAAATTAGCTAGCACAACTTCACACCCTTACGCCAGGCAAAGTTGCGCACTGACAAAGGGATGTACAAAGTAACGGTAGTGCAACTTCGCTACTTTTCACCTCCCTGAGCACCACTTAGGATTTTAGTGCCCTGGCTGAAACTATGCCTGGCGAAGTGCGGTGAAGGCGTCACTAATGATTCTATGTAGGTTAGTAAATTTGCCCCTAAACTGTTACAATTTTAATACATTTAATTGATACATTTCCCAGCAGCATCTCTGGAGTATTAGCAACTATTGTATCAATTCTAACAGCTGCCTGTAATGAAACTCAGAGATTCTGCTCAGCAGGGACAAAGATAAGAAATGTATCAACTAAATGCATCAATTTAGAACAGTTTACAGGGTCGGCACCCCCCCTCCCCCGAGCTGCTTTAGAAGGTAAACATTACACTTTAGACTTCAATATAAGAAAAACGGTCACATATAGAAAATAGAAAGTAACTGTAAAAAGTAATTCTTTCTGATGATCTATCTGAAAACAGCTAGTTGTTGGAAGGTGAACAACCCCTTTAAGGGTTGCAGTGAACCAATAACGGAACTAGTATTTCCCAGGCCCTGCGCTACCGAATTTATGCACTTAATTCACTAAAGTGCAAAGCATCTAATGCTCGTGCTAATTCACCAGTGTGACGTAATTTCGCAACAACATTGTCCCTGGCTAAAATTCGCTAGCGAAATAGATAGACTGACAAAGGGACGTAACTACGCTAATTCACTAAGATGACCATTTTACTGAACGTTACCTCTTGCGCTAGACTTTACTTCTCCAGGGTCAGACCTGGCAAAGTTCAATACAATAGATAGGAGTTTGGAAAAAAAACATTTCTAAGTCCCAAAAAACGGTGGTGTCTTTTATTTTTTCTAGGGTGAAAAATAGTGTAATTTTTTGGGGGGTTACCCTCCTTCCCCCCTACATTTCCTAACATATGACAACTCAACTATACAGGGGGCACATGTTTAGGGCAATAGGACAACTTTATTTTATTTATAAAGGTTTCCACAAAATGGCTCTTGCTTGCTTGCTATAATTATGAATTCCCAGACCGGAGGAAACACGATTCAAATAATTTATACAGTGTAATTAAAGCTCATTTTGCTTGACTAATGTGATGAATTGGATTTTGAATAATTTTTTTGGGTGATGTGTTCCCTTTAACTCAAAGTGTTGTGTTGATGAAGAGGTTGTTTGCATTTGAGTTAACTTCTAGTATGATGTAGAGAGTTATATTCTGAGACAATTTGCTATTGGTTTTCATATTTATTAATTTTGGTTGTTGAATTATTTAGCTTTTTATTCAGCAATCAGGTTGCATGAGACTGGAATATGAACAGGAGAGCACAGAAAGATTAGTAATAAAATGCAGCGATAACAATACTTTTATTTGTAGCCATACAGAGAATTTGTTTTTAGATGGGGTCAGCGACCCCTATTTGAAAGCCAAAAAGAAGGCAAATGATTAAAAACCTATAAAAAATTAATGATGAAAACCAGTTGAAAAATTGCTTTCAAATGGCCATTCTACAACATAATAAAAATTAACTTAAAGGTAAACCACCTACTTAAGTATATTTAGGCACAGATTTATCAAGGGTCAAATTTTGAGTTCAATGGGTTTTTTTAAAAAAACTCCCATAAACTCCCACAAATGAGAAACTTCGACCAACTGCAATGTATTGAAAAATTAGAATTTGATTTGTGTTTTTCCTCTGAAAAAAACTTGATTTTCAGGAAGGCTGCAAAAATTCCAAATTGATCCCAGGACATCCCCCATAGACTAATACAGAAATTTGGCAGGTTAAAGGTGGCAAATAGTCCAATTTGAATTCTTAAAGGGCCAATACATGATAAATGTCTTTAAAAACTCTAATCGAATTCTAACTATTCCCTAGCCGAATTTCCCTAAACCACATTAAACATTTTAAATTTCGAAATTCAAATTTTCAATTCAAACTTGATAAATCTGCCACTTAGTATTTTGTTTTCTATTTGGGATGTTATGAAACATGATACATGCGCCATAATTTGTCCTGATTCCATGAGTGCGAATGAGTTAAGGTTATTTTAACAATATTAGATCAACTCCGAAGCAACTCTCCTTGACAATGGAAGTTTAGTTATAGTAGCAACAAAGACAAAACATTTATTTTTTGGAAAATACATTAGCTTGTCATATATTAGCACATTTTATCCTTTCAAGATAACCCTCTTTGGGCACTGTGCTCCATTGAGTGACAGTAGCAGCTACTGGTTCATGACACCTATTCATAAAGCCAATCATCTTTTCTTCTTCTGCAGTGAAATAAACTAAATGTTTTGTCCTTCAATGGCAAAAATTGTATAACAGTTGTTCTGGCAACAGTCTTTCCATTGGTGCAACGCAAAAAACATCTGCAGAGAGTTGTAGTCTTAATTGCTGTACAGGAGATGATGAGAATTTTTGGTGCATATGAGACTAGTGATGGGCGAATCTATCCCGTTTCGCTTCGCCGATAATTGGCGTATTTCCAGCGAAATTCGCGAAAAATTAGCAAAATGAGTCACGTCACTTTTTTTGACATCGTTTGCGACTCGTTTTTTTTTACGCCAGCGAATCGTGGGAATTCGCTGAGAATTTTCGCCTGGCAAATAAATTCGCCCATCACTATGTGAGACTTTAGTGACAAAAGCTCACATAATCACTAAAAGCACAACCAGACCATCAGTAATCAGAATCCATGATTTGGGACTCTCTTTCCAAACTACGTCTATAGGTGGTCGTAGATAAACTAATGGTAGAGCGGTACCCAACAGCATAACCTTTTTTCACTTAGAAAATGCCAACTACCACAATGGGTTACACAACCAAACACCCGGAATGTCAAGGTTCTTCCTGACCATATTCCCATTCTGATGTGTATTAATGGTTAAACATATGAAGAAAGAAAGCTGGACCCAGACAGGATAACTGCATCAGTGCTTTATTAACACTATTATTATTATTATTATTAATGGTTAAACATATGAAGAAAGGAAGCTGGACCCAGGCAGGATAACTGCATCAGTGCTTTATTAGCACTATTATTATTATTATTATTATTATTATTATTAATAATGGTTAAACATATGAAGAAAGGAAGCTGGACCCAGGCAGGATAACTGCATCAGTGCTTTATTAACACTTTTACTATTATTATTATTATTATTAATAATAATAATAACAACAACAGTGTTAATAAAGTACCAAAATTATTATCCTGCCTCGTTCAGCTTCCTGCCTTCATATATTTAATCATAATTTTTTTTTCATTGCAAAAGTAACAAATGGGCTTGTGAGAAAGATACCCTAATAGGGACTAACTACAAAGTGGGAAAACATGGTAGGACACAGGTAAATTTGTGCCCATTTTGCACATATTGTGCAAGTTACAAACCCTCTCATTATGGGAATCATGCATTCACTTTGGGACGTAATTGCATAGGTGCAACAGTACAATATGCGATGGAAACCACCCAGTCAAATGGAATTTAAAGTATAGGGCTCTCTGACTCAAAACTGTACCTTATTCACAATAAGAGGCATAATGGGTGCATTGAAGTAAATTAAATAATCATAGATGCAACTGCTTTACATCTGGCACAATTAATACAACTCTAGCTCTTTATCACATCTTCATGTAAATCTTCCAAAAAAAAAGCTCTGAATTATGGGAAGGCCATCTCCCATAGACTCCCTTTTTTATCAAAATAATTCAAATTTTAAAAACGGATTCTCTTTTTCTCTGTAATAATAAAACTATACCTTGTACTTGATCCTAACTAAGATATTATGATTTCTTATTGATGACAAAACAATCATGGTTATGAAACCTGTTATCCAGAAAGCTCTGAATCACAGGAGAGTCATCTCCTATAGATTCCATTTTAATGAAATAATTCAAAATTTTAAAACATGTTCTCTTTTTTTTACAGTAAATAATAAGTCCCTTGTACTTGATCCCAGCTAAGATATAATTACTCAATATGAGAGCAAAACAATCCTAATGGGTGTATTTCATGTTTAATTTTTTTAAATATTTTGTTAGTAGACAAAGTATGGAGAACAAAATTACAGAATTTAAAAATTAAAATTTGCGGCTCCGACCATTCTAAATAACAGGTGCCACCTTAGATTTTAATGTTTTGCCCTATTAATTAAACATTAGCATCAAGCAACATTTTTACTGGCCATTCCTGTAAAATACCAGCCAAGTGGCAATCCTAGGGGAAAGAGATACAGGTATAAATCAAACTGTTGCAGTTCTCTCAAGAAATAATCTATTTTTTTTTTTTTACATGTAATATAAAAAAATAAATTTAGACCTTTATTTTGCTTAAAATTAAAATGAACATTTAATTGCCATTGAAAGGCAATAGGTTTATCTATTTGTGTTTACAAGTAATTGTTGTTTCTCTCTTCTGAAATACAGGAGAGTGTTGCACACAACATCGGCACAATACAGGCCTCTGCTGACAATATTTGAGATAATAAAATGTTATTTATTTTTGCAATTTGGCCTTTCACTTAAATGTCAAAGTGAGAATGTAGTCTGCAGTTTTTGAAACTAATGATATCACAATTCCCACTATGGCAGTTTTTTTGCAAAAGCGCAAGGCTAGAGGAAAATGGCTGTGTTCTTTAAACACCAGAGGTCAAAACAGAAAGGAAATAAACACCAACTTGTATTATTTTATTAAAGCATAGCAGCCATAAATAATGAATTCATTTTCCTTATAATAATCATATCATGATGTCATTATTATCATTAATAATGTATCTCTTGAAAAAATATAAGTTGCATTAGCCTAAGCCCTTGTTCTGTTCTATGGTCATGAAATACCTAACATATTTTACAGGAGAAGTAAATTAATGATCAAAGGTGCTTAGTGATGTTAGACACTGGCTGAAAAAGTAGTATATGGGGAATATATTGCTTCTAGGTTTCTTGCTCATGGTGAGGGGCTCCAGGTAAAATATCATCATCCTTTACTGGCTCATGCTTTGGGGAAGTCTGGTTTCTCCGCCTGTTCATGGGTGTCCACAGAGGGGGGCAAGAGTGGGCAGTGCCCCCCCCCTGGACTGTCCACATCCAGGGTTGAATTATCAGCTAGGCGCTTAGGGCCCGCACAGCTCAATGGGCCTGGGCACCCGGGCCAGAAAGGATACAGAAAATCACCTCTGTGACCCCCTGCTGGCCGCATCTTCCGGGTTCCGGGACATCCAACGTGCTGATGTCATGGCACAATCGGCGTGCTGACATCATGGGCCTGCCCACAGATGCCTCCTTGCCCCCCCTGGAAAATTTCCTACAGACGCCACTGCGCCTGTTTATAGACTGGATAGGGACAAAGTGTTTCTCTGAAGACTGGATGAAACCCATATTTAGACCCGAAACACATATTTAGAGCGAAGGCCCTTTCTATGCTAAATTGATGAATCTTCAGAATGGACTTTTGTTAAACTTGTTTGTCTAAATGGCAATTTAGCACCAGTGTCTCCTTTTTGCCTTAACTATACCAATACCAATCTGATCAAATTGAGGTTGTATTTAAGTCAATTGGAGTGGTCCCTATCCTTCTGGAAAATTTCTGTGGCGTGCCCTGGAATTAACCAAAAAATTCAACTATTTGGGTTTTTTTGGACAAAAATATGAAAAATTCGGACTTTTCGTGAAAAATAAGTAAGGTCCAATCGTGGATTCTAGTTTGGTCAAACTTTTTTCATTAAAACAGTCAGATAAATTCAGACTTTGATAAATAAGTGTAAGCCTAAGATGACGCAGCATTTTCTTCTTGGGGGGGGAGGCTTCTTTAAAATATTTTCATTCATATCAAAGGGGACTGGTAAATCCCAGTATTATTAAGCAGGCAGTGCCCTAATGTTATAGACGCCTAACTGGGTCGTAAAATACAGTTAGGAGGGGGACCTGTTTCCTAATGCTGCTTTAAAGTAGAATTTAACCCATTCCATAATAAAATCCTACCCCCCCCCACCCTACGAAGACCTCCTCCCTCCTCCGCCAGCCTAGCTCCCCCCCCCCGGGCAAATACTCCTAATTTCCCAACCAACTTTTTTTCTTCTTTAAACTTCGTAAGAAGACCAGCGTTTTCATTGAATGTGCAGTTGGAGTAATTTTCTGGTCCCAAACAACTGCTCATGCACCAAAAGTCGCAAAATGTTTCCGTGACTTTTGGCACATGCTCATTTGCCCCATGGGGGTAGCTAGGCTGGTGGGGAGGAGATCTGTGTATGGTAGGGGTGTAGGATTTTTTATGGTATGGGTTGAATTCTCATTTAAATCTATGCCCCTTGGTGTTCCCACAGTGACAAGTAGATGGCACTGTACTAAAGTATAAAGTCCTCGGCAGGCATTGCTCAAGGTCCATCTTATGCTAGCCTGAGCATGCAGGCAGAGCTCGAGTGGAACCTAGGCAGGTCTGGTCTAGTTAGGATAGGTTACTCACCATGATAGGTCACTCTAGGGTTGACAACCAAATAGGTTATTTAGCTGAGCAGCTTGAGGCTCCTCTGAGGATTGTGAGTGGGATTATGATCCCGTGTACTAATTGCCCAGAAGTAGGGACTAAGTGAACAGACATAAGGAAATGAGTTTCCCCTCAGTTTCCACTTAGGGAAAAGGATGAAAGCTGGGTGTACCTCCTCACTGCTTTATTTGTTCTCTTCCCTGTGGGAACAGCAATTGACCAAAGATACTGTGAGCATGTGCCTATCCACTGTTGATCCTGTTTGCTCTGTAACATAGTATTTGTACCTGGATAGAGAACTGGCTCAAAGACTACAAAGAGTGGTGGTAAATTGAACATTTTCTAATTGGATCAGTGTTGTTAGTGGGGTATCGCAGGGCTCTGTACTGGGTCCCTTGCTTTTCAACTTGTTTAGTAATGACCTTGAGGTGGGCATTGAAAGTACGGTTTCTATGTTTGCAGATGATACTAAATTGTGCAGAACTATAGGTTCCATGCAGGATGCTGCCACTTTGCAGAGTGATTTGTCTAAGTTGGGAAATTGGGCAGCAAACTGGAAAATGAGGTTCAAAATTAGGTTCAATGTTGATAAATACAAGGTTTCCTTAAATGAGAAGGATCTTGGGGTTTTTATAGATAACAAGTTTTCTAATTATGGGCAGTGTCATTCTGTAGCTACTAAAGCAAATATAGTTCTGTCTTGCAGAAAAAAGGACATAAGCTCAAGGGATGAAAACATAATTATACCTCTTTATAGATCCCTAGTAAGGCCTCTGGAGTATGCAGTGCAGTTTTGGACTCCAGTCCTTAGGAGGGATGTAAATGAGGGATGTATATCCGCCCATGATATCTTATGGGAGAATTAAAACTCTCATTTTTGATGTCTAGGCAATGCTATGTGTATGGCATGAGACAAGTAAATACCTTCTGATTTCAGAAGGCTTCACTTTGCATTTACTTATTCTATAAAACTGAGCCACAGTTTCAGTTGGTTTAGCATTCCACTGTCTTTAAAGATAAACCTTGAGATTAATTATGCTCACTGATTTGTCAGCACATTATGCATAATAATGATTTGCCACTTTCAATACTTTATAAAACATGTAATCAAACACAGTATGCACAACATCCATCACAAAAACAACATTCCACTGAATACATCTGGCTAAATGATGATGATGATGAGATTTGAAAAATAGCAAAGAATCTCATGATTGATTATGGGAGATTGAATGAATCACTAAGCAAACCTGTTCTTGATGCAGGTTTTAGGTAAGATTAGGTGTAATACTTGCTTCTTGCCGATATCAACCACGTCTGTACAATCCTTCAATTTAGCACAGTGTTGACTAAAATGCCCATATGATTAGCTGTGAATTGTTTATAGTTCCCATTATGCATAAAAATGTATACAGTACCTCAAGGAGAGTATTTCTTTTGTCTTTGACTGATAAGGGGCCAGTTAAGACCAGCTCAGAAAGAAAACTCTTGGAAGTATGAATTCATTTTTTTATAATAAAAAAATCTATCACACAATGGCTGCCTATACTGACGAATTATACTTAAATACTTGTACAGAAAATGAATCAGATATAGAAATGAGGCATACACCGAATCCAGGATTTGGCCATGATTCTGCTGTGAAAAGTCACGTGATCTTTTGGATTTGGATTTGGTTTAGCCAGGTACTTGAATATGGCCGAATTAGAATCCAAAAAATCAAGTGACTTTTCATCACACAAAGAATTAAAAAATATCTTAATTGTGAGCTGTGCCCTTTGTTGACTTCCCCCTTTTTGCATTTGCAAATTAATGTTAGGATTGATTCAGTCGAATCCTAAAATAGTGGATTTGGTTCATCCCTGGTGCAAATGATAAGAACACTTAACCCTGTGGGGTAGCACACTCGCTCTTTCAAGGGCAACTAAAAGTATAAATTAATATTTTGAGCGGGATAAATGGGTGAATTTTCATTAAGTTTTGGTGGAGGCTAAGGCTTGGGGAGGATAAGGCTCTGCATACAACTGTGATACCTTAGCTAATACAAAAAAAAAACACATAACAAAACACTCAACTTTACTTGGCTGGTTCCTGTCTGGGGAAGAAGTGCAATTATCTCATATTTTCTTTTTCCTTCCCCTTACAATAATAAAACTGCAAGCATATTCTGCGTGCCTGCAAGAATACGTGCTGCTGGTTTGCTCCCCCTGAATGGTTAAGTTTGAGTACAGCTTTGCAGCAATCTAGATAATACCTGCATGGCTGAACCCGGAGAACTTTAAAAGCAAAAGCAGCGTTGGTGTTTGTAAACCTGACAGAAGATGCTGCCACCACAGCCGAGGCCACACAAGGTAAAAGGAACACAGAATAGTAGATTATAGGAAAACGGGTGAAAAAGAGTATGGAATAAAGATAAAAAATGGCAGACAAAAGAAGAGGAAGGAAATGGAAAAGAGACGAACAGAAGTGAATGGGAGATATGGGAAGGGAGATAAATTTCATGGTGCTTGATACATAGGGGGGGTTTACTTAAGGGCAAATTTTCGCCTCGGAAGGCTCCCCCACATTTTACACAACTTCATCAGACGTTATTTTGCAGAGCATATGCTTATTCATCAAAATGTCCGCGACTCGACAAACGAACGATGGCAAAGTAATCATTTATAGAATATGGTGAAAAAAGGTTAACGTTCTCACTTTAATGAATTTGTGGGGTAACAATCGTTCACCTAAGAGAAAATTCAGTGGCGAAAGGGCCTGAAACGTCATTAGCACTGAGATCTTTCAATAGCAAATGGACCTCTACTCCTGTTAGTAAATTGGCGATGTTCCTGAAATTTTTCTTTTTGGGAAATTTTAGGTAAACTTTCAGAAGTAGGGCTTCCATGGGTGGAGGTGGGGGCCCTAAGAAAACACTATTAGAGGTAGAACCCCTATAATGAAAGTAAATAGTAGGAATGCACTAAATCCAGGATTTGGTTCAGCATTCAGGCCAGGATTTGGCCAGGATTTGTCCCTTTTCAGCAGGACTCGGATTTGGGCGAATTCTTCTGCCTGGCCTAACCAAATCCGAGTCCTAATTTGCATATGCAAATTCGGATTCAGTTCGGCATTGGGCCAAACCTTTTGCAAAGGATTTGGGGGTTCGGTTTAATCCAAAATAATGGATTTGGTGCATCCATACTAAATTGGGAACCTGAAGTGCTATTCAGAGAATTTTACAGGGGAAAAACACTTTTGCATGGTTCCCAATCCCATTGAAGTCAGTGGGAGGTGAGGGGATGGGGGAAATGGCTGTCTTTTTACACAAGCACAGAATTCGCTATATCTGACCTCTTTAATTTAGCCTGTGTATGGCCAACTTTAGCTGCCCCACCCCAAAAAAACCACCCTCCTCATCTGAGCACAATTTCAGATGATAGGGCCATTTAGCATTGTTTCCTACCTATGTTTCCTACACTTGGCAAATGTAAAAAGTTTGTTTGATGGACTTATACTCTAGGTGCATAATATGATTGTGAGCTACAATCATTTTCAACTCATGAGGCATAAATGCCTATGCAATCAGTCGTATCTAAGGTCATTCATCAGCTAAGAGTGTGCAGCAATTATATAAAGATTAATTTTAAAGGAAATGGCAAACCAGCAGTAGAATACAAGGCGCTTGACTAATAGAAGCATTTTCCAATCTCTCTCCAACTGACAGTACAGGGACACTTTAAGAAATATTTATATGAGCATTAATGTATTCATAATATACTTTACACAATGCCGGAGTGTTATAATACACTTGAATACAAAGCAGAAAAATCTACAATTATTTTGGACAAATAAAATCAATTTCTGTACTCCTCATAAGTCTAAACACAAACACGAAATTGCCATGTTCCTATTGTACATTAAATCTCTGTACTGAAGAAATTGCCCAATTCCTGCAGGCACACATTACTTTCAAGTGCACGGTTTCAGCAAAGGGTTCTCAATGTTGTGCCGTTTAATAAGGGACTCTTGAAACGAAAGTGTTAATTTTATTTCCACAAGGAAACTGCAGAGAGCAGCCCTGAATGTGATTGCATCTTGATTATAGCTGAAGCAACATCCCTCAGGGCTCATAAATAAACACAGACAGTTTTTAAGATGTTTGAGGTACAACTGGGCTTTGGCTTTGGTACGTTGCAACACACAGCAAGGCAGGAGTTAACTGTTTTATCTCTAATCTATGGGGCAAATTTACTATTTTTCACCTAAAATCCCTCGAATCCCCTCGGAATTCGACAAGCATTCGACTATCGAACGCTTATCGAATAGGTTTAGGCTTTAATTTCCTCGATATTCGATTTCTCGATTAAATCGTACGATCGAATACCGAAAAATTAGTACGATTCGAACGAACGAGGCGTTAGATCGTACGAGTGGTATTTGAGCAAGTCTTTGCAAAAGAAGCCTATAGGGATGGGGGGGTCCCATAGGCTTCTATTGATATTCTGTAGGTTCAATCTGGCGAAGTTTTAAATCGAATATTCGATACTCGCTAGCCGTAAAGTTGTCTGCACTTGTTCACACGCAGCGGCGCGATTTTAAAAGTTGCTCAAAATTGCCTCGCCAGGCAATTTTGAGCAACTTTTAAAATCGCGCCGCTGCGTGTGAACAAGTGCAGACAACTTTACGCCTAGCGAGTGCGCAGCGCTGACTAGCTATTCGGGGAGATTCGTCGCGGCGAGAAGTCGCCAGGCGACAGATCTCCCCCGATTCTCCCCGTCTGGCCTTGCCTTTATAGTTTGCGCTAATGTGCTGTCAATGTAATAAAACTTCTTACTGAAAAAGTAGCTATGATTGCTCCAAAAGATTACGACACCTTCAAGCGCGAGCATGCTCAGTTTGCTCCTCAGAGCTATAAACAAGCAGGTAGAGACTCAGGCAAACCAAGCTAATATTGAAGCTGCTATCCTAAACCAACAGAGAGCTTCTACAGCTTTTTACTCAGGTATGGCAAAACATTATACAGAATAAATATAGCATTCTAGCTTGCACTATCACAGCTAATCTGTTGGCAATAAAATGCCCTTGTAGCTTTCTTTCTCCTTTAAGGAATGCGCAATGTTTTGCTCTTTGCAAATTTAATTACATTCCCCCCATAATCCTTTTGAGCAAAAATAGAGACTTTTGCAGAAAGAAGTTTTATTACATTGACAGCACATTAGCGCAAACGATTAAATTCGCAAAAGGCCTTCCACTGGCAGATGTGGTCGCGAAACAGTTTCCGGGTACACAGTTTTGCGCAAAGCAAAATTTGTTCGTGCAAAGGCTTAACTTTTCGCATTCGTTTTTGCGTTACCAACTTACATTACATTCCCCTAATAGTATTTAGGGAGGGATGTGGCAACAAAATGGATGTGGTCAACATATTTTTGCTGCAAGGTAGAACTTTTTCTTCTTCCATCTGATTTTCAAATGTTACTTGGGGGCATGTATGAATAGGAAGTCAAACTTTGTCAATTGAACAAATAAGTGACTGATGTAGCACAACATATAATATTTGATTTAGTGGCTAGATGTATTTGATCCTGGGAGTGACCAGGGTTTCTATATCTAGCACTGCTATTTCTTCTCTTGGTTTACTCTTTCCTCAACAAGAATAAATGTGCTGTGCTCACACTGAAACTGTACTTGGCTCATGGCACATCTTTCCTGAACAGCATTCAACAATATTGTGGGATGTATTTCCTTGGCAATAAACAGATCTCTCCCTTCTTTCACCTTTTCGGTATTTTGTACTTTTAGGCTCACATAGTTCTAAAGTTTCAGCCCTGCATCCAACATTTGATATATTGCAGCTGATATGTTATAATGAACCCCGTGGCCTGCCAGACTCTGGAGCATAAGGAGCCAGAGCTGAATGATCTGAGAGTGTGAGATAAATTTAGATTGATTTTTGTAATCCATAAACTTCAGATTGCAGATTGTGGTTAAAAGGGATTTTTTTGGCTAATTTAGATGCACTATATCTTTACCCTTAGTGATTACATGTTTATGCTGTGCAAATTGATTTAAAGGCAACATCTTTGGTTAATTATACGTAGTACAGAACAATTCCTGTCTCTGTGCAAGTACAATTGACTTATGCCTTTCTTGTACCCCTATACCATTATATGGGGGTTTAAGATCATTAAACGCCCCCCAACAGCATCAAACCACTCTCTATATAAGTATAGTACAGTGGCAGACACTCCATAGTTACGTTACTGGTATAGTAATTTTATTGTGAGATCACACAACTCAATATCATAGGAAGGCTTTCCTGATCAGCTACAATTCAATAGAGTGTAATTAAAAGGGTTGTTCACATTTAAGTAAAATTTTAGTATGATATAGAGAATGATATTCTGAGACACTTTGCACTGGGTTTTAATGTAGTATTATTTGTGGTTTTTGAGTTATTTGGGTTTTCATTCAGCAGCTGGCAAGATCAGCAAATATGCATTGATTTGAATAAAGACTGGCATGTGAATAGGAGAGGGCCTGAATAGAAAGATGAGTTATACAAACTAGCAATAACAATACATTTGTAGCCTTACAGAGTATTTCTTTTTTAGATGGGGTCAGTGACCTCCATTTGAAAGCTGGAAAGATTCAGAAGAAGAAGGCAAATAATTAAAAAACTATAAAATGAAGTTCAAATGAAAAGTTGCTTTGAATTAGCCATAACATACTTAACTCAAAGTTGAAATAACCCTTCAATTCTATATAGAAACTTGTTTTATAGAAAACCTACACAAAAGGTTTTATTTATTTGTGACCACAACTGCAGTGAGCAAAGTGAAGTTTTAAGAACACTACAACAGGGGGTATCATACTACTAAGCAGACTAGAACTGATGGCATCGCCAAGCACAATCCACACAAAAAATGATGGAACGCATTGACGTCCATGGGCATTTTTCCCAGCAACTTTTTCCCCTGTGAATTTTTTTGCACAAAATACATTGTCGTCTGTGTGCATTGTTTTCTCTGTGACTTTATCCATGATGAGTTTTTCCACAAATTCTGGGGTTTTTTTGGGCATTTTTTTTGCACAAAATACAATGGGGTCTATCAGCAGTCTGTCATGTTTTTTTCCACTAATACAAAGCTGGCTAAATTTCGCTCATCACTATTTATAAGGATGTAGTGTATTAGATACTGTAGATATTGCAATGGACAAATATGACAAGGTTTGCTTGCGAGTCATTGGACATTATCTACACATCCTCTATATGAAATAAATGTTTAACGGAAAGCTTTTTATTGGACCAGAAGGTACATCAGTAGAGGAGATGTAAGCCCTGCAAAAAAAAAAGAAACATCCTTGTATTTTTTTTATGGATTTACTACAGGTATTTATTTTTTCCCAGTTATATTACAAGGGGGAAACGAGGCTTTAAGGCCTTTAATTCTGATACTTACTGTAGCCACTTACTATAGGCAGGGCTGTATTTTGGTCCAGGTCTGTCCTAGGCACTGGACCTCTTCACGCCCATCGGCACCTGTGCATGACATCATTCTACCTACTTCGGCAACAGGTACCCCCTACTTCTGCCTCCAGATTTAGTTTATCTAAAAGTTTTATTTACCATATAGGCATTCAAGGACCATCATCTTAAGCTTTTGCCCTAGGCACAGGCTTTTTGAGTGCCTACATGAGTACAGGTATTAATTCCTTATAAAGGAGTCAGCAATGATAAGTCTTTCTGCATTGGCTGCTCCACCTATTGGCTGAATTGCTAGCTGTAATGACAAGGGAAAGAGCAGCTCCTGCAAGAGTAATGCAGCCCTCTTGGGCCATGATAGCAATCTGGCATTGACTCGATGGTTTTAGGATTAATCAGGCAACATTCCTTTAGGAACCTTGGAGGGGGACAGAGGGTAAAGTGTTGATGATCACTTTGGACAAGGCCAGTCTTTAAATGTCAATTTCTTCACAGGAATGGTGTTGAGGCAATAAAGGCTATGTTGAGCACATGCAGTATATGAAGGAAGTTTTGCAGCTGTGGGGAACAGCATCGGGCTCCAGAGTTGCCCCTGTGTACAGTAATATTTTAGGAGTACGTTTATCAGCATGTATTCTTCACCAAGTACTGTGTGGAATGGTGGAGGTATATCAATGGGATATTCCTCCTCTGGTGTGGTTTTCCTCTCTGCATTCACAAAGCTGCAAATGATAGGATTCTATTTTCTATAACCTTGAATGTATCTAAAATAGATGTAGAAATTACCATACTAGTTACCAGTCTTTAGTAATAGGACTGCTTAAAGGGGCCCTCCTGCCTATAAGTGGAATGAAAGAGGTTGATAGAATTGAATAAGTCTAATAGAGCTAAAAAATACAAAAGAGAACTGCTTTGGTAGGGCAATATCGCACTAGAGTGAACAAATTTATCATGTAAATATTGTATTTTTGGAAAAATACCTGTGATATGATGTCAGAGTTCCAAGAGTATCCCATGATGTCTTTCTGTAAAGGATGTACCTACAGAATAAACTAGTGAAGATATACTTTCTGGGGGGTAACCAGGGAAGGTTTGATTAAATACAAGTGATGTGCACAATGTCAATATGTGTTACGGGGCTCTTCTTTCACCCGTTTATTGGATGTGTTTTTTGCAATTAAGGGACACTATTCTGTGACACCTCATTTGCCATGTATATGGGGTTGTATCCATGTAATCTAGCCTATGTTGGGGAAACCACACAGAAGGTTCCTGATAGGTTCTCCTGACATGGGTTCACTGGGAATTCAGTCGTTCCAGTGTCAAAAGTTGACCTTGAAATGGAACATACAACAGAGGATCTTAGATTCCATGTGAGACAAGGGAGATGCATATCACCATTTGATAAATATACTTCTAAAAATCCCATAGGAATAAATATAAAGTGAGTGAATTTTTTTGTGGTGTATCAGTTCGTTGATGCGGTTCTGCAATCCGACAGCCAGTTTACCCATTGTTATGATCTGATCGTTGGGCCCTAGGCCCACGATCATATCAGCCCGATATCTCCCACCTCAAGGTGGGCATATCGGGGAGAGATCTGCTCATTGGGTGACATCGCCAAACGAGCAGATCTCTTCGTGCCAACTTTAGTCGTGGTGGATTGAATAGAGACTATGATATCCATGTTGTTTTTTTACACTGAAGGGCCCATTTACCAAAAATCAGATTTCGTTTTTATTATATGAATCTCTAAAAATTTGTGGTTTTCCTATTTTTTTAAAAGCTCTAAAAATTTAAGTTTTAAGTCTAAAACCACGAAAACCTCTAATACATAACTTTGCCAGGCAAAAGTTGTCAAGGTCCTATAGAAGACAATGGGATTGCGCTGATCCTATTGGACCGTTTTAAATCAATTCGTACTTTGGAAATATCCAAAATACTAAAATTTTTAGAGGTTTCAAAGGTATTCATATTTTATTAGTGCACCATTAAGTATTATTTTCCGTTCATACTTTTTTATTCAAATTTTTTAATAAATGTCATGACATTCCTAGTTTTAGAGAAAGTGAGTTTAGTCATGGTTTCAAAGTCCTCTAAAACCATTAAATTCGACCTTTGGTAAATAGGCCACCAAGTTTCAATGAACATTGACTAATATGGACATCGATATAGAGAATTGTGGGTTTCATGTATCTGTATTACATTGTAAGCAATTTGTATAGCTAACATTTTGATTGATAATATAAATGGATAGAGCTTGCACCCAGGGTTACCACCTGCTGAGTTGAGTTATGTCTAGGGATGCACCGAATCCAGGATTCGGTTCGGGATTCGGCCAGGATTCGGCCTTTATCAGCAGGATTCGGATTCGGACGAATCCTTCTGCCTGGCCGAACCGAATCCTAATTTGCATATGCAAATTAGGGCCAGGGAGCTAAATCACGTGACTTTTTGGCACAAAACAAGGAAGTAAAAAATGTTTTCCCCTTCCCACCCATAATTTGCATATGCAAATTAGGGTTCGGATTGGGTTCGGTATTCGGCCAAATCTTTCGGGAAGGATTCGGGGGTCCAGCCGAATCCAAAATAGTGGATTCGGTGCATCACTAGTTATGTCATATTGCCATGGCAACCCTGAGACCCAAGCCATGATGAAGTATCTGGAGGAGCGGTAGAGTGATACAAGGATGCTGTCTTGTGGGAGGATTAATATCATGTTTTCTAACTGTAGGGAAAGTAGAATGTACTTGCATGTTACAGAATGGGGGAACTGCTTAAAAAAGAACAGACAAATACAAGAGGTCCTCTGCACTCAACCCATTATCAATATATTTAAGACATGGAGACATTTTGTGCATACAGCTACTAAAAAATGCCTTGCCCTTTAAACAAAACAGGGATTGTTTGTCCATATATTGCAATATATGTGACCTTCCTTCCTCTGACATGTTTGGTTTATTCAAAATACCCCTTATTCTTTATAACAACTTTTATATCTGTATGCACCTGGGCAATCATTCCTTTATACACAGTATATATGCAAATATATATCTACACACATACAATTTGTATTAATACAGGATAGAAATAACTGGCATGTCAATTCATTTGAATAATCCTCACTTTGTTTTATTCTTGGCTCTTTCAAAGTAGACAATCTTTGGTCTTGACCATAGCCTTGGGAGATTTTTTATTTATATAAAGAGAGATCTGTGTTTGACACAGATATACTTGCCTATGCAGGCAGGACACTTGAAGACAGCCTTATTTGATTAATAAATTTTGAATTATTGAAAATAAATCACTTATGGATAGACATGAAGTTCAATAAGGTATATATTCCTGTCTTTATTTTGCTATAGACTAAAAAAAAAAAAAACACAAAAAACTATTTATAACAGAAGTAGATTCTTGGCATCTGGCCTCATTTATATAACATTACACAAATATTTATACTGGTATTTTAACAAAGGAGCTGCACATATGGTTGGGGTTACTTGTTTCCATTTGTTTCCATCTATAATATGAGGTACAGTTATGGGACCTGTTATCCAGAATGTTCGGAATCTGGGGTTTTCCAGATAACTGATCTTCCTTTAATTTGGATCTTTATACCTTAACTCTACTAGAAAATAATGTAAACATTAAGGGGCAAATTTACAAAATTCACGTGAATAGATTGTATTCGATCGAATATGATCGAATTACGATCGTACGATTTTTTTCGGATATTCGTATATACAAATTTGGCCTCTTCGATCATCGAATACCAAATTATCTAATAGATTGAATGATTGGTAGTGATGGGCGAATTTCACCCGTTTCGCCCAAAAATTCTCGAATTTCGCTGAAAAAAATTGGCGAAAAAATTCACGAATCGAGTCGCGAGAGTCGTTTTTGATGCGCGTCGCATCAATCACGTCGCGTTGTGTAGTTTCCGTAGTTTGCGTCGTGTTGTTTTTGACGCGCAACTCGTTTTTTTTTGGCAAATTTTCGCTGGCGAATTTTTATGCTGGTGTTTCGCGAATTTATTCGCCAGCAGGAATTCGCCGCGAATTCGCCCCTGGCAAATAAATTCGCCCATCACTAAAAAGCTGATTAGTCATTATTGATTATTATACCGACAGCTACTATAGACATCATCTCCTCCTAACATACCTGCTTATCCCCACTACTACTATAGGCACCATCACTCCCTACTATACCTGCTATCCCACAGCCACAGTCCCTTCCCAGAGACTGTTATACCACTGTTACTATAGACACCATCTCTCCTTACTATACCTGCTATCCCACAGCCACAGTCCCTTCCCAGAGACTATTATCCCCACTACTACTATAGGCACCATCACTTCCTACTATACCTGTTATCCCACAGCCACAGTCCCTTCCCAGAGACTGTTATACCACTGTTACTATAGGCACCATCTCTCCCTACTATACCTGCTATCCCACATCCACTGTTCCTTCCCAGAGACTATTATCCCCACTGCTACTATAGGCACTATCTCTCCTCTACTATCCCACAGTCACACTCCCTTTCCAGAGACTATTATCCCACTGTTACTAAAGGCACCATGTCTCCCTTCTATATCTGTTATCCCTCAGCCACAGTCCAGATAGACACAAAAGCCAGTTCGACTACAACTATTATCCATATAGGTTTACACAGTGCTTTACAGAGTGTATACATCATGCCTTGTCCCAGTGGAGCTTTTAATCTAAGATACCTGTCACAAGTAACCTGCCTGTATGCTTTGAGTTCCCAGAGGAAACAATCACAAACATGTGGAGAGCATACATGCTTTTTGTAGATGGTACCCAAGTTGGAATCACATTCAGGACCACAGTGCTGCAAGGTAGTGCTGCCCATCTGTGTTGCCCCTAGTCCTAATTACAACTGCTGCTCTGTGGAGATTCCACTGACTCATGTAGTTGACCCTGCTTGAATCTCCCTGAAAACAGTGTTGACCATAATAATTTTTTTAGTTCAACTGAGATGAGGCCTGGGTTTGTACTGCTGTTAAGAAATGGGGAGATTTGCTTTAGATCCTGTGATTGTTGCATTGAGATAAGAAACCACAGTCAAGGATATGTAAACCAAATGGCATAATGTGTAAGATTTGCAATTATATTAGAAAATTTTTATTTCAAAATAGTGATGGGCAAATCTGGGGTGCTTTGCCGAAATTTAGAAATTAGCGAAATGGCAAAAAATTTGCGAAAAGCCGCTGCATCTCATTTTGGATGCAGGCGTCCATTTTTGGCATTGAAAAAATAAATGCCGGCATCCAAAAGCCAGTGTCCACTTTTTCGAGGCTGGCAATGGGCGCCAGCATCCAAAAACAGCCATCACTATTTAAAACAAATTGTATAAAGTATATTTAAGAGATTATAGTATTCTTTAATTGTCCATGAACAGAAAGTCTCTGCAGCATGAACATATTTACTGATTTGGAGAATATTATATACAGTACATAAAAAATAAGTAAAGTCATTTGAATGCAATGACTAGTAAAAAAAAAAAACAAAGTAAAAAATTATTTTGTAGGTCTGGGTTTCAGATCCAGCAGATGTCACTGCAAAATCACGAATGTGTATTCTGCTGAATTGTACAACCTGACTTTGTCGACTTTTATGGATCTTGGGTGGTCATTACTGCAGTGAACACAGATTTGATTTAAGAAGCACAAGCAGTTGCAAATGAGAGCTATTCATTACCACTAGTCATTATCACTAATATGAAATATACAAATCACATTTAAAAATTAGAACAGATCAGTTGGAACTGATGAGTTTAAGGTCCAGAATCACAAAAGTAAAGACCTTTAGTTTTGCCATGATGCAAATAAGAGGTATGGCTATGAAGCTAATAACATGAAACACATTAGAAGGGAGGAGCTCAGGGATCATGAGCATTGAGGAACCTCTGTCATTTTGGTATGGATACATTTATGATTGTTTTGTCAAAATGTTTGACTGACAAGACACGAACAGCATATCCAGGTCAACAGGCTGAATGACACTAAGGACTGTAGTAAGCTCACACTCAAATGTGTGCTTTAGAAAAACAGAATATCCTCAACAAAGAGATTGACAACAGTGAAATTCTTTTATAGGAATCAGTAGTTCCTTCTAAAGGATTAGTTATTGTAAGGCTGATCTTGTCTTGTAGGCATTATGTTAATTATAATTGTGTTAACCCGTTGTCTTATTTTCTTAATATAGATTATATTATTAAGAGACAGAAAAATGGAATCCCCTAAACACTAATAAAATACAGTGAAAATGAATTTACCGAGAGAAAATTGTATGCTAATCGACGGCATCCTTAGGAACACAAAGGACATTTAGCATGCTAGAAGCAAGTCTCCTGTGGCCTCATGCAAAGTTGTGCCTAGTATATAAATTTTAACAAATAAACCCGCATATTAATTTTAAAATTGGGGTTCCATCAAATCAGCAGATGTAGTGGTCTATTACAGCTGGAATAATAAAACCAAATATTAGATTACTCAGGGCTGGGGCTATTTTTTTCATTACTGCACAGCTTAAAATGTGCCCAAGCCTTACGATTTTTGTACTGCTGTAATAATCACTGCATCCAGTTTACATAAAAATGAGCCCAGATGACAATACTTCCATTCTGGCATGAAAGATACTACCACTAAATGTAAAGAACATACATGTGTAAAAATGATAATGAGCATTGGAGCATTCCTTATATTTTAATTGTGTTTCATTACATTTTTTACTTTTATATATGTGGACCTGTGGTTTTCATAGAGTGCAGAAAGTGCGGTTTTTGCTTGCATAGCTAATGTTTTTCTACTTCCTGACCTGAGAGTCTGGGGCTTGTGTATCTGGACCACTGTTTTTACTTGGTATGTTTATCCACATTGCTTATTTGTTGCACCTTTTTCTTTGGTTTAAAAATGATCTTTTAACAAGAATTACAATTTAACAAGAATTTGCAATGGTTCGATGTCTCCCTCTTTCCATTTTTCCAATGATTTCAGGGGTTTGGTACTAGGTGATCCAAAAACCACATTTTAATAAAAATACAAAGCGCTGAAAATAACAAGTATGGATTGGCACTATCACATATACTTTCTTAATTGGGTGCAATGTCTCTTGGCTCAGGAGGTTGTAACTGGCATCAGCATTTAAAACATCAGCAAATTCACTGTTATGGGGCAGAATATCAGCACATATTCTCAACTAAGCAGTTATTAATTTATAAATGTTTTCCATTTGGGTATACCACAATGATCGCTACAAATCTTGTTTGTAAAATGGTTTTTTTTTTAGCCTTCCTTATACTGTAAATCAAACGTCACCTTCAACATAGAAATGTTTCATTCTGATATGTGATTGATGGAGGCTTTTTTCCCTTCACTAATTCCTTTTAGAAAAATTCAAAATCCTTTTTAATATTAAACACAGAGTGCCTTGTACTTAAGAGGCAGATTTACAAAATTCACGTGAATAGATCGAAGTTTGATTGAATATGATCGAATTTACGATCGTACGATTTAATCGGATATTCGGATATTCTAATTTGGCCTCTTCGATCATCGAATAGCGAATTATCGAATAGATTGAATAGATCGAATGATAGTATATTCGATAATTCGATCATTCGATGATCGAAGGATTAAAAATTTTAAAAAGCTTTGAATGCCTACTTCGCCAAATTGAACCTACCGAATTGCAATAGAAGTCTATGGGAACCCCCCCATAGGCTTCTTTGACTAAGTCCTGCTCGAATACCATTTGTACGATCGAACCGTTCGATCGTTTGAATCATACAAATTTTTCGGAGGCTCGAAGAAAATTTCACGATTTTTTCGGGAAATCTAACGATCAGTATCCGATCGTACGAATTCATCCAGAAATCGAATATCGAGCAAAATGATAGCCTAAAACGATTCGATAAGCATTTGATAGTCGAATGCTTATCGAATTTCGAGTAAAATCGTAGGATTTTTGTGGAATAATAGTAAATTTGCCCCTTAATGTTTTGCAGCATGCACTCTGGAGCACTTTGTTAATGGGCTCTACTTTTTTTCCCATAGACCAAACTCCTCCTGGCTTCTTACAATGGGGTTTTATACATAATAAAAAGCCATTGGCAGATGGTAAGGAGCCTGTGGCAAGACTACAGTGAGACACTGACTGTTTAAGCAACACTAGTCATATCTTCACAAAAGTGTAATAAATGCTAATATCATTGCTGAGCACTTACCCAGTGGTATGAAATGTAGAGTAAAATCTCAAAGAATTGACAATTTCCTGTATCATCATTTATCATCATACTCGTTTGAAATACACTCATTCCATTATAATTAAGCTCACATTTGCAAAGTATTTATGAGAGAGTAGTGAGGCTAACAATGACTTTGCTGTTGTTTGCTGTGCATTCATTAAATATCAGTTTCAGGGCGACTCATCTTAGGCAATGAATATAAATTGCTTTGGAGGGACTTCAAATGTTCCTGTGCACCTGGATCATTTGCAGAATTATTAAAGCCCCACAAAGGTCCTAAATTGGCTCTGTACTGCAGATGAAATCCATATGGCGACCATTGTAGATCAATCTGCAAAGTCATTTAAAGCAGAACATGCATCTAGTACAAAGTTTACCTTGTATTGCATTTAGGAGGTGCCATACAGCTTGTAGTAAGCATTCCACATAAAAATCAAGGGAATGTAAATATGACCTATGAAATATTCATACAGATGAAATCAGAGGAGAAATCTTATTATATTTGGAATACAATCGTCATAACCAAACCTAAAGAAATGGTCATTGGTTATTAGATTATTTACCTTAGCTTGTGCTTGTGCTGGGTACATACAGGTCAAATAGTAGATCCAGCAAGACAATTGTCTACTTTGGCTATACCCACTGCCAGCAAAATCAATCAAGCACTCATCCCATTTATAATGACAGAAATCTGACTGATGTGATGCTGCTAAAGTAAGGATTCATGGCACCAAGTCGACATATTTTTTCACTAAACCAACTTTGCTGTTTCAGGTTCTATAAATAACCATGCAATTGATTGATTATTAGCTAATTCCTATGCAATTCAGACCCCATTACATGGACAGATGTCAGCCACTTTGGTAAAAAACAAATAGCAACCAATCAGCAGGCAGCATTTACTAATCAGCTGTTCTTGTCTTAACCAACTTTAGCTGAGTGAGACAAGAGCTAAATCTGAAAATGTTTGCTGGCCAGGGAGTCAAGCTTAGTAAGCAACTAGAATCAAACAAGTAGAACGCAATTGTTTTTTAGGAAACTGTTGTACCCATATTTTGGGTTACTTTTCCTAAAACCATATCCAGTCCAAAAAAACAATGTTTTCTTCACTAACTATTTCAGGGTGCATCCACTCCCAAGCTGTCTCCAAGTCAGCCAAATTCATTGTCTTGAATAATAGGATATGAGGCACACCATCCTCAGGCTTTGCCTTTATAACATTTTATTCCAGCGGAATTCACACACAAGCTTTAGGGGGAGAACCCAAGGGGTTCTCCCCTGAAAGCTTGTGTGTGAATTCCGCTGGAATAAAATGTTATAAAGGCAAATCCTGAGGATGGTGTGCTTCATATCCTATTATTCAAGACTAAAACCATAACTAACATATGAATTCCCAGAAATCCCACAAATTATGCATCTGATTCTCATTGACCATACCCAATTAACTTCCATCCAGCCCCTACCTTTCTAAAATCTATTTTCTTTCAAATCTTTCCACCCTCCCCTTTTCAGCCCTTGATTTCAGAACTGTCCCATAAAAAAGGAAGATGTGCCTTTACCTAACCTGCTTCAGATTTATAATTTCAATATTTAATAATAGAACGTAATTTCCAATTTAATTTCTATTATAAAATATTATAAATTCAGGTTTAAATATTAGGTTAAAAAAGCTTTGTGAAATCTTCCACTCCTCGAATACAACCCTGTCTCTAACGATTTTTAAAATCAGATCCTCCCTCTACAGGTGCTCCATGCCAGCAATTTATGGGAGTACTGCAATACATTTTTTTGTTTCCTACTTTTCTAGTAATCTATAGCAACCAATCAGCAGGCAGTAGTCATTGATTTAAAAACCACAGATCTGATGGGTTTACAAGGGTTACTAAATGTTTACGAACTCCAGACTTTCTTTTACATTACCCCATAATTGTCATGCAACACACCTAGCACCTTTCACAGCTTCTCCTGCTTACATCCCATGCTGTTGGCTCAGATATCCAACCAGGTTTCACTTTAGGCACTTTATTATGATGCTCACATTACTACCAAGTACAACTTTCAGCAACTCTCATGTACAAATCCCATACTTGCCTCACCTCAAGTTTTACCATTCACTTGGATATATGACCAGCTTCTCTTCCAGCTCCTTCACTACCATCAACAACTCAAAATCTCCTAGCCTAACCTTCTGCTTCCTCACAAACTGTATTGTCTCTTTTCCTCTGACATCTGACTATCCTCCCCTTCAGTTTTTTGAATGAGAATCTTCATAGTCATCTCCCCATGTCATCGTTTTTATGTTTATATTAAACTTTAGCACCAGTCCTTGGCCTCCTTTTCCATAATGTGTCACATTATTTGGGTTCTGGTATCTATAGGTATACTAATATATTTCTGTTGCACAGCCAGACAGCCACTTGAAGAGTGCTATACTTCCAATTAGAGGTAGATAGAGAAGAACGACAGACAAGCAATGAGATGATACAAAGATAGATAGATAGTAGATAGAAGACTGATAGCACAATAAGCTAACAAGCAATACTTGAATACTATGATGACTGCTCTTCTAAACCTTAACAAAGCTGACAGAGATACTCAGACAAAAACACAGGCAACTGCAATGTCCAATAAAAAAATAAAATACAAAATAAATCTCCTAATCTGGGTTGGTATGGAAATTAGAAAGAGCTCACCCATTCAGACTTGCAAATGACTAAAAATCTGTTCTCTTCTACAGTTGCCATTAACTAAGCTGCCATGTGTCTAGATGCCAGGCTTCCCAGGATCCCTCATTAATTCACTCTGTAATAGATTTGCCTTTGATTTCCCCTTCACAGATACAGTATAAAGCAATCAGGAGTGGCAAGAAAATCACTATTAAAATATGGGCTTTTTAGATGTTACGGAAAATGGTAAACTGTATTTTCTGCTGCATATTTTAAAATATTTTTCTACTGCTTTCACTCGAGCACAAAAGTCACCAGCTTCTTTGTTAGGGTTTGCCACTATGATAAATTCAGTGTGTGCTGTATTTGCATGTATATGACATTTCTGATATAGACTGCCAATATATATATGAATAGTCAATAAGCAATGCAGGAAAAGCTGGGCACATATCTAAGGAGGAAATAATTACATAAACCAGGAAAGCCCAACTGCTCTCTAGTCCTTTGTATTTTTATCCATGTTTTTTCCTTTAAGGGACTCTCTGGATGTTTCGCAGGCACCAGCCATATAGAAAATTTAGCCATATAGATCCACACAGAATATACAAAGAGGAGTTGCAGACACAACAAACTGCAGTGCGTAACTCATGCACTGTGAGCCATGGAGTGTGAGAAGCAAAATAATGTTCAATGTAAGATATATGGACTATTCTTGGATTTCCACCACCAATATATGGGAAATATCAGTACTTAAAAAAATACACCATAAAATGTTTTTTTCTCCCATTGTGTATTTGGTGGAAAGACTCTGCTTCAATAGAGAGAGAGTTTATTGTTTAAACTAAACAATTCTTCATTTTTTACAGCATCCCTTTCCTTTGTAATAAGAACAAAGCCTTGTATTTGACTTTAAAGGGATACTGTCATCAAAATCAAAAGTATATGCTCTCTCCTGAAAACCATTTAGGGGCTGATTTACAAAATTCATGTGAAATGATCGAAGTTAGATTGAAGTTAATCGAATAACGATCGTATGAATTTTTTGTGAAATCGTAAAGTAAAATTTGGCCTCTTCGATCATCGAATATCAAATAGATCGAATGATCGGCTATTTGATAATTCGATCATTCGATGATCGAAGGATTTAAAGTTTTAAAGCTATTTGACTGCCTACTTCACCAGATTGAACCTACCGAATTGTAATAGAAGCCTATGGTAAGCTGCCCATAGGCTTCTGAGGCGAAGTCCTGCTCGAATACCATTCGTATGATCGGAGCATTCGATCGCTTGAAATGTACGAATTTTTCAGGGGCTTGAAGGAAATTTCAAGATTTTTTTCGTGAAATCAAACGATCGGTATCCGTACAAATTCATCGAGAAATCGGATATAGAGCAAAATGATAGCCTAAAACAATTCGATAAGCATTGAATCGTCGAATACTTATCGAATTGCGAATTTGGTCGAATTTATTTTGGGGAATAATAGTAAATTTGCCCCTTAGTGTCAAGTACATGTATGCACCCATAGGGTTAATGTGACCCTATGGGAATACTTCCTACACTTCCTGATCTCCCTAGTTTCTGGGCAGGAGCCCATGTATCATTTACTTTTGTTTTATTGGCCATGAGGCATTGTGACCACATGCAGCTGATCCAGCTGGGTGTGCCCAGCCTGACCCTCTAGATTCTGTGCATTATAGGGTTCATTTACAGTTGCAGGGGTGGTGAGCATAGTTTGTTTCCAAGCACAATTGTAGCTTGTATGTCAACATCATTGCAATTGTACTTTCACTTTGACACAATTGTGCTGAAAATGACAGTTACCATAATTTCCAAAAAGTGTCATGTATGTCCTATTTTTTCAGTGGAACTACACTGCTCAAATAATGCAGGTCAATGTGGGAAACCTGGAGCTACCCAAGGCTGGACACCCCCTTGCACCCTGTCCCTGTCACTCATAATCTCTCTCACCCAGCACCATAGTTCCCTCTATTCCAATGTAATTTTTATTTCCACTGAGAAATGGCAGGTGGGAGATTCAAATTGCTTTCAAAATCTCCCACCCAGTCCCCAGTGGCAATGAGAACAGCGGGCAGCATGCCACCTTCAAATGTTTGCCACTCTAAGCCCAAGCCTTTGAGGTCCAAATCTGGAACTACTGTCTCTTTTGGCGTTAGTTCAAGGGTTCTCCTGCATCAAAAGGTCAGAACAGAAGGTTGAAGGACTGAGCAGCAGACACCGTGACTATATGTTAGTGTAAGGAGAGCCCTTTGATACACATACCTTTAAAGGAGAACTAAACCCATGCTTTAAATAACCCTCCCCCCTACATCCTGTAGACCCCCCCACCCGCTTCCCCCAGCCTACTTGCTACCCCGGCAAATGCCCCTAACCTTATAGTCACCACTCACATCGGAGTTCATGGCAGCCATCTTCTGCTCTTCTGTAATCTTCGTGTATTGAACGTGGGTTGCGGCACATGCACAGTCAACTTTCTGGTTCTGGAAACTGCTCATGTGCCAAAACTTACAGGAATCGCCTAAGAGCTGAAATAAGATACAAATATCACAGAAGAAGAAGATGACTGCCATGAACGCCAACACCTGAACCTGCCGTGAGGGGTGAGTAAAAAGTTAGGGACATTTGCCTGGGGTAGCAAGTAGGCTGTGGAGAGTGGGTCTACAGGGGGGGGAGGTTTTTTTTAAAGTATGGGTTTAGTTCTCCTTTAATAGATGACATTTTTGTACTAGGGCTATACGTTTGATATTCCACATTTTCCATAAATGTCCTGAAAACCAAGCTCTCTGCAGCTTAACATATAAGCAATTAGTGTTCCCAGTTACTGCTCACTTACAGTATTATATAGAGCTGGAGAGCAATATATTAGGTTGGTTAAAAGCAAGGCAAAGTGATCAATGAAAAAACATTTTGCAAGATAAACAATGAATTCAAATGAACATATGATCTCAGGAAGGAAACGTTGTGTGAAATGAACTGAAATGTAATTGCTATGTGCTGAAACCGTGATTTAATCTAAACATTTCTTGAGGTCAGGAAAGAATTGTTTATTATTGTGTAAAAATGTCTCTGAAGTCGCTGAATGGTTTTTTTTTTTTAGTGTTATTTTTATTTCCTCTGGGTTAGCCGCAAAGTTGTAACCCAAGCTGAGGTCATTACAAACTTGGAAGCGATCTCTCTAACAATTAGGGCATGGTTAGCATGGCTGTGGTTTCTGAATTCTCGGTCAGTCATTCCCAGCACTCGTATCTTTTGCACAAGAGCAAATAGTGGACCACAATATCATATGAAGCATTTAATTGTAGGGTTGAAAAAGGGTGGGGGAGTTGAACTGGTATGCTGAAATGGGGGGTCTCCAAGGAGAGAAAAATGAATTTATCTAACCATGCAGACACCAGAACAACATTGCATTTAAAAGTATTTCATTTGGAAAGAAAAACTTAATTGACGACTGAAATTCTTTTATGCTAAATATACCGTTTAGGATGGTCTCGGCTCACAAACTATGACTGCTCAGTATTAAAGGCCAGGGCACACGAGGCTACTGGGGAAATTTTTTCCCATGATCATGTACGTGTTGCACACTTCTAAAGGAATGCGCCCCTCAAATCCAAATTCCTAAATGAATCCTGGGGTTCTCGCAGCCTTAGGTCCAGGGCACACACTGCTATTTGGAGAGATTAGTCGCCCAGCGACAAATTGCCTTTCTGCCATTCACCTCAACAGGTTTTAGATGGTGTATTTACAGAGTCTGATTTTTAGCAGCTTTGAAGTATAATAAATAAAAATCCAGTTCATTTTCCCTCTAAAAATACAAGTTTTTTCAACCACAAAAATTTTAAGTTTACTACACACAAGTTTTTAGTTTTCTGCATCTTTTTTTTTTTACATATTTGTTTCCCTTACATATTCTACCTCAATTAACTGAGCAGTATGACTTTTTATTCAACCTGAGTTTAATAACACTTAGAGGCAGATTTACTAAGGGTCGAATTTCGAATGCCAAAAAAATTCGAAATGCGACCAGGGAATAGTGGGGAATTAAAAAAATTCTAATTTGATTTTTTTTTTGCGCAATTCGATTGATCGAATGATCGAATAGGTAAATTCGATCGAATTCGAATAGAAGTTTGATAGAATTTTCAAAAAGATTTGAATTTTCGAATTGTGGTAAAATCCTTCGAATTCGATATTCGATTTCGAAGGATTTTAATTCCCTACCTATTCACAGGGTTGAATTTCGAATTTTTTTTTTATTCGAAATTCGACCAATAGTAAATCTGCCCCATACTGTAGCTCATTATCTCTAGTTAAACTAACTAATTGCAGGAAAGTAGTATGATTAAAAACAAATCTATGATCCTTTAGTGCTTTATAAATACCTGACCAAAATCATTTTGAAAGAATAGATTTTGCTCATGTGAAAACGGTGTGTAGGGTTGTATTCTGCCCAGTCACGTCATCTCTCTGCTGTAAGATATGTAAATAGTTATAATGGAGATGCTCAGTCTTTCAGATATCAAGGACCATGGATCTTTTTCTACGAGTACTGACAGTTGTTCTGCAAAAAGATTTTATCTCCATCATGATGTAGATGATGTTTTAACTTCCAGTAAATACATTTTACAATACAAGCAAAACAATGGAAAGTATTAAAAGGAACTATATATTTTTTCTAAATTAAAATGTTACTGACATCTCTAATACAATGGCAATACAAGCAGGCTTTACAGTTACATTCAGTTATTTGTTTAATAGCTCACATGTCCTCTGCCTGCAGCTAGTCTTTCTGTGTTCTCCAGAATGCCAGGAGACAGTTGATGTGCTACCTTTAAATTGCACTTTTCCCCAAATTATGGAAATTCTTCCTTGAAAATTTCAGTGACATCTGTTTAGATGCACTTCAAAGCAGTTTATTGCCAATAGATTAGCCACCATATTCTGCAGAATGTTTTACCATACCTGAGGAAACAGCTAGAAGCTCTCTCTGTTTGTTTAGGATAGCAGCTGCCATAATAGCTTTGTGTGACATCACTTCCTGTCTGAGTCTCTCCCTGCTCACTCACAGCTCTGGGCTCAGATTACAGCAGGGAGGGAAGGAGGGAAAAGGGAGGGGGAGAAGGAAAGAGGAGCAAACTGAGCATGCTCAAGCCCTAGCCCTGGAGGTTTAAGCTGAAAACAGGAAGTCTGATACAGAAGCCCATGTGTACACAATAGAAGGAAAGAAATGCTGTGTTTCTTTTGACAGAGGACTCAGAGCAGTATTATTTTGAGGGTTTACTGGTGTATTTATATAGACCTTTCTGATAAAGCTTACTTAATTTTAGCCTTTCCTTCTCCTTTAAAGGGGTGTGTCACCTTTAAGTTAACTTATAGTATGTTATAAAATTGCTAATTATAAGCAACTTTTCAGTTGCCTTAATTTTCCCTTTTTTTAAACAGTTTTTTTTAATTATTTGCCTTCTTCTTTTGATTCTTTCTAGCTTTCAAAAGGGGGTCACTTACACCATTAGTGATTGGCGAATCCATTACCGAAATTTGCGAATTGGCGAAAAATTCGTGAAACGAGTCACGGCAAGTTATTGATGTGTGTTGCGCTATTTCCGACACGCGTTGCATCGTTTCCGACGTACGTCGCGCCGTTTTCGATGCACTTTGTGTCGTTTCCGACGCGCGACTCGTTTTATTTTTTGACGCCAGCGAACTTTTGCTGGCGTTCCACGAATAAATTAGTCCATCACTAGACACCATCAAAAAACAAATGTAAGGCTACAAATGTATTGTTATTGCTACTTTTTATTATTCATCTTTCTATTCAAGCCTCTCCTGTTCATATTCCAGTCTCTTATTCAAATCAGTGCATGGTTGCTGCAGTAGTTTGGACCCTAGCAACTAGATAGCTGAAATTGCAAACTTGAAAGCTCAGAAAGATCTGAATTACAGGAAGGTAATGCCCTACAGACTTCATTTTATACAAATAAATAACTTTTTTTTTTTTTTTTAAAGGAATCCTTTCCTCTGTAATAATAATACAGTTCATTGTACTTGTTCCAATGTAAATGATTCTTACTAGAGGATCTAGCCTATTTATTAATTCTTAAATTATTTTCTAGTAGACTTAGGGGCATATTTACTAAAATTCCCCAAAAATTCTATGAATCTAATTGAAATTCGATGAGCATTCGACTATCTTTTTGCTCGATATTCGATTTCTCGAAATTCTACGATCAGATACCCAAAAAAATCGTACTTTTTCCTTCGAGGCGTTCGATAGTACGAATGGTATTTGAGCAGGACTTATTATTATTACTTATTATCCAGAAAACGCCAGGTCCCGAGCATTCTGGATAACAGGTCCCATAACTGTACCGAGTATTTCAATTTATGAGTAAATATATTTATTTGTATTCAATGCAGAATGCCCTCCTCTCTTTGCTACAGTTATTAAAAGGGTACCATTACAAATCATGTACATATTCTTTTATATTATTTTAGTGATTCTATAATAATGGCTGTTGAGCAGTTTTGGAAATTTACCTAGAAGGCAGTTTGGGGTTTTCAACTGTTCCGTTCACTTTGTGGACTATAATATATATACAGGAATAAGGACAGCAATGATTTAAAGGGTTGTCAAAGAAAAATGTAAATGCAAAAAAAAAAAAACAAAGGTGACTCCCCAGAATAAAGAAGTATTAACCTGCAACTGCAGACTTTTTCACACAGGTATATATTTTATATATAAATATATATATATATATATATATATATATATATTTGCTCCCCATAAGATTCATTTTTTTGGAGTATATATATATATATATATATATATATATATATATATATTCTACAGTCTGGTCAGACTATAAATTATATCCTTATAAATGACGCGTTCTGATATAAACGGCGCGTTCTGACGTCAGAAGGCGCCGTTTACAACAGGGGTCCCCCTCAGGCGAATTTGACAAAGCGCGTCTGATTTTGATGCCGCGCATTGGATGCCAGCAATCATAATGGTTGACGGCGACCATAATGGACGCAGACCCCTCCTACTGAAATTTATAAAGATATCAGAAGTCATCTCGGAGTTATGTGACCTGTGCCTCGGCCTGTGGCCTCGTGCTATATGGTATATGGTCACAAAACTCCTCGGTGACATAATATCTTTATAAATTACAATAGGGGGTACATTATCCACTATATATACTCTGTACAGCATTAGTTTTACACTTGAACACTCGAAGTACAGATATATCCGTCATAATTAAGTAATTAGTTATTTGCATTTTTGTGATATTTTTCCTAATTTAATTGAAGGCACTATTCATATTTAAATTAAAGTCTAAACCTGAGTGGGAGTCCAAGAAATAAAAATAGAAACAAACAAAACAGCAGCCATGCAGAAACAGCCTTATTCAAATGCATGAAAAGTGCAATGCCAATAACCAATCACCATCTACAGAGGGAAATAATCATTGTGTCTACACAATAATGAAAACACAACAAGTATAATTGCATGGAAGTCCACCCAAAAAGTATAGGGGTCACGGTAATATATATGGAAAATAAATAAACAGATCTAAGGGCTAAGATAGGGCCATACATGGGATTGAAGCTGCCAATTCAGAATTGGCATCTTATCTGCATTTCTATGGGTCCTTCCCAGGGCCGTCATCAGGGGGGGACAGAGGGGCAAGTGTCCTGGGCTTGAAGGGGGGCCAGGCAGTGCTGCACTTTTCGAAGAGCCAGGCCCCCCTTACGAGCGCCTTCCGATGTCCCAGCAGAATGTGGAAGAGCCGATTGCTGAACAGTCAAAGTCCTGGAGCAGCAGAAAGACTCGAAGTCACAAAGGAGCTGACACTGAAGTCCTGAAGTGGCGAAAATACCCGATGTCACGAAGGGAGCCGACACTGTTGTCCTGAAGCCACAAGTTCAATTCTACTGACACCAATGTGGGTTTTTTTTTTTTTTT